>CAJQZJ010032232.1:3346134-3430818 GCA_907164525.1 Lophiomys imhausi
ACACACACACACACACACACACACACACACACACACACACACACACACACCCTGCAGCATAAGGGTACAGGGTGTGACAACAAGTGGGGGAAGGGTGGGGGAGAAGCTGTAAGCTTCCCAGTATTTGCAAGAGATCCTGATGCCCTGTGTGCATTGAAAGGAGACTTCCGCCTGGGAACACAGATTTGGAAAAGTGTCTGTTGCCTCCACAGCCAAGAGCACTGACCCAGGACCCTATGGGTTGCTCAGCACCACTGGGGTCTCCTCCCCTGAGCCCTACATAGCACCTACTGTAGTTGGCAAGAGGTGTGATAGAACCAGGGGAGTTGTGGTCTCTCCCCAACCCCGCCCATGCACCTTAATTCACAACCCAGACTCTATGTGGGACTTGTCCCGAGTTCTGAGAAGATGCTGGGATGATGGGGTGGAGACAGGAGGAATCAACCCAGACTCACCAGATATATGTGACACTACAGCCACAGGGAGATTTCTTCCAGGTTGAGAATACTGAGTCCCCAGCCCAGGGTCCAAATGTCATTACTTCTAGGAGCGGGAGGCTAGTGTGACTAGGGGTCCCCAGCTGCTGACCCAGCAAATAGCTGTCCCTTGTGCACAGGGGAGGCTGAGCCTGTAGATACATGGGCGTGAATTGTCAGATGTCTGTCATACAGGAAAAGGAGTGTGAACATTGTGTTGAACATGGTGTTAGCTGTATTATTATTATTATTATTATTATTATTATTATTATTGCAACAATTGCTTAGTTGTGGATTGTCTTCATGGAGCTGGTTTGTTTTCTGTGTGGTGAAAACAGGCATTTAAATGCAGCATTGAGAAGGTTAAGCAGAAGTCTTTAGACCATGATCTTTCTAAAGGATGCTGAGGAGGCGTGTGTGAGATGTGTTATCTAAAACTCCATTCGGTGATCTCGACCTTGTCTCTGTGGCCAGGGACGGATGCTTCTGCTGTGGTCTGAAGCACATGATATTCACACCGTTTAGTGTCAGATTGTCAGGTTCCTCTACTGTCCTTCCCCCTTCCTTTGCTCCCCTCTCCCCCAAGGCCTCAGGAGTGCTGAGGTGTCTTTGTGATGGGAGAGGTTCAGGTGGTAAAGGGCCGAGCTCACATCCCCAGCACCCATGTCAGAAGTTGAGTGTGAGCTTGTGTGCTTGTAATCCCAGCCCTAGGAAGTTGAGAAAGAAACTACTAGAGCTTGCTGGCCAGCTAATCTAGCCAGATCAGTGAGCTCCAGATTCAGTGAGAGACTGTGTCTTAAACCTGACTATTAGGTTTAAGATGGAGAGTGGCTGAGGGAGACACCCAAGAGCTTGGCCTGCGGTATGTGTGTGTGGTTCTCCTCACGTCTACATTTCATCTGAAGAGGGTCCACGTGGCGCCAATGATGAGCTGGGCTGTGTTGACTCCAGACCCCAGCCTGGGCTTTTCAAGTATCCACGCCTTTCTGCCTGTTCACCATAGGCTAAACTGGCATGCAAGTGAACAAGCCTTGGGGAGCGTGCTCTCTCTGGCTCACAGCAGCAGTGTGGGGTCCCTTCAGGGCCCGTTCCTCAGCAGAGAGGAAGGGCGTGTCACTCAAACATGGTTTGAGTGTGGTTTCCAGCGGTTACACCTCTTCCTGTCCCTTCATGAGGCGCGCCTCGTCAGCACCCAGCCTCGAGGAAGGCCCCGGCCCTTCCAGGTTGGCTAGGCAACTGTCCCAGAAGGTGCGTTAGTGCTCTGATGAGATTCCCAACGTCAGAGTCAGGATAAGCAAAATTACATCAGCTGAGTGGGCAGAAGCATGAGGCCTCACTCCAAGCTAGGCTTTCTGAAAGACCCTGGTCCGAAGGACACCCAGCTGACGCCAACCTCCTCCCCTTTGTCCCTTCAGGCCATGTGCATTGAGCACCACCATACACATAGGGCTGTTCAGTCTCTAGGCTGCACATCAGTCGCCTGCTTTGATGGAGTGGGCACTCCACTGGCCTCGGGGGTTACAAGGACAGAGGTCAGTGTGGAGGTGATGTTGTTGGGGGACAGCTTTCAAGGTGGTCTCCTTCCTGTGTTCCCATCTGGTATCCATAGCTTCATGTTTCCTCCTCATGTGGCCCAGGCACCAGGGCCTGGTTTTTTTTTTTTTTTTGGTTTTTCGAGACAGGGTTTCTCTGTATAACAGCTCTGGCTGTCCTGGACTTGCAGGGCCTGGTTTTTTAAGCTGTGCCTCTTTGTCATGTGACAACAGAAAGCACACGATGACAATATTCCAGAGGGCTCAGGGAGCAGCCTTTGAATCCTCAGAAAAATTTAGAATCTGGATGAAGCCACAGAGGACCCAAGAGCCATGCACTCCATCAAGACACTGTGAGCAGTGTCGCCTTTCTGACCATGGCCAGTTGTGATTACAAAAAGACTAGCCTCAGCCAGGTGTGGTGGAACAACCTTTAATCCCAGCACTTGGGAGGCAGAGGGAGGCAGATCTCTGTGAGTTCGAGGCCAGCCTGGTCTACATAGTGAGTTCCAGGACAGCCACCATGTTTCAACAAAACCCTAAAGAACAAATAAAAATAAAAAGAAGTGGCCTCCTTTGGAGACAGCAAAAGTGGGGGGTCGGTGAGAACCATCAGACACACAGAATTGGCAATGAGGAAAGTAAGGCAACGTGGTCAGGCTGAGGAGCAGGCACACAAGATGTGAACAGGTTCAGCAGCCATGCAAGGTCTGTGTCCAGGGAGGAGCTCTCCAGGAAGCACACCAGATACAAGCTGGTCTCAGGTCCTCTACCATCACAACACATAAGCTTCCCAAGGTAGCATGGCCCCATTTATCTTCCCATCCGCTGACAGTGCAAGGCTGAGGGTTCTACCCAAAGTCATATGTTCCTACTGTGCAGGATCCTGGTGGCAGGCTGTGGAACTGTGTGACCAATATGCCTTCGGAGGAAGGGTGTGACTCTTGAAGCCGGGTGCCCCTACACATGTACCAAGGTGTCTCGGGGCACATGTATCCCAGGCAATAGTCCATAGCAACAACCAGGGTTCAAAGACTAGTCTTCTTTGTCCATGGCTGGAATTAGGACATTGTCATTCTCCTCACCTCTTTGGCCAGAGCAAGTCACGTGGCTGCACTAGAGAGGATTGTCTGTCACTGACAGCCAAGTCACTCAGAAGAGACAGACTGAGAGACAGGAGGGATTTGGATCAATGACTCAACTTTGTCCCTTCCCCCCTGTGCCTCCTCAGGTGCCGACCCAGCCAGCCAGGACATCTGGGTAACCAAGCCAGCATCCCCCAGCCAAATAGGAAAGTGCCTGCTATTCCTGCCCATCTCTGACTTCAACTCACTGATACAGACATTCCCAGATATGGCCTCTCCTGTGACTTCCTGCCTTAAGCTGCCCATTCACTCTCTCTGTTCTTTCCATATGGACAAATAGCCCTGGGCAGCTCTCAGCAGCCATAGATCCTGTCTTTAATCTCCCTGAGGTTAAGGGGTCTAAACAAGGTCCCTCAACAGCTCTTTCTTTTCACGGCCTGGGGTAGTTAATCCCCAGAATAATATGATCATTTATCATAAGCTTAAATAGAGAATTGGAGGTCATATAGCCCAGACCTCCATTCTAAACAAAGAACCCGAGGCACAGAATCAAAGGCCCCCTCCCTTAGTCTACTGTAGCCCAGGATTTTTTAAGCCTTCCATCGTGTGTGTGTGTGTGTGTGTGTGTGTGTGTGTGTGTCTGTCTGTCTGTCTATATGTGTGTGTCTATGTGTGTGTATGTGTATATGTGTTTGTCTGTCTGTGTGTTGTTTATGTGTGTGTGTGTGTGTGTGTTTGTCTGTCTGTCTGTGTGTGTGTGTGTGTGTGTGTGTGTGTGTGTGTGTATGTATATGTGTGTCTTTACCTAAAATCATGCTCCAGGTCCAGGTTCCCCAGAAAACTTCCAAACCCAAGTCTCACAACCAGTCCCAAGCTTCCCCCAGGACCCAGAGTAGTGAAGCAGGGACCTTCAGTCAGATCACCGAGGCCTTGCTGGCCTTGAGGCCCGGGCCTCCATCTTCACATTCTCTTTTCATCTGAACACCCTGCACTCAGAATTCAGATGACAACATATTCGGCCTTTCTAGAAAACAGTGGTTGATAAAACTCCCTCCTGAGAAGTTGCAGAGGACCCAGATCCTCAAGTGACTCCCCCACAGTTCCTGACTGGGGATGGAGGGAAAATGAGCCCCAGTGAATGCTGCTCAGAGCTAGCCTCACCCACAGTGGGCGGAGGAACCGCTTCCTGGTGGGATGCATGAGAAAGAGGAAGTTTGCTACAAAGAGGGAAAGGTAGTAAGGCTGTGTCCCACAGATCACAGAACTGAGGGGTGGTCAGCAAGACAAGTGACTGGAATGCTATAAAAAGAGAAAAACAAAACCTTCCAGGGTCAGGGCAAGGATGTAGTTCAGTGGGAGCAAGCATGCACACTGCCCTAGATTCCATCCCAGCAACACACACGCACACGCACGCACACACGCACAAACATGAAACGCATAATGGGGTGTTTCTAGGTTTGAAGAAACCAGAGAGAAGTCAGTGAGGCCACATGATGTCCTCGACTGGATCCTGGAATTTTACAAAATCTAAACAAGAACTTAGCCAATAACAGGAATTCATACAGAGTCTGCGTAGTGGTCACCGTGTTCTCTTAGGTTCATGTTGAATCTGTGGTTGTGTGAAACAAGGGTAACAGGAGATGCCTCTGTGGGTGAAACTCTGGCCTGTAGTTTCTGCACACGGCCTTGAAAGGTGTGTGCACCTTGTGTGCGGATATGTCACATGGAGAGGACAGAAGCAGAGGGGAAGGAGGGAGGCCGCCTAAGCCCTTGCTGAGTAGGATGAAGACTTCTGTGTTTGTTGCTGTTCTGGATTTTTAACCGTTCTGAAGTTTGAAGGTCATCAAAACAATCTGGGGAGAAGAAAGGCTTTAATGGGGCCTCCTGACCTTTCTCGGTCACCTACCAACCAACCTCACCTTCCTGTGCACAGCATTTTAAATCGAGGGTTTGTTTGTCTATTTGCCTCCTGACCTCATAGCATCTCTTTATTTCTGTGAGGATGCTTGGGCAGGCCTTGGTAAAGCTCTCAGCTTCAGATTCCTCAAATATAAATCAGAAAGTTACTCAAGGTCACGCACAGATTGGGGGGGGCATAAACCCAGATTGGACCCAGACTTCAATCTTTAGCCTGGATCGAAAACTCAGATCCCTTCCAATCCTGTCAGGCTGGCATGTTGTCAGTGGCTTACAAAGCCAGTCCTCCAAACTGTGGGGCATGTCAGGGGCCTGGGGTGACTATCTCAGCGCTTCCTGTTCTCCAGATTGTTGGGGGTAGGGGGAGTCATGAATTTAGGGACACCCAACCCAGCTCCTATCTATCCTCCAAACTGCAGAGAGCATCAGGGGCCTGGGGTATCCAGCCCAGCTTTGCCTGGAGAGGCTATGAGGTGCTTGGGGGCCACTCAGCTCAGCGCTGCCTGCCCCCTTCCATGGGGTGGTACCTGCTGGAACACTGCACCAGCCTACTATTTGCAGCATCATTAGGACATTGTTGGCTCCATCAGGATTGGTCACTGGGCAGGTGAAGTTGCTCCTGATTGGACAGCGGCAGCTGCAGACCCAGAGGCATCCTGAATGCAAAGCAGGGGCTGTGGGGAATCTCTTCAAGCCCCCTCCTTTCCAGAGAGCTGGCAGAGGTGGTGGGCTGGGCTTCGGACCCACAGGATTTTTTAAAAGGCAAATTTCTTGTGGAGTGGTCTTCAGAGTGAAGCCAGTCCTCCCTCGCCTGTGGCTGCGGGTCTTGGGGAGGGGGACAGGACAACTGGGCTTGGAGGAGCTTGGTCTCCAAACCAGCACTTCTTAGAGTCCTTGCGATATGGACCCCCCGGGACTCCAGGTATTTTCCCTCACCTGCTAATGCTGTGAGCGCTCCCCACACTGGACAAAGCAGACATTGCATGTCAGAGAAGGCTACCCTTGATCCTCAGGCAATGTCCCAACCCCGTCACGTTCACAGCCCATAGCAGGGTGTGCTACTTTCAGTAACAGACGCTGCCCAGCTCCCACCCTCTCCAGCAGGCTGAATCACAGTCTTTCACTCATTCAATAACAGTTGCGTGTCTACCAGGTGCCAGGCACTGCGGTGACCCAGGACACTCCCTGCCCTGGCCTTCACAGAACCAGCAGACCTTTTGTGGAAAGAGAAAAGTGAGTGAGCCTTAGGTGTCTCAGTACTGACAGGTTCTAGGGGGGAAAGTCACACAGGAAGGGATCAGGTGAAGAGTGAACGTGGGGAGAAGGTTGTCAGTTTAAGATGAGGTGTCCAGGGAGAGCCAGGGTGGTCCTGCCATAGAAGCAAAGTAGGGGACTCGGGAGACCAAAGACCAAGTTGATATGGAAGAGGACTATATGAGCCCTGAGAACGGGGTGGTTCTGCTAAGCTCGGGGACCTCGGGCTGGCACGGGAGCCTGTGTTGCTGTGCAGAATGGGGCCACCTGCTGGCTGAGGTCAGAGAGTCGTCCTGTCTTCCCCCAACCCCAGCAGATAGCCCAGAGGTCTCAGTTGGTGTTTGACTTTTGCTCTGAGTAGAATGGAGGCTGCAGGAGAGCTGTGAGCGAAGCAGTGGCTGATCTGAGCTGTGTTCTGGGAAGAAGCACCCCTACTCCCACCCCGGCTCCCTAACTGGATGAAGGTGGTTTCAGGTGGCCAGTTTAGGAGCTGCTGTGAAGCCCGGATGTGGAACTGGGAGGCACTGGACAGAGGGTGGGTGTGGCTGGGGATGGAGAGAAGAAAAAGTCAAAGGCCTCCCAGGAACATGAACTCAGCTTTCGGAAGGGAGCTCCTGAAGACTCAGCTCATTGTGACTCAGTTGGTCCTCTGACTGTGCAACAGACAGGCCACAGGTGGGGCTGCTCAAAAGCTCAGGCTCTGACATGTGAGCCTGAAACAGGTGTGCCACCTCCTCATGGAGATGCCAGAAGATCTCTGCCGATGAATAAAGGAGATCATGCACAGGACTGCAGGGTGGACAGACAAACATCTGGTCCCAGGACAGAAGCAGGATTCAGAGAAGCAGAGGGGTTCAAGACTGGGGCCTGACTGGCTCCCCGAGTCACAGCTTGGCAAGATCCACACAGACAGCCTAGAGACAGGAACCACAGCCGCAGAGGACAGAGAAGAACCTATGAGCATGGGGTCTGCAGCCAAGGGGGCAAGGGCTGCATTGCTGTGTCCCAACATAAGGCAGCACCAGACTCAACAAGAGTGGCTACCACAGAGACAAGAACTGGAGTGGAATCTGTCCAGGATAACTGCCCACAAGTGGAGGTCCTCCTCGGGAATATCCCTGAGGGCAAGGCAGTCTCTCTTGTCCTCCCAGACATTCTTTTCCAGGTGGGTAGAATAGTAATCCATGACAGGCTAGAGATGTTGCTCAGTTGGTAGAATGTTCACATGGCACGCACAAGGCCCTAAGTTTGACCCAGAACCATGGTGGCACACACCTGTAACATTGGGAAATGGAAGCAAGAGGATCAGAAATTCAAAATCAACCAGGGCTACATGAGACCCTGAAACTAGTCACTCATGGTCCATCCTCCCAGGAGCGATGGAGAGAGGGCAGATGCCCTGAGTCCTGAGGCTGCCAGTAGGTCTGGAGGAGCTGGCTCTTGGTGACTTGTTTCCTCAGTGATCAGCTGCAGGGTCAGAGCTGAGGGGTCCCGTTGGAAAGGAGCTAGGACGTTGTCCACTCAAGAGTAGGCAGTAGCCTGGAGCATGCATGCATCAGCAAACCCTGTAACAGGCCAGAGAATGTTCTAGACTTTCCTGGCCATGGTCTCTGTTGCTACTATTCAACCCTGTACCAAAACAGCACCATCCCTCAGCAAATGAAGATGAAATTATTTAATAAAACTTTATTGACAAGAATTGCCAGCAGGCTGGATTTGGCCCCTCAGCTCTGGCTTTAGAAACTGACCTCCTGCCCAGTGGCTTCCCAAACTGAGGTCCTGGGCCAGAGCATCATCTATACCCAAGAATATTGGAAATGCCAATTCTTGGCTTCACCCACATTGAAGACTTGGGGGCTCTCAATTACCCCATCCCTTAACCCCTTCCAAGGTAAACAACTTGTCATTCTAGATTTCTGTACGTTATCATCCCTGAGGCCTATAGCTCTGCTGCTGGTCTCAGTGAAAGCCAAAGCTAGAGTGGTGTGTGGAGGGGCCATAGTCCTGCAAGCCTGTGTGAGGACCCCTGTCTCCCGTCCTCCCCATGGCCTGTGGGCTGGCCCTTTCATCTACATATCCCTCATGGATGGTCCCTGGTGACCGCTGTGTTTCCAGCAAGCCTGTGCCTGGTCCTTAGCAGCACCCTGTACTTTGACAGTGGCCTCCTCTCTGTGTCCCTCCCTCAGCCATACACTGTGCTTCAGAGAACCTCACGGCTCACACAGGCAGCCTTCAGAGCCAGCCTGCTGTAGGGCTCAGCCAGTGTTTTCTTCACTAAGGAACTCGACGGTGTCCATATGAGTTTAATGACAGCTTTTTAGTGGCTCCAGTGAGAGGATGGGATTCCATGCGACTGAGTCACCTAAGAGAAAGTGTGAACAGTAATGTGTTTAAAGGAGAGACTTCCCTCTGAGGCCTTGCAGTCTCCAGTCAGGTGACCAGCCACTCTCCAAGGAGAAGCTCCACACAAGTAAAATGCCTGCCAGCCTGAGACCTAGAAATGCAGCCTGTGGGGTTCTGCAGTCCCATCCCACTCCAGGACCTGTGAGCAGATTCTTGCATAGATCTGCTCTGGGCAATGGGAGTCTGGCTGGTACCCAGTGGCCTGAAGGACTCACATTGTCAAAGAGAAGGATGAGGACTGGTGAGATGGCTCATTTGGTAAAGCGTTTGCCAAGGCATAAAGACGAAAATTTCATCCTCAGATGCACATGAAGAGTTGGGTGCAAGATGACCACGTGTGGTGGTGCACGCGTCTGACCAAGTACGTGGCACGCTCGTCTGACCAAGTGTGGTGGCACACACATTTATTCCCAGCAGTTGGGAGGCAGAGGCAGGTGGGTCTCTGTGAGTTCAAGGCCAGCCTCAGCCAGGGTAACATCATAAGGCCCTTTTAAAACAAAAAAAGAAAAGCTGGCCGCCACGATCTACACCTATAGCTTCAGCAGTAGAGAAAGGTGATTGGTGGAGAAAGTTGACACTGAGGGGCTTTAGGGGTGCGTTCCTGATCACATCTCAGCTCAGGAGAGTTTGCCCTAATGAACCAGGAGACCTCAGTAAGCATCAGCCATGCAGCGCCTGCATCGGTGTTAAGGTCTGAGGTGAATTTATTTTCTGTCTCATCATTGCATTCCAAATGGGGTTTCTTAGAAATCCCCAGGGTCCCTCATCAGGCTCATCACTCATGATGGCCCCACGCTGTTTTTGGTGTCTATCTGTCCTGTCTCCAACAGGTGCCCGTGCAGGTGCTCATGCCCGTAACCCAGAGGAGACCTCATCGGGACCTCCACCAGGCACTGTTGGCCAGGGTTGGGCAGTGTTCAAACGAGGTTTTGATTCTAAGGAAAAGTAAACATTGGAAAAACAAAAACAAAATGACTCTTCAGCTACGTGTCACCTCCAATTTCAGAGGGCCACTGCCAATCCCAAATCCCTTTGCCCATGAAAGTGTGGCTCTGAATTTGGCCTTCATCTGGGCCCTTGGGGGTACCAGGGGCATGGCAGTTAGCAAGGTCCTTTGGAACTAAAACACAGAGAATCTGGAACAGCCAGACCTGCATGCAGACAGGTTGTTGGAACTGCCTGGAGACCTGGGAGGGCACCCCTGAAGGTGGCAGCTGGGTGGGAAGGGTTGTCAGTGTAAAGGCCCTGGAAGCTGTGAGGGACATGAGTGTGGCTTGTTAGCAGGAAGAGGACGTGGTCAAGTGTGTGAACAAAGGGTGCAGGTGAGAGCCAACAGGCAGAACGCAGCCTGGGAGGTCACAGCACAGAAGGGGAAGGGGAGCCGCTTGACAAGGCGCCTTTTGAAGTAGATGCCTATGTGCTAGGGAATCCAGGAGAGTAGAGCTGAGAGGGATCCAGGAGCAGTTGGGAAACTGACCAGGGCTTTAGGTGAATGGCTGGTGACTTTGCTCAAAGGCAGGGGAAGGCTTTGCTGGATCGATGGAAGGAGGAATGGAGGCAAGGAAGGAAGATCCTGGCGATCATTACCTAGTGCTGCTGTAACAAACGCCCAGAAGTATAGTGGCTTCAGACATCATGTTTCATACATCGGGTGTCCGGCTAAGTGCAGCTTAGGACCCCACAAACTATCCGGTGCCGGCCAGGGCTGGGGACGAGGGTTTCATGGGAAGGCTCAACTGATAAAAGTCAGCACACGCTCCGGGTCACCGGGAAAGTCACTTCTCGGTTGTCCTTAGAGCCTCTTCCTCGTGGCAACTAACGTCATTGGAGCTGGCAAGGGAGCGTCAACTGGCAGGACAGAAATTACAATTGATGTCATCTAGTGACAACCCATGTCCTTTGCCACATTATCTTGGTCAGAATCAAGACACTGGGTCCAACCATGTTCAAGGGGAGAAGTCCCAGTAACTCTGGGTCATTGAGGGTATCAAACAAACTTCCTAGCTGTTGTGGGGTGGAGTCAGGAGCAAGAGAAGACATAAAGATCAGCTCCTGGGAGGGGACAGAGACATCCGGCAGTCAGTCGGTCTGAGGAGGGACAGGCAGCCCATGCAGCCCAAACCTGCTCAGTCTCTTTTTAACCCACCACCCTTTGGCTTGTGCATTTTCTTTCAGAATTTCCCCCTCTTGAAAAGGCCAGCTGATCTGGATAAGTGAGGCCGGCCCCATGTATCCGGAATCAACCACGGGATCCCCAGCTCGACTCTCCCTGCGGCAGACAGGTTCCCCCGGGATGATCTACAGGTAACCCACCCAGACCTCCTCCCAATCACAGTCCTCCCTCTGTGGAGGAGTCCCTGAAGCAGCCACCCTCCCCTGGGGAAAGGGTAAGAGCTCAAGTAGGACTTACAGGACTGTGGGGTACACAGGCCCAATGGGAAAGCATGGAAGCTTTCAGAGCCATGGTTGGAAAGAAATAAAGACTTCCTGGATGGTACTGGGCCAAGACAGATTTGTTTCTGGCCCCTAGCTCTTTGGAAATCTCATCTGAAGCCACCAGAGCCACTCAGCAGCATCTGGGGCACCCTACCCTGCTTCCATTTCTCCTGCTGTGGACATTGCTCAGTGGGCCCTGATTTTCCAACCAGAGGCATTTGGGGAAAAAAAAAAAAGAAACTCACAGGCATTTAGGGGTCAGTACCTGCCCATTTCGAGAGGCCAGCAGCAGGCAGACCTTTACAAGGCATTCTTGACCTCCTTGTGTGAGCCAGCCTTTCTGAACAACAGGCCTCCAGTTGCTGGTGAGAGCCACTGGCTTCAGACCTGGCATAGAACCCCAAAGCCAGTATCACCATTCTAAAAGACCACAGCTGAATAGGAGCTCAGCAGTCAATATATTCTGGGAATTCAGACCTTTCTAGACAATGGCTGGAGCCTGAGCTGTTGCAAGTGTCTATGGAAACCAGGGGGAAGAGGTGTTTGTCCGGGAAGGACCAGTCTCAGGCCATCCTGTCAGGGTGTGTTTTGTTAGCTATTCTAAAGCGTATTGTAAAGCATGATCTGACGCTTATTAAAAACCTAGACGCTCACCCAGAGACTCCTGTGGGAAGAAGTCTGTATGTTTCTGGACCCATCTTCAACCAGAGCAGACTCCAGACCTCCAACTCACTGGCCACTGGGTGGCGCTGCTGCAGAGTTTTTGGTACCTGGCTTGTAACCTGATAGTCTGGTCAGCTATCAGGTTACGGGAGCCAGGGATGGAGATGCCATCGGGTGGGGGCTGCGGGATATTGGTGATGAATTCTGAGCTTGCACCTGCCTGTGGTTGATGCCAACTGCGAACTATCTTCTCTTCTTTCCCCCCTATTTCTTCCACTGCTATCCGAAGTACTCGGTATGGGAGTCCCAAAAGACAGCTCCAGTTTTACAGGTAATAAGTCCTCCTTCCCCCCAACCCACAAAGCCAGAGGCAAAGGTGTGGTGGGGAGGGCTGTGCCCATCCTGGGCAGGACAAGACTCAGGCTGGCACTGACTCTAACCCGTGTGTCTCTCGGTACTAACCTCAGAGCCTGTACAATGCCCTGGTGAAAGCATGGGGTCAGGTTAATTGCATGTGTCCATCTACTGAAGTCTGCTTTGGTTTGAACGAATGGGCCAAATCTACCATTAGAACTTCACTCACCAGCTAGGCTTGGGGCTCAGTGGTGGAGCATTCGCCTAGCGTGTACAGGGCTGTGTAGTTCATCCTCAGCATCGCACGGTTAAGAAAGGAAGGAAGGAAGGAAGGAAGGAAGGAAGGAAGGAAGGAAGAAAGAAAGAAAGAAAGAAAGAAAGAAAGAAAAAAGGAAATGTTCAGTGTATGGGCCACTTTCTTGTGACTGTGGGTCTGCATTTCCATTACCAGAGGGAAGGGTCTGTGCTGAACAGATCTGTCCTTCCTGTTGTTGCCTACAGATTTGGGTTTGGGTGGACTTATCGCTTGTGGAGCTTTCAGGTGCTTTGAAGGCTCATATGTTCATAAGATGTATGCAGTGCCTGCGTGATTTGGATCAAGATTGCGGGGTCGGGCAGGGAGGCAGTCATGGTATCTCTCAGATATACTTCTCTGCTGGAGAATTGGAAACCAGGTGTTGCCGTGTCAGGATGTGGCCTCAAGAAGCCCGGGCTCAAGCCGGGCGGTGGTGGCGCACGCCTTTAATCCCAGCACTTGGGAGGCAGAGGCAGGTGGATCTTTGTGAGTTCGAGGCCAGCCTGGTCTACAAAGCGAGTCCAGGACAGCCAGAGATATTCAGAGAAACCCTGTCTCGAAAAACAAAAACAAACAAACAAAAAAAGAAGCCCGGGCTCCCCTCAGGCCAGTCTGCCCATCCCTCTAGACTGTCTCACCCTCATCTATGAAGCAAAGGACACATGCAGAAAACACTTCCTGGGAATCTTTCAGGCCCAAGAAGTAAATGTCAGAGCTGTGGAAGATTGGCAGGCAGCCAGCTGCCTTGGGGCTGCAATGGGGATCCCCGCAGCCTTGCCAACAGGGTGGTGGGCTGCAGCATCATAACCTGTAAAGACAGACAGAGGTCACTGTCCAGATATGTTGAGCACATCCCAGAGGTGGTGCTGAGGGGTATTCCAATGCATCAAAAGTCTGGGCTACATGTACGTGGTCAGCCCTGGGTCCTCATATAGCTGTGTCTTTCACAGGCCTCAGGATCATGACTGTGCCTGGCTTCACAGGCTAATTTGTGCCATTGTCTCTGAGGTCTCATTTTTACAGAGAGATGAGACGGGTTTGACTGGATAAGAGCTTCTGCCTGAGCTTCAGCTAGCAAGCACTTGCATGCACATCTGTGTGGCCTATGAGAAATGTATGGCGTTTGTTCTGGAAGGATCTGAGAAATAAAACCAAACTTGTACCCGAGCCCTATCCTCAAGAGAGCCTGTGGTGGGAGAGGAGGGACAGAGCGACAGACTGAAAAGGCGCCCTGGTAACATGCAGGTGTACGTAAACCTGTAGTGAGTTTTACCCAGCGGTAGCTGGCCCTCAGACCAGGAGACCACAGAACCGTCCTGTCCTTTGGGCCTCCAGTGGAATTTTCACATAAGCAGTGGTGATCTCAAAGGACCGGCTCTTCATCCAATGAACAGACTAGGTGCTGCTCACTAAAAGCACCCACATCAGTCCGGCGCTAGGATGGCTGTCACAGAACACTTGACATTCCTAAGCACTGGCCTTCTATCGGCAGAAGTGTTTGTCCTCATTACCAATTGAGCAACTCCCAGATCAACAAGGGAGTAAAGTCCTGTATACCCCACGGCCCCAAACCTGATGTCATCTGGAGGCTGACATTTCTTTCCTGCTTACATGTCTGTGGGTTGGCTAGAGTCAGCCTCACCAGGCTCTGTGGGGACCTATTATGTCTCCATGCTGCAGATGGGTCCACATGTTCTCCATCCTCCTGTCCCTCTAGCCAGGGCCTACCCCCGGCACATTCTTCCATGGAGGAAATGCCAGAGGAAAAAAAGAACCATGCCCAGTCTCCTTGAGTCTGCAGCTGGACTGCAGCTAACACTGATGTTTCAGATTCCTATGTCTAGAGCAAGCCAAGACTCCTGGCTGACTTTGGAGAGGCCAGAGGCAGGAAAAGGCATTCCCCCACAGGTAGGAAGCACCACAAAACCATGGTGAACTAGTTGCTTTGGTCCTTGCTCTTACCAAATACCTGAGAAGAAGCGACTGAAGGAAGAGAGGGAAGGAGGAGGGAGGGAGGAAAGGTGGTTCATTTTGGCTTATGATTTGGACATCAGCTTCGCCATGGCAGCGGAAATAGCATCAGCTTTGGCAGCAGGAAGTTTAGTCTCGATCACATCTGGATGGATCCAGAAACACCATGGGGAATGCCGGAGCTCAGCTGGATTTTTCAGCCTGAGACCTTAGCTCATGGGATGGTGCCATCCACTTCCGAAGTAGACAAATGCCCTCGCATGTGCCTGATAATGCCTAAAGATGGAGCTCTCTAATGGCCCGGGCATGTTTCTTAACTCAGTCAAGTTGACAGTCCAGATTAGCCAATATACACAGAAAGTCCTAGCTACAGAGGCCATAAAGGACTGATTAATACAGCCAACCTCTGAACCTCAGTGATGTCTAAAACAAAGCTGTCGTGGTAAACATCTGGACAGCTGTTTTGAATGAAGAAGGGGTGTGGTTCCACCTCCTAGCTAGTGAGGCTCAGGACCACTGACTAGGATAAAAAGCTGTCACAGTGGACAGCTCAGATTTTTTTTTTTTTTTTTTTGGTTTTTCGAGACAGGGTTTCTCTGTGTATCCTTGGCTGTCCTGGACTCACTTTGTAAACCAGGCTGGCCTCGAACTCACAAAGATCCGCCTGCCTCTGCCTCCCAAGTGCTGGGATTAAAGGCGTGCGCCACCACCGCCCGGCTACAGCTCAGATTTTTGTTACTGGAACAATGTACCTGAAGCCAGCTGTCTTAGTTACCTTTCTATTGCTGTGATAAAACAAATGACCAAGACAACTTATAAAAGAAAATGTTTAATTTGAGCTTAGGGTTTCAGACAGAGTCCATAAGGGCAGAGCAAAGACCTGGCACAGGAATAGTGGAGAGCTTGCGTCTTGGTTCACCGTGACCTAAAGACTTTCCCTGAGGCTCATCCTCTCAAAACGCCACACTCCGCATCATCACTTCCAAGAAATGGCCCCTTGGAGACACTATAGCAGCAGACTTGGCATTTGGGGGAAGTATCCCAGCTCAGTCCTGAGGTCCTCAAAGGCTTTGGGTCGTGCCCAGGGCACTGGTTGCCTGTCCTGCTCCTCCCCACAAATTGCCAACTGCTTTTTGTTCATTTGTGTGAGAGATGGGTCCATCCCCATCCAAAATCCCACAGGCATTGTTGGCATGTCTTCTGAGACAATAGTGTCACGCTGATACTTTCTTAGCATCCAAGGGTAACATTTGGTTCTCAGGGGTCACACAACCTTGGGGCCCTCAGCGTTTTGCCTCAGCCTGGTGCTGGGCCTCGCAGTGAGCAGTCTAAAAAATTCATCTGAAGCTCGGATCAGGGAATGTGCTATGAAGGAAGCCTACCGGAGGGGTAGGCATTGTGTGCCCAAACAGATTTCTAGAACCTTCCAGGTATAGGCAGCCATAGACACATGTATCCACATAGAGTACACCCCAGTGGAGGGGAAGGACCTCTCTATGTGCTCGTCACTCTGGCAGTGGTCACATGCCACAGGTACCCTGGCTGTCCACTGCAGACACAGCTTGGAATGGGGTGGAGTAGAAGCCATGAGCATTGTGTCTAGCATTCAAGTAATAAACAGCACAGCCAGCTCTTCCCTACCTGTGGCTCAGAAGATCCATGTCTTTGACACAAAGGCAGCAAAGGAGAAACCGAGAAACCAAGGGAGGGGGCACGACCCCCACCTCATGCTGCACCCCAACCGTCCTGCCAGGCGTCGGCATTGCCAGGCTGCAGCGTGGCACTGCACTCCCTGAGCTTTTAGGGGAGAGGTGCTCGTGAATAATTCAACCTCTTCCATGAGATGAAAACTCCCTAATAGAAGCTAATGGACTTGCTGCCTCCAAAGCCGACCCTTGTGGGACTCTCTCATTCACCAATTGCTTCTGACGTTCTGCAGTGTGACACTCCCTAATGAAAACGCCACTGCGCCCGCTGCCTCCTTAGTTCCCTAATAACTAGACTGTGGCCTTTTTAACAAGCAGCCACCCAGGGAAGCAGGTGAGTCGGACGCAGGAATGGATGTAGCAGCCACTGTCTTAGGAGTGATGCCCAGACACAGGCATCCCCAGGAACTTAAATGTTAGAGCTGGGGGATGTCTGGGGACGCCTCCAGCTGATGAGAAATCAGACCATCCACGGTTTTTCAAAGCCGACAGCCTCCAAGAGCCTATCGGGGTGCACTTGAGGTAACTGAGCTGGATGGAGGAGGGTGGGCGGGCTCCCACCTGGCTGCACCCACCCTGTGTTCCCTCGAATGATCCTGCTTGCTGCCCACCCTGTGCAGCGCTGGCCTGGCTGTCTTCCCGTCTGAGACTCATGCCTCGCTGGCATTACCCTTGATTGAGATTCAGCATTCATGACATGGGTTGGCAATGCTGTCCGCAAGGTTTGCTGCTGTCTGAGAAGTCTCTAGGAAGCCCATGCCTCCAGGAGCAAGGGTTGCTTATTCGGTTTAGGTTTGCTGGCGGTTCTTGAGCGAAAATGACAGTGTTTGTGTGCTGCAGGGATGCCGTGTGTGTTTGTGTGTGTGTGTGTGTGTGTCTGTGTGTTTGTGTGTGCATGTGTGTGTCTGTGTGTGCATCTGTGTGTGCAGTGAGTTGCAGAGCCGCGCCCCATGATGGTGACCGCATCCCTGTGTTTCCACTTCTGAAGCTTCTGGCTGGTATCCAGCCTCTGGACTCGTGTTGCCATTTGACAGAGAGGCAGGGCTTCTTTCTCGGCCTCTGTCAGGCTTCAGTGGCTGTTAGTAAGTATCCCCAGTTCAGAAGCTCCAGGCAGAAGGCAAACTAGGGGGATAGGACACGGTTCCTACTGACTTAATGAGGTTAGCGTTGCTGTCATCACACTTTCCCGTGTCACCGTGTTAATTCTAGTGGAGTCCCCTGAGTCCCCGACCGACAGGAATAGATTTTCGGAGAAAACTTACAAGTGTGTGGAATTAGCAGGTCCTAATGGCTGGTGATGCTCATTCTTTTAGAGACCAGGTAGGATGTAGGGTTAGTGTTCCAGGGAGCCTCGCTCTAGAAAGAAGCTAGGATGGTTGCAACTCAGAGGTCAGAGGTCACTGGACTTCTAAGCTCAGTCAGGAGGTGCCTTGAAAGTGGGCTAAGAAGCGGACTGAACCATATTCACCTCTAAGAAGAGCCCAGAGTACAGCCCCAGCATGAAGGAGTCCAGAGTGGTAAGCTTTGTCTATCTTCCAGCTGGACAGAACTGCCGCCAGGCTGCCAGAACCCGTGAACCATCTATACCTGTCTATAATCTTCCTCCTCTGAGTGGTCCTCCATTTCCTATACAGAGTTAGTGTTCTCTCAGGCTGCACACACACATGCACACACGCACACCAGTCTGTGGACCCTCTGCTGTGGCCCACCACCCTCACGCAGCTCTCTTCGTTTAGATCGCTGGCTCCTCACTTGTAACAGAAGGATCTGGGCTGCCCCACCCTGACCCATGCCACAGAACCTTCATTCCTTCAGTGATGGTTGTGCAGCCGACCAGGGAGTTATCAGGGCCCCTGTCCTTCCCTGCCCTCTCCTGTTTCCTCCCATGTTGTAAGGAGCTCGTGTGTCCTCTGTAAAGGGGGTGTTTTTTTTTTTGTTTGTTTTTGTTTTTGTTTTTCGAGACAAGGTTTCTCTGTGTAGCCCTGGCTGTCCTGGACTCACTTTATAGACCAGGCTGGCTTTGAACTCACAAAGATTTGCCTGCCTCTGCCTCCCAAGTGCTGGGATTAAAGGTGTGTGCTACCACCGCCCAGCAAGGGGGTGGTTTTTAATGTCCATCATTCCCTAGTGATGTTTGGTGTCTGCAAGGTTCTTGGCCTGGTAATTTGTCTCCTCTCAGAAAGGTCTACCTTACACACCCGTTTAGATGGTAGACTCTTCTTCCCACAGGCCTTGTCATCTCTGGTGTCATAGTGCACACCTTTGGGGACAGTCACCTGCTCCTGTAAGGTGTGTTCCTGGCTACAACTACATCAGCCTAGTAACAAGTCTGTCACTTTGCAAGTACCTGCCTGTGTGGCCTTGAGTGGTGATAGAGAGCCCTGTCCCATCCTCAACCCGATAACTTAGTCACTCTCATCCCACACTGGGGCCCTGGCAGTACTTTCAGACCCCTGCAGACCCCAGGCGCTCTTGTGGGTGATGGTTATTGCTTTCAACCTTGGTGGGAGTGTGTAGACCTTCCCCACTTTTTGGGAAGAGCTCCCAGCTGTAGCCTGCCCATCTGGCCTTCTCTATCACCCTAGGGAAGAGAGCTGGCCTCCATTCCATGCAGGGCTGGCTGGCAGCCATGCAACACCTCGAGACCAGCTGCCCACTGCTGTCCTGCATCTTCCAGAAGAGGCAATGACAAGCCTGCAGGAGTGAAAGGAAGCCTGCCCAGCCACCTGTGGGTTTCAGAGCCCCTTTCCCTAGGATTGCCTCTTCCTCAGCTAGGGCCCTTTTGCAGCCTCCCGACAAATTTTCCTAGAAAAACAGGTCTTTTGTGCAGCCCCAGCCCCATCTGTTTCAATATCCAGAGCCCTGCAGATGGCACCCCCACTCCCACCCCAAAACTTTGAGCAGTGGTGAATGTCAGTCCTAGTGTGGAAACCATACCTCCTACCACAGAGCAGTCTGTAAGTCACTGCTAAGCCTGAGTCAGGAGCCAGCCAGCCCCAGGGCTGCTGCAGGAACATTGCCACTAGGGCTCGGCCTGGCAAGGCCCAGTACAGCCTTGGCTTGCATCTTAGAGGCCAGGGACCCTACTGTGGGCTTCATGGGCACTGCTGGGAATAGGAGCAGGCAGCTGCAGAGGGACAGAGCAATCAGGACAATTAGAAAAGTGTATGCACAAAACTGATAAATGCCACACAGGAAAGGGGTGTGATGAGGTGGGGACCTTGCCCAACAAGCAAGGCTCTGACCGTGGGCAGCCAACACAGCACCTGCCCAGGGGAGACACCATCCAGCCATGCTTAGGGCAGAAGATCTATCTCTGTGTATATCTGTCTGTCTCTCTCTCTTTATGTCTCTCTCTCCCTGTGATTATCTGGGATCACTCTCTGTGTGTCTCTGTGTGTGTGCCTCTCTCTGTCTCTGAGTGTATGTGTGTCCTTCTCTATATCTGTGTGTGTGTCTCTCTCTCTGTGTCTAAGTATATGTGTGTCTCTGTCTCTGAGTGTATGTGTGTGTGTCTCTGTCTCTGTGTGTATGTGTGTCCTTCTCTATCTCTGTGTATATGTGTGTCTCTGTCTGTCTGTGTGTCTCTCTGTGTCTGTGTGCATGTGTGTCTGTGTGTGTGTGTGTGTGTCTGTGTGTATGTGTGTCTCTCTTTCCCTTCCTCCCTCCCTGAGATCCCATTATCCATTGGTCTTTCCAAACACCCTCTGCGCTTGCGCAGTAAGTACCCAAATACCTACTGTGAACTAAGCCCCATGCTAGGTACACCCAGTACAGTCTTCATACAAAGATAACTGTGGAGAAGGCCTCTGTGGAGGGCCAGCTACAGGGTTCCTGGAGGTGACCCCTGCCTACAGGAGAGGTGACCCAAGCTAGGAGGGCTTTGCCCATAGTCATCTCAAACTCCTGTCCTTAGTGGGTCCTTCCTCTAGCCCCCAGAGGGGACAGTACTAGCCCAGAGCCACTCAGCCCACCCCCAGGGTCACCCAGTACCTCCTTCCTGTGGTTAGTCAAGCTTGCTTTGTCACGAGCAAAGAGTGGCACCAAGCTGGTTCCCTTCTAGCAAACAGAAAGGCCCAGGGTCTCACCACTACATCTGACCCAATGGAAATAGGAGCTTCCAACTGCACAACTTCTAGTGACATTAATGGGGCCTCCGACCATCATCTGGGCATAGGTGGCTCTGAGGCCAGGTGACAAGAACAGGGCCCTGGGTTGCAGACATCTGTCTCTCCTGTGCCTGCCACTGTGTCCTCACTGCCAGTCTTAGACTGAGCAGGGGTGTGGCTCCCTCTCCTTCCCGCAGCCACACTGCTCTTCAGTTCCTGCTCACACCTGAGGTGCCGCCTGCAGGAGGATTGCAGACACACTCTTTCTCCCTGGGTACTCCGTGTTTTCAGCCCGCCAATGTCATGGCTACCACTTAGGTACCCGTTCCCTTTCGATAGACACTGTGTTAATCTTGGCCTCTGAGAGTGAATTCGTCAGCTAGGATGAATGACTCTAGGATGGTACTAGATGTGTGAGCTGTGAAATTTCACACTCGCGGTAAGCCCACCACCCCTCACATACCCTACTGCAAAAGCTCCTCGGACTGTGACATAGCGTCATGAAGCACAGAGCCCAAAGGCCCCTGCTGCTGCAGTTGGACTTCCAGCAAGCTTCGCAGTTCCCTTTTCCCAGGCTTTCGAGCAAACATGGCCTCCCTGGCCTGGGCCCCTGGCATGTGGGGTAAGGAGACACTGTGGCAGGAGCCCACTTAGAGCTTGCTTCTGTGGCAGGTGTGCCTTGTGCTTCTTTCCTGGGACAGCCTTTTGCCTGTGTTCAACTGGGTGACCCCCTCACGAGAGCACTGTGATGTGGCATCCCAGCCACCACTGGACAGCAGCACTGTCCTCAGCGGTGTTCATGGTCTCCCTTTCTGCATGTTCCCCATGCTCCCAGTTACACCGTGCTCCTTGAGGGCAGTGCTCCCTGCTGCCTGCAATCCAGCTTGGCCCGCTTCTCTTACAAATGCTGGGGCAGAGGCGGGCAAGCTCATGCCCCAGCAAGCATGACTTTAAGGACAAGAATCTCAGGCCAAGGGTATTTCACCCAAGACTGGGACATGGCCTGGTGGCAATTCTCCTTGAAGATTGTTACCTCTGCATCCGCCCCCTGCCCTGCAGCCAGTCGGCCAGCCTAGGGCTCCCGAAGTCCTGACAAGCTCTTTAAACTACCACCACTCGGCATTTCCCATCTGGACAGTGGCAACTCCAACCAGCACCATGCTGTCCATGACATACAGCGAGAGTCTGCGGAGCGTAAGCAGCAGATGCCACTCAGACTGGGCCCTGCATCGAGTCCGCCAGACAGACACACTGGAGCTCCAGCGGCTGAGGGAGGTGCGGGCAGCCGCCCAGGCCAGGAACATGGAGAGCTTCCTCCGTATGCACGGCCTTTCCCTGGACGGCTGCACTGCCCAGCGTACAGGCATGAAGTATCGGTAAGGCCTGGGCTGGAAGGGGGGTGGGCAGGGAGTCTCCAGGACATCTGAGGAAGACTTCAAGGAGGGCCTGCAGGGAAGAGAGATACAGCTCTGGAAACACATGCCACAATTTTACTGTGACTTAGGGTAAATATTTTCAGTTTGGAAATCTCTGGCCGCATCGAAATGCATCCATGAAGAAAGTGAATGTCTTCTGTGGTCCTGGAGGTCGAAAATAAGCATCACTGGGTTTGGAGTTTTGTTTCAGTGTTTCCATGGGGGGAACCTTGATGAGCAGGTAAACGTTTCATTTGTCTCTGGCAACTTCAATGGGACAAATTAGCCACTAGAGTTTGGCTAAGTGTAAATTAGTGAGAACAGTTCAGTGGGACAGGAGAAGTGGTTCAGACATTAAAAGCACTGACTGTTCTTGCAAAAGATCTGACTTCAGCCTCTAGCACCAAAGTAGGGCAGTTCACAACTGCCTATAAGGCCTCCAGAGCATCTGCCACCTTCAGGCCTCTACAAGTACTACACACACACACACACACACATGTTATAGGCACTGGCTGCCCTTACAAAGGACCCAGATTTAGTTCCCAGCACCCACTTGGTTATTCCTTACCATCCATACTCCAGCTCCAGTGGATCCAATGCCCTCTTGTGACCTGTACAGGCAAAACATGCAAACGCATAAAATAAGATAAATAAACCTAATTGCTAGGGGACGAGGTCTAGTCCATGCATGCTCTTTGGTTCAATGTCTGTGAGTCCCCACGGGCCTAGGTCAGTTGACTCTGTTGTTTGTTGTTGTTGTTGTTACCTGCTTTTGGCTCACTTTCCTCTAGCCAGGCCACCTTGACTGGCTTCAGTGGTAGAGGATGTGCTTAGTCCTGATGCAACTTGATGTGCCAGGGCGGGTTGGTATGGGGGTTGGGGGTGGTGCTCAGAGACGGGGAGAGGGCAAGAGGGTGGGACTGGGAGAGAGGAGGGAGGGGGCTGGATTGGGATGTAAAGTCCATAAATAAATTAGTTAATGATAAAAATAGATAAATAAATAACTTTAAAGGAATATACTTCAACTCACCATCTCTAATACAAACCCATTCTGGAAAGAAAAACTGAGGTTGTGGTCTGTGAACATAGAAATGTGTCGTTCACATCCTAAAATTGAGCTGTATCTATGATAAATGGTTTTCAGCAGGTCACCTCAGAATTGGCTGCATCCTACTGTAACTATGGTAACAAGGGCTGTGGAGTAAAGGTTCTGTCTGTCTAAATGACCTGCATGTGGGATAAGTTTTCTTAGACTTTCAGAAGAACATTTCTATGTGACTCACGCCTCTCTAGATAGATTCAGCACCAGGGACAGATCCTGGCCACGGGAATGGTGGGTCAGTTGACAGCCTTGTTTATGAATACTTGGAGACTGCAATTGTGAATCTTTTCTGTCTGTAATCTCAGGAGCCAGTTGGTCAAAGGAGACTGTCTCCTTCAGTCCTTGCAGGGTTTCCAGTGCTGCAAATGAGAGTGCAAGATGCAGAATCTCAAGTAGACAGTGTATATTTTCATATCAGTATGTCCCATGCAATATTTGGCACATACTTATAATAAAAAGTTACATGTTTATCTGAGGTTCAAGTCTAACCCTGTTTCTTATGTTTTAGCCCCAGGGCTTGGCTGTTCTCTGCACAGTGAGTGAAGGTTGCTGCTCTTTTGTCTTCCTCTCTTATGATCAATGTGTTTTGTCCTTTGGGCAATTGTTTGAACATATGGTTGTAGTTTAAAGAAACAAAACACTTCTGGTTGTCCCTGAGACAGCAGGACCTTGAAGTCTTTGTATTCTAAGTCGGCTGTGAGGGAAGGACATTGTTCAGGCCATTGGCCACTCCTCAGCTTGTGACGGTGTTGGAAAGTGTTCATGGGGGGACCCTGAGCCTTGTTTTGTTCCATACTAGCTGCTCGTGGGGAACTAGCCTGTACCCTCCAGCCGCTTATTGAGAGCATGTTGGCACTAGACCTTTGGCTGGACCCTGGAGATGCTGTATGAACAAGAACTAGGGCCTCTTCCTTGTGCCCACCACATCGTGGTGCAGAGAGGCAGGAGAAATGAATCAAGTTCCATTAAAAAAATTAAATTAATAAAAATTCAATAACACCATCTATCCTGAAGCCGTAAAGCGCAGGGGCAGGGTGGGGATAGGGATGGGGCTGTGGCAATGAGGCTGATCTGAGGCGGTGGACCTGAGAGCTGGGCACTGAACAGTCTGGGAGAAATCCCATGGGAGAGATGGCGGACAGCCTTCCAGGCACATTGAAAGCCTGGATGGCTGAGCTGGGGCGAACACAACAAAGAGCACTGGGATTAGTTGGGTGGGGAGGGACTAGACCTCCTTCCCAACTCTGAGAAAACCGTTTCCGCCAGTGTGGACAGTGATGGTGGGTGTGGTTTGTTTAATCATGTCCCACTGCCAGATTTTTTTTTTTTTTTTTTTTTTTTTGGTTTTTTGAGACAGGGTTTCTCTGTATAACAGCCCTGGCTGTCCTGGACTCGCTTTGTAGACCAGGCTGGCCTCGAACTCACAGAGATCCACCTGCCTCTGCCTCCCAAGTGCTGGGATTAAAGGCGTGCGCCACCACCGCCCGGCCCAGATTTTTTTTAAAAGATTTATTTATTTATTATGTTTACAGTGTTCTGTCTGCGTGTGTGCCTGCAGGCCAGAAGAGGGCACCAGATTTCATTATGGATGGTTGGGAGCCACCATGTGGTTGCTGGGAATTGAACTCATGACCTCTGGAAGAGCAGGCAGTGCTCTTAACCTCTGAGCCATCTCTTTAGCCCACCAGATTTTATAAATGCGCTGAAAATGACCTTACTTGGGTCACCTTATAGAATCTTTTGTCAGTGTGGACAGGTAAGGTGAAATGATACGGAATACCAGAAAGCCACCTGACAGATGCAAAGAATGGGAACACACATGAAGCCCAAGGGACATGCAGGGAGTCCCATCAGCTGCCAAAAGCTGAATGAGGCAGGCTATTCACTAACACCTGTGGAGGGAGCACAGCCCTGCTGGCTCCCGCCTGGCAGGCACCTGACCTCCAGACTGGGAAAGTCAGTTCCTGTTGTTTTGTCTTTTTTTGCTACTCTCTGCTGTGTCAGCCCCAGGAAACTAGCAAAGATAGGATGGTCTGTCTCTCTGCCTAAGGCTCCAAAAATAGTGTTCGGGCTGCACCTGGGTCCAGACCACGTGGGGTTGACATCCCGGGAAGCAGCCTGCTCCAGAGACCAGAAAGCAATTCTCCCATCATCCACAGGGACCCTGATATGTCTGGTGACCTCTGTCTTGCTGCCCTCAAACTAGGTGAGTGTGCCAGCGCTCATTAAAGATCCTAGCAAATTGTTCCCTAGTGAACTCTTCTCTGTTAGTAACTGGATTGAGACTGGGTTAGGCTTGGTTGTAAATATTAATACAAAAAGATAAGCACCGCTCAGGGCATTCTGGAAACAGCTGTATGAGACTGGAGTGTCTTGTCGGCTCGGCTGAACCTGTAAGGGGGGGAGGGAAGCTGTCTAACTGTTCTCAACTCTCACCATTAAAAACAAAAGACAGAAGGGCCAGAGAGGCGGCTCAGTCAGTAAGATGCTTGCCCCGAAAGCGCGCGGAACTGAGTTTCATTCCCCCTGAACTCTTGCTTAAAAAAAGACGCAGAAGCAACAGCGATCGTGGGAGCACATACTTGTATTCGCGGTGCTGGGGATGCGGAGAGGCAGAGCCTGTGGCTCACTAGCCAGCCAGCCTAACTCATTAGAAAGTTCTAGGACAATGAGGGGCCCTGTGTCAATGGAACAAAGTGGATGACAGAAGAGGTTGACTTATTGCTTCGTCACATGTGTGCACACAACCACACAGCGCATGAACATTCATATATATATATATATATGCATGTATATATATGTGACTTCAGCAGCTATATATACATATATATAGCCAAGAAATAGGAAGGACAGTCGATGTTTCAGTTCATCCAGTCCCTGTGTGAGCACAAGGGGAGCCCCCCATCCCAACCCCTCACCCAAGCTCCCGACCCGTCCCCACCTGGCTGCTGCTACAGAAAGATGGAAACATGGCCACGGCAGCCAGAAGCTATGGCCTGGACCCGGGTCTGCTGACCTGATGAAGCCGATAATTTTTCCCTTCTGTCTACGGTTCCAGGCATGAACACAGATTCCTCAGAGGTCCTAGGTGGTAGTCCTCCTGCCATGATTCCACTTCGTGTTCCTCTCATGTTCTCAGTGCCGCAGGCATGAGTTCCTTCCTCTGTGTTCCCATATTCAGGATACTTGCACCCTCTGCTCCCTCTGTCTGGAGCTTGTCTTGCCACATTGTCACATGCCCAAGTGCCTCCCATCATCAGCATCTAGGTAGGTCTGTCCCCAAAGAAACTGTCCTGAGCAACCTTCTAAACAGTCATTCTCAGGTCCACTACCCTTTCTGTGCTGCTGCAGTCACACCTCCCACCCTCTCTGCGGCCTCATTTTGCCCATCCACCTTTCTCTTCCAACACTGGAGCAGTCTATATAAACACAGGCCAGTGCTGAGCGGTCTCAGCTCATCTTCCAAAGTACTCCCTGAAGCATGAGTTTTTGTCGGTGCTTCCTTGAAGGGCAGGAGTCCTGCGTCTTGCCGTTCTTTCTGCCTGCCAGACCCCAGGCTGCTACCATGAGCCAGGGAAGTCTGGCAGGTTGCCACACTAATTCAGCAGGCTATAATTTGCTCACTCAGCCTGAGATCACATCCAGCCACAGGAGGTTTCTAGGAAGAGCTGGAAATCCATGCATGTCTTTTTTTTTTTTTAAGATTTATTGTCATTTTCCATGTGTATGAGTGTTTCCCTATATGTATGTGCAGCACATGCATGCCTGGTGCCTATGGAGATCAGAAAAGGACACTGGATCCCCTGGAACTGAAGTTATGGCCAGCTGTTAACTGTCATGTGGGCTCTGGGAACTGAACCTGGATCCTCTGCAAGAGCAGCAAGTGCTCTTAACCACTGAGTCATCTCTTCAGCCCCTCTATGGGTGTCTTTAAGGACAGATGGGAAGGCGAGCACTGTGGCCAGGAAAAGCCATTAAGTGGTGGTGGGTGGACTTGTCTTTGAGGCCGTGAACATTTACAGAAAGAATCTGTCTCACCCTCTCCACAGCTACTCGGATAGCTGTATGGATTAAAAACACAGCCCAGGGAGTCAGGTATCTGGAACCCTGTGTAAGTGGGGCCATGCTCCTTCTGGAAGCCCTGAGCCAAACTGCCTCTGCCAGTTCCTGGTAGCCACAGTGATGCTCCCTGTTGCATGGTGTGTAGACCCACCATCACGGTCTCTGCCTGTCTTCATGGTGTCCTGTTCCCTGTGTGTCTCCAAATCTCTCTCCTTAGAAGTTCACCAGCCATTGGCTTTGGGGCCTGTGCTGCGTAGTTTTATGGCAACTTGACGCAAGCTAAAGTCATCTGAGAGAAGGAGCCTCGTTAGACCTGAGGGGAAAAAAACATTCTCACCACTGTCTGATCAAAGCAAGCTGTATTTAGAAGTGCACAAAGGACTGGCCAGACTACTGCCTCCCTAAATCGATGTTTCAGAAAGCAGCCCTCACTGGCTTTTAAGGTCCCTTTTATGGGGAAAGGTTAGGGTTAGAAAACAGCAGTTGAGGCAGCACTCGGGAGGCAGAGGCAGGCGGATCTCTGTGAGTTCAAGGCCAGCCTGGTCTACAGAGTGAGTCCAGGACGGCCAGGGCTACACAGAGAAACCCTGTCTCAAAACAAACAAAACAGAAAACAACAGTTGAGATAGTTTGCTGTTAGCACCTGGACAGAAGAGTGGGGGGCTCAGGGCTCAGGGCTGCCTGTGGGGTAGAAAAACACAAGAATAAGAATACATCATGTAGAAGGGGAGTCATCGGGGTGCTCAGGAGTTTAGTAAAGCAAGGAGGTAGGTATTCCTCAGGGGGTTACAAGTTCAGCATAGATTGAAAAACAGGGGTTGCAGAATACATTAGGTTTAGGAAACAGAAACTTATTCTTGTAATTTATGGAGATTTAGTAGCTATGCATAACAGCGTGGCTCGCTTTGATTTCACAACCTCATATAAAATGTCTCCAGCTAGGCGGTGGCAGTGCATGACTTGAATCCTAGCATTTGGGAGGCAGAGACAGATCTCTGAGTTCAAGACCAGCCTGATCTGCAGCATGAGTTGAGTTCCAGGACAGCTGGGGGCACACAGAGAAACTGTCTCAGAAAAAAAAGAAAAAAGAAAAAGAAAGACATTCCATAAGACCAAGTTGTAGGCAAACCTATAGGGCATTTTCTTAATTAGTGATTGATGAGGGGCCAGCTCATTGTGGGTGGGACCACCCCTGGTGCTGGTGGTCCTGAGTTCTATAAGAAAGCAGGCTGAGCACCCCTCCATGGTCTCTACATCACCGCCTTGCCTCCCTGCTCTGTTTAAGTTTGTTTCCTGACTGCCTTCCATAATGAACATGGATGTGGAAGTGTAAGCCGAATGAGCCCTTTCCCCCCACACACACTTGCTCTTTGGTCGTGGTGTTTCGTCCCTGAGGCTGTAGAACACCGACAGCACCCTTCTATGTTGGTGACTACCTTGGGATTCAGTTAGGCTTGAACCTAAATCATAACATGAAAAGACAAACACTGTGTGACCTCAGGCAAGTCACTTGGCCTCACCATGTCTTAGCTTCCTCATTTGAAAGCGGGACTAGAGTCTCAGCCTCACAGAGTTGTGCCTGAGCATTGTATAAGGTAGTAAAGTCCCCACAACTCCAGGCCTGGCTCCTAGTGGTGGAAAAACTGGGGCCCACCCCCACCCCAACGGACCTTTTTGTCTTCCATCCCTCTGTGGGTCCCTGACCTCTCCACCCCCAGCTTCAGTGCTGTGCCTTCCCGTGCAAGGCCACAGTGACAAGAAGTAGGACGAAGTGCCAAGACCCCTGGAAACCAACTTGAGGTGAAGCGATTGCCACATAGGCCTGGCCACAGGAATTCTGGCTCAACTGTTGACAAGTCTGTGCTCCCTTGGCCAAATGTGCCAAGATTTACCCCTAAGAGGCTCCTTGATGGGGCAGGACACGGCCAGAGTGCAACTTGGCATTGACACTGAGAATGTTGTTGACCTTTTAACCCTCACGTGACGATGCTAAGGGTTAAAAACCACCCAGTGCATTGTCAGAGCCCAGCACAGTTCTCTGGGCTGAAGCAGCTGCTGAGAAACTGACCCTGGCAGCATCATTCCTGTGTCAGCAGAAGGCCAGCAGCTACCTCTGGCTCTAAGCGTCATCAGGAGTGCCACTAAAGCCTTTCCTTGGTTAGTTGGTCCAATGTTAATTGACAGGCCCCTGAGCCTGTGATACTGTGGCACATTGGAAGTGCCAAGGTGACCACTGCCAAGATTCTCACTGTCTTATGATTGAGATGTGTGTGTCCAAGGTGACTGGGGACAGAGAATCAAGAAAGGCACAGCCACAGGGACAGCAGGTACAAAGGCCCAGAGGCTTTGGAAGAAGACGACCTGGAAGGTCTGGTACTTCCCTCATACTGTCCAATTCACTTACTTAAAGTAAAATTGCTGATTATAATGGCACATTCCTATAATCCCAACTACTGAGGCAGGAGAATTGCAAAGTCAAGGCCTGCTTAGGTAACTTAGAGAAATGCTTAAAGCTCCTACTTGATAACACCTCTGGCTGGAGAGGCAGCTCAGCAGTTGGGGGTGTACACTGCTCTCGCAGAGGAACCAAATCTGATTCTCAACACCCACATCAGGTGGCTCACAACCACCTGTAACTCTAACTCTGGGAGTCATCCTCTTCTGGCTTCTGTGGACCTACACACACATGCACATACACATAATTAAATAAACTGGTTTTAAAAAACCAGTCCCCAGGGCCCACTCCAGGTTCGGGGGTCTCAGGACTCTGCGTTTGTAGCAGGCTCCCCCAATGTCCTGATCAGATGTTGGCTGCTGAGTGCTGTGCAGTCTGCTCCGTACCACACCCACAGCAGTGCCCAGAGCTCTAAGGAATAAGTCCACAGAGAAGGGTGTGTCTTCAAAGAGTCTGTGAGTTCCTAGCCAGGGTTAGGGCTCAGGCTTTGCATACTCTCGGGAAACTGCAATGCCAAGATCTGTCCATGCTCAACCCAAAGGAAGAAGCCAGGACACGAGTGCATGCTTTGCCCTCTGAAGCCTCTTCAGCAGCCACATGCTCCTTGAAAGGCTGAGGCTGTCCTCTGTGAGCCCCAGGGTCCAGGCTGCAGAAGGAACTTAATTGCCCTCCTCCCAACCCCCCTTCTACCAGATTTGCTTGGAAAGAGCCCCCGCCTATCAGAGTACAGGGCCTCAGGCCAACAAACACTGCTGCCTAAGTGGGCTGCTGGCAGGAGGAAACAGCTAGGCCCGTGCCAGCTTCTGTAGGCGGCGCCTGTGTGACCTTTCAGGACATCCTTGGTAAAGGTACCAACTCCCAACCTCTGTGCCAGGTCCAGCACTACCCTCAGGGGCTGGGTCTGCCCTTTGCCTGAGGCCTGAGCTCATGGGTACTTGAAATTTTACTGACCTGTGGAGAAGGTGTACATGTGAGGGAAGCCACACCATTGGGAAGCCAGAGTTTTCTGTGACAAGATCTCTCAGGTGCACACTATTTGTTCATTTGTTTGTTAATTATTGGTTTTGTTCCTGAGCGGTTAGCCAGGATCAGACTTGAGGTGTTTTGCCTGAGGGTTGAAGGTCTGAGAGGTGCTGGCTTCCCAGTGAGCACAAGGTGACATTCTTTTTGAACACCTGTGCCCAAGGGCAGAGCACAGGTTGGGAGATGTGGCTCCGTCAGTGAAATGCCCACCACACAAGCTGGGGACCTGAGTTCAGATCCCCAGAAGCCACACACAAAGCCAGGTATGGTGGTGTGTCCCCCACTGTTTGGACAAGGCTGTTCCTCAGGCTCCCTGAGACTTGCTAGCCAGCCAGCCTTGCCCAATCAGTGAGCTCCAGGCTCAGTGAGAGACCTCCCTTATGCTGAGGTATGGGGAGGGGAGAGACTTAGGTCACTCATTCATTCATTCATTCATTCATTCATTCCGGAAGTAACCTGTGGGTGCCTGCGTGAGAAAGGCATTCACCTGTGCTTCTTGGTCCCTTTGCCTCTTTGGCCAGGCTTCATTCATTGATCATCATGTCACAGTGGCCACTTTCCCCCTTCTCTCCTCCTGACTTGGCCCTGAGCAGGTAGAGGTGGACACTAGCTCCAGTGAGCCCCCCCCCACACACACACCCAAGCCAACATTGCCTCCCCAGGCGTGGGGCTGCAGGTCAGCATGGAGCAGCCAGCACCAGCCCCCAGGGACCAGCAGGGCAGGCGGCTGAGCTTCCTGCTTCATGAATAATGACTCTCCAGCTCTGCCTGTGCCTCTCACTGGCCACTCACTGGCTCTGCAGGAGGCTCTGACAATCCCATGTGCAGAGAGCCAGGAGCCAAGCGGGAGTCACCAGGAGAAGCAGCTGCTGCCCGAGATCCCCCCTGAGCTTCCACCTCAGGAGAGCGAGGTCACAGCAGCCCTGCTTAAACCCAAAGCTACCACCCCAAGAAATACATCCAGCAGTGAGGTCATGAAGAAGCAACTCCGTTCCTGTTAGAGGAGAGAGACCATGCCCAGCACTCGTGAGTCCTTTACAGCCCAGCAGAGCACTCTTGGAGACTGTTGGGGACATGGGACTTGGCCAGGGCCAGAGCAGGGTGGTGCAGGGCAAGCCAAGTGGGGACAGAGGAGATGTGAGAAGAGAGTGGGCATGGCTCCTCCCTTCTAGACCACCAACTGCCCCCTTGGTCTTCGACTACTCTCAGATAAGGTCTTGTCTAGCGTCGTAGTCGGGAAACTTGATACTCTCTGCTGGGATGCACAGGCAGATCCTCTGCTGCCCTCAGAAATCCTTGCTCTGAGAGAACGCCCTGCCATTTCTTCACCTTCTGGGACTAAAGACTCGTCGGAGGCAGAGGAGGGCTCCTAAGGGGCAGGTGACTTCTGAATCCAGCAGGAGCTGAGCCCAGCCTCAATATGCAGGTGTCCTTCGTGTGCTCGGAGCCCAGCCTCAAGACCCGAGGCCCTGAAGATCGTCTGGGTCGCTCGGCAGCCGGCAGCCCCAGTCTGGGCACCCGTGGACGCTTCCGTGCTGTGGCCATGGTAGCCCGGAGCCTGGGACAGCTGTCTGTGCAGGATGCCCCAAGGAGCAACGACAGCAGCATGAAGCAGCCAGGGATGAAATATAGGTAGGCACAGAAGTCAGTTCTGTGGGCTGGGGCTGGCCTTCCCACCTTCCTGCAAATCCCCTGGCAGCTGGGGCCGAGGGCCCCTTAGCTGGTAGACTCTATAAAAAGTAGAGAATGGGTCAACCCCAAGTCTCTTCTCCTTGGCCACAGAGGGGGACGGTATATAGTCATCCTCTTCCTTCTCCCTGTTTTTGTTTTCTTCCTGGGGCTCAGCTCCAGCAGTAAATCCACTGCCTGCTCTTCTTGCAGACCCGAGGGCATCAGCCACAGGCCCCTGCTACCTCCTGTCTTCCCTAAGATCACAGACCCCAGAAGATGCCCCGAAAGGGGTAGTAAGGAGTTGAGTTCTTTACATCTGACTGTTGTCACCATGGTGGAACACCACCAGGGAAATGACAATGGAGCAACCGTTTCCAGGGCCAGACCAGCCTCCTCAGTCAGGGATTCTGGCTTGCGTGCCTTCCCTGCAGCCAGGCAGACTCTGCAATCTTTCTGCCGTGGGCAGCCCAGGCCGTCTTATTGCTCTCCATGGTATGGGGGCTGCCTCTTCCCTCCCCATGCTGTGTTCTGTCAGTTGGATGTGGGGAGGGTCCGAGTGTCCAGGCCAGGGCCTTTTTTTCTCTTTCCCACCTCTGCTGGCCACCTGGAGCTGGCTCCTGCACTGGAAAAGGGAGGGCCCCAGCTTTAGAAGAAGGATCTCCAGGACTGATCCTTCTCGCTCTCATGTCACACTTGGAACCCAAGGGCCTGAGTAACTGGATACCTGAAGATTGTGCTCTGAGGGAAAGGGATGGAGTCTCTTCACATGGGGTCTCCAGGGAAAGGGACCTTCCCTGGGTTTGTGCAGTCCAAGCGAGTCTTGGGAGCCCTCTGACTCCAGGCAGCCTGTTGGGGGAGGCTTCTTTTGGACACAGCTGCTTCCCAATGACCTCATACAGTGAGTGGAAGCACAAGTGGTCCTCACTGGCTGCAGGAGGGTCATCCATGTTTGTGGCTGGTGTTGGGCGGCTTAACCGTCCCCAGGAACAGCCCTCAGAAGGTGGACCAGATGCACAGGATCCACAGCCCAGAGGTGCTGTCATGGTAAATACTGGCTGCATCTGCACTCAGACCCCAGCCTCCCCAGGTCCTCAGGATGTTAGGCACTCTTCAGCACACCTCTCAGGAAGGGAACTCCTTTTCCATCCTCTGAGCTTAGTGAGGACATCAGAATGGAATTCTCTGTTCTAGAATCATTGTGGTTTATAGCTTTGTTTCAGTAGCCATTAAAAGCTGGAGCTAAATAGAAATATGTATGTATGAATGTATGTGTGTGTACATATGCATGTACATGTGTACCTATGTTTGTGTGTGTACATATGTATGCATGTGTGTATGTACATGCATATGCATGTATGTATGTACATACATATGTGTGTATATATTATTACATATGTATGTAGGTATGTATGATGTATTTGTTTGGATACTTGTTACCTGCTGCGACTTTGAAGTCGATCTGAGATTCGACAGATTAACACTAGTGCAGCTGTTTCTGCATATGTAGAGCTCTAAGTGAAGGAAAAACTGAACCTCGAAGAGCCCAAATGGTCCCAACAACCATATGTGTATATGTGTTCATGTACATGTCTGTGTGTGTATCTGCACTTGTGTGTCTGTGTACATATACTCATGAGTGTCTGTGTGTATCTATGTACATATAAGCCTGTACTTGTGGTTTTGTACATGTGTCTTTTTGTGTGTCTCTGTATGCATGCATACCCTGAGATGTGAAGGGTGAGACCTAGCAGTGAGGCTAGGCTTTCAGTCTTGGTCCTGGGTTCAAATTCCAGGCCCAGCTCTTCCTCCATGCAGGGCCTCACCTGCTGATCGCAGAGCAGAGTCTTCCCCACAAAGGACCTGCTTGTCTGCTCTAGTGTCATCTGGAAGGAGGGGAACTGTAATGATGTGCAGTTTCCCAGGGGCTGAAAGAGCAGGCATCCAACCCATGACCCACAAGGTCTCTTGAGGAGCCTCTCTGTCGGCATCAGCCTCACAAGTGGCCACATGGTGACTGCCTCCGGGCCACATTCAGCATGTTGGTTAAGGCTCTTGGTGTCCCGTCCTCCCTGGGAAGTTTTCCTTCCCCACAGACACTTCGGGCACACTTGTCCCTTGAAGCTTCACAGCCCACAGGGCTGAAGGGAGACAGAGCTGCTCAGAACCAGAGACCAGCTCTTGCCCTGCATAGGGAGGTAGGCCGAGCATCTAGCCCCAAGGATCTGATATAGGACCTGTAAGGTTCACTTCCAGCACCATCATCCCTCAGCTAACACTCCAAGGGACTCTATTCTAGTTAGAAGATAAAGACGAGGCCCAGGTCTGGCCTTGGGAATTCAGAGTCTGGGAGCAGAGAGGACCTAAGAATAGCTGGTACCCCACACTTATCATAGAGGGCCTGACTTTCAGGAGCAAGGGGCTGCCAGAACACCCATCCCTTCCTCCCCAGCCATAGTCAAGGTGGAGTGGCTTTGCCTTTACCTTCGTCCTCCCTCCTCCCACATGGCTGAAATCAAAGACCCGGAACATCTGTTCCCTGGGTCCTGTTCAGACCCTCCCGACGCCTGAGGCAGAGCTATCGGGCAGGACTCTGCACTTGCCTGGCCAAGGTGATGTCTGAGAGGTCTCATTAGCCCAGACCTCAGGAGACAGACATAAGGCCAGTGAGAAAGGCTTGGGGACTTCGACCAATTGTTTTATAAAGAAAGGAAATATGTCGCTTACTTTTGTGTTCTGAAGTTTGGGGCACAGCATGTTAGCAGCCACCTGCTCTGTGATGCTGCCTGCCCTCGCTCAGCAGCCCCAAATATACAGTTTCAGCCTTGAGGTGAACTGTCCCCTCTTATTCCTTCTCCAGAGGCCTGGTAGCAGATGGCACAACCAATACCATCATTTATGGAGAAACAAGTTGAGCGTGGTGATTGCAGCATGAAGCAATCAGCACACCAGCTTTGTTAAAGTATCCCTGAGAGCAATAGTTGAGGACACCCCCCAGAGCCACACTCCCTGATCCCCACCCAGGCCCAGGAGAAGAGGCCCTTGTGGGCCTCTTGATGAGACTTCAGAGTAAGAACAGCTTCTCAATGCGCTGCCCAACACTGGCAGGCGACGGGTGCCTGGTCTTCCACCACAGGCACATGTGGGGTCACCTGCCTGATTCTAAAGCTGCTCTTACTCCCAGAAAAGGCACTGCATTCCAGCGTGTAAAGACCTAGGTTTGAATCCCAGCTCCAACACTATTCTGATAAAGGTTTTCAGGTGGTGACAAGCGAAAAGTTGTCTCTTGACCTAGACCAGTCAGAAAATTACTGCCTATAGTCACACACGAAGATGTTTTGCAGAAGTGGGGATCCAAATAACCTTCTGAATGCCTGGGTTTATCCAAACCAGATACCCAGGGGGGTCCAGGGTTCTGCAAACCCCCAAATGTTACAAACAGGACCCTAAACATATTTGTTTTTGGTTGTGAGCCTAGCCTTTAATGGCTGAGCCATCTCTACAGCCCCCTAAACATATTTGTGATAAATGTTGCAAACAGGACCCTAAGTGTGTATGCGTGTTTATATTTCCAGGGAAGAAATCAGTAGTCTTTATCCACTTCTCAAAGTGTTCTGTGATCCAGCAGATGCTGTGCTGGCTGGGTTTGGGGGTTTTGTTTTTGGTTTTGTTTGTTTTGTCAGTGTGACACAAGATAGGAAGGTCCACTGGGAAGAAAGAAGGTCCACTCAAGAAACAGTTGAGGAAATGTTCCCATCAGTTTGGCCTCTGGGCATTCTGTAGTGTATTTTCTAGATTAATGATTGGTATGGGAGAGCCCAGCTCATGTGGGCAGTGCCATCCCTGGGCTGGTGGTCCTCGGTTCTGTAAGAAAGCAGGCTGAGCAAGCCATGGTGAGCAAGCCAGTGAGCAGCACCCCTCCATCACTTCTGCTTCACTTCCTGTTTCCAGGTTTCTAGCTTGGCTTCTCTCAATGGACTGTGACCAGGTATAAATGAACCAAATAAACCCACCCTCCCAAGCAACAGAAACCCAACTAAGGCAGCTGTCAAATCTTCAGTGTCATGATCATTGTCCCCTTCTGGGTACTTTGGTCATACCCTTCTACAGTTAACTTTCTGTCCAGTACGAGAGACGTTTACTGAATTGCATCCCCAAATGCAGGGACCAGGATGGTGATGGTGGCACACACCCTTAATCCCAGGGCAGAAGTGAGCACTCATGGGACACCATAGTGGGTAGCTTGAGCTGGTTGCTGAAGGGAAGGAACCCCATTCCCCACTTCCTAGGATGATCTCAGTATGTCCTCCGTGTTAGAGAATCATGAGACCTGCCAAGATGCTTAAGAGCCTCTGATCTGCTGTTGCTCCTGGGATGGGGAGTTCAAGCTGGCCTGTACAGGGACAGACAGACAGGTGGCCCAGTCTGTGACAGAAGTCTGTTACCCTCTGCCACCTCCTAAGGACATTAATGATAACCCAAAAGTCTGTCTGTATGCTAAGGTGTGTCCTACCAGGTAGGGCCTCAGCGGGCCACGTCTGACTATTTCATGGGCTGCCAGGCCTAGGTGTGGTTGAGCGAGAGTGTACCCTGCTGGGGAGCTGCAATGCCACCAAAACCACCAGTCTTTGAGACACTGAAGGGCAAAGGCCAGTTTTGTGGCCCAGATGAAACAAGGCTAACCTCGTGTCTCTGTTCTGGGAGAGACGGACAAACAACCCATAACAGGAATTATAAAAGTGGCCTCTGAAGAGAACTCACCTCACAGCCTGTCCATCAAAACAGCAGCCCTTGTTACTGCTGTCATCCAGCAGCTCTGCAACCCACTGCCGGCCTGTGTGAGCCCAGTGAGGGCCTGGGGAACAAGTGGCATGTCACCTCCAGGGCGGGCTAGCAGAGGCCTCCCTCAGATGGTTCTCTATGCCTTTCAGAAGACATTTTGACTGGGTGAAAGCAGGCAATGGACTGGCGCAGGTGGTCAAGCCTGGGTGGTGGCCAAGACTGACTCAGTCTTTCTTTTTCAGGAACCTGGGCAAATCCGGCCTCCGGGTCTCCTGCCTGGGGCTTGGTAAGTATGTGAACCCCTCGTGAACAAGGATCTGAGGTTTCAGGAGAGCCAGCCCCACCCTTAATAAGCACTGGGAGATTAGATTGCCATGGCAACCAGTGGGCAGGAAGACGGAAAGGACAGAGCTCCAGCCTTAGCATGGGAGGCCAAGGAGACCAGGAGAACCCTGGGAGTCCTCTGCACACAACCCTTCACCCCGACCCAAAGTCAGAGCAGCCACTGACCCTCACTGGGCCAGGAAGCTTACCTCCTGGCTTCTAAGCCTGACTTTCAGAAAGACAGTCCCCAGGAAAGACCGTTTGGTCTTGCCCTTGTTCCTTTCTCCAGATGTGAGCTCTTGTCTTCCACCTCCAAGGTAAACACGCTTTTTTCCCCTCACCCTGACACCCAGCCCTTTCCAAGCAGAGCCTGTCATCAGGGAAGCACCCTCATTCTACTCTAGGCCAGCACTGCAACAGCACTGGGCTCACACTCTGGACAGTCCTCCTGTCTCAGCCCTCCAAGTGCCTAGGTTATATATGTGTGAGCCTCCACACCTGGCTCCAGATGAATATCTCAGAGGCCAGAAACCCTCCCAGGTTTACCCAGACAGTTACCTTTACTGTGTACTGTTACCTTTATCTGGAGACTCAGCCTGAAGGCCAAGTACCAAGTACCCCAAACACAGTATATGCCTAACACAGAGCAGTGGGTGGCCTGTGGCTATCTCCAACCCCACACTTCAAAGCACCCACGAGACAGTTCTAGCCCACTGTCAGATTATCTAACCTGAGCCTATATGTCTCCTTCCAGGAACATGGGTGACCTTCGGGGGCCAGATCACCGACGAGGTAAGACAGAGCTCCCTCAGTCGCAAGGCACGTGGTTAAGTCTCCTGTGTAAACCAGGGACTATGTATGCTCATGGAAGCCACCGTGGCAGCCTCTTTCTACTGTTGGAGTATCTTGTCACAGTGCCCAGGAAAGCCAGGGGGTAGTGGTCAAGAAAGATGGTGCATCTGGCAGCACTACTTAGCTGAAAATCGTGAGTTCTCAGAAAGCCCCTGAGCTCCTGGGAATCCAGGATTCTCATGCACATGACACTTATACCACAGCTGACCCTGACCATTCAAGGACCCCATGTTTTCCAAATGATAAAGCTGCACCCTCTGAGTGTGCCATGTGGGTGGCCCATCCATATGCATCTGTTATGGTAATTCAGACTTCCCACAAGCTGGAGAGCCTGCATAGGCTGTCGGCCCACTGTGTTCCTGACCACCCTCCTCTGACTGCTGGGGACTGCTGTCTTCCGGGGCTTCTTTGCTATTGGGACACAAGGTTTTGCTAAGAAAGACAGATTCTGCCAGGGCTGCCAGTGTCACAGGGCCTGTCAGAAGAAAAGGTGTGCACCTCCAGACAGTGGCGGAGACCAGAAAGGGGAGCCCTGGGCATCTGAGCTCGGCCATTGAGTTTACCCAATTTGCTGTAGAAACGCTTGTGTTTAAAAATTAATAAGCAAGTCCATTTGAGACCTTGTTAGCTATGATTGCTCAGTTTTTAGGGAAAACTTGGCTTCCATCGTAATTTGAATGCAGTGTGTGGTTTTGTTCTTTTATAGCAGTAGCTGGTCACTGAACCATTTCTCGTGGGCTCTGAGGCTGCTCCATATGAGCTGTCTCAGGGTGAGCCAGGAGCTTCTAAGGTTAAGCTCAGGCGCCCAGAGCTCAGAGTAGAAATCTGAGCCACGGTGGGTGTGTGGTTTGTCTCAACCAAGTCATGGCTGACTCAGCCTCGTCTCCCATTTAGCACGGCTGCGATACGGTAGATGGAAGAGCTCTCTCTATCCAGGGAGTGAACCACGCTCAGCCTTAGCTACAGGGCATGACGTCTTTGTGGACAAGTCACCCACAGACCTGTGGCACTGAAGAGTGATGAATAGATCTCAGATGGCAGCTCCGCCTGACTCTGTCCCCCACCATGCCTCAGTCAGGGACAGGGTGACAGGGATAAAGATGTTAGAGGTCGGGCTGGAGAGATGGCTCAGCAGTTAAGAGCACTGGCTGCTCTTGCAGAGGTCATGAGTTCAATTCCCAGCAACCACATGGTGGCTCACAACCATCCATAATGAAATCTGGTGCCCTCTTCTGGCCTGCAGATATACCTGCAGACAGAACCCTGTATACATAATAAATAAATCTTAAAAAAAAAAAAAAAAAAAAAAAAGATGTTGGAGGTCATACCCCATGACATCGAGCTACAGGAGTAGCGGATGACAGAGTTGAGGTTTGGGAAGGATACAGCAGCCAAAACCAACCTAGTGAAGGAACAAGGGTTGCTGTGTTAGATCCCATAGTTCCTGTTTAAAAAAAAAAAGCAGTATGCCAAATGTTCGGGCCTCTCCCTGGCTGCAGCAGGCAGAGGACAGAGTATCTATTCTCTGCCTGTTTGGTAGGAGCTAGCCAGGAAGCAGAGATTATTGTGGACTGCTTATTCCCCCACTTGGAGAACTTTTGGTTAAATATATGAAACATAAAATTTCCCATGTTAGGGCTGGAAGTTTGCCAGCAAGTTGCATCCACAGACCTCATCAAAGCGGGGTACAAGGAGGCATGGCAGTGTGTGCTTGAAATCCCTGCACTGAGGATGTAGACAGGGAGGGTCTCTGGGGCTCATTGGCCAGCAGCCAGCCTAGTGAAATCTGAAGGACAAACAAGAGGCTCAAATGAGACGGATGGACAGTTGGACAGTAGCTGAAGGAATGATACCCAAGGTTGACTTCTACCTCTAGACATAAGTGCATGCGTGCACACAGCGATAAAGTGACCATTTTAATCATTTTAAAGGGGTAGTTCGTTGGGTGTTTTCATGTTGCCATCCAAATGTAACTTCTATTTCCAAACAGATAGCCGTAATGCCCCCAGTCCCTGCTAACATCTAGTCCACTTCCTGTCTCTGTGAGTCTGCAGTCTGCTTTTGTAAGTAAGGTTTTATTGGCACACAGCCACACTCTCTGGTGGACACACATATGGCTGCTTCTGCAGCAGGGACAAGGCTGAGGACTTGATGGATCATCTGGCCTGAGGTGTTTAAGAAAGGTTTGAAGGCTCGGGTGCAGGACGTCACAGCAGACGTCCACCAGTGTCTGTGGAGCTGGTGTGTACACATGGGGCATGAGAACATTCTGGGGAGGATGGTGATGGCTGCCCAGTACTGTACATGTGCCAATGCCTGGCGGCAGTGGTGCACGCCTTTAATCCTAGCACTCGGGAGGCAGAGGCAGGCGGATCTCAGAGGTTGAGGCCAGCCTGGTCTACAGAGCGACTTCCAGGGCAGCCAGGGCTGTTACAGAGAAACCCTGTCTCAAAAAAATTAAAAAAAAAAAAAAAACCAAATAAATAAATAATGAATAAGATGGTGATGACTGCCAGTGTCCTTTCACTCAGGAGGCTTAAGCGAGAAGAGCCTGGGTCTGAGGGCCATTTGGACTACATAGTGAGAGCCTATCTCAAAAAAGTTTTTTTTTAATTTGTTTTATTTATGTGTGTTGAATGTTTTGCCTGACTATGTCTATGAACCACATGCATGCAGTAGCTGAGGAGGCCAGAAGAGGGTGTCAGATCCCCCTAGAACTGGAGTTGGGTGCTGGGAACTAACCCTGGGTTCTCTGCAAGAGCAACAACTGGTGTTAACCTCTGAGGCATCTCCACACCCCCAACCACTCCCTGCAAAAAAAAAAAAAAGTTTTGAGATTAGTGTGACAACTTTTCATAGTTTTAGTAAGTACATTTTCTAGACAGTCTCATGTATTCCCAGCTGCCCTTGAACTTACTAGGTAGCCAAGGGTGACCTTGAATCTATCCTGTCCCCATGCCCTGAATGCTCCAGTTACAGGTGGCGCCAGCACACCAGCTCTTGTGTGGTGCTGGCAACTAAACCCAGGGCTTCATGAATGCTTGTCCAGCGTTCTACCTACTAAGCCACATCTCTGGCCCCAGTAAGTATGTGTTTAATGTAAAGAAAAAGAGTAAAGGAATGAACCGATTTAAACTGGTTTCCAGGCCATGTGACCCCCCATCTTAGTGATTATGTTCACAAAGACCCTACTTTCAGGTAAGGTCCCATCTGGAGGTTCTGGTTCATGTGAGTTTTGGAGTGACATTATTTAGCTCAGTACAGTGGCCACATTCCATGATGACTCTAAGAAATTCACAGCCAGCAGGGTGTTTCCCTCATCCATCTTGCTATCTTTGTTTTTCTGAAGGTTTGTTGCCTCTCTGTGCAATGGCAGGGAGAACAGAGGAGCCAGGAGAGCCTAGGCCACGGGGCTGGTGCTCCAGAGCCTCCCTGCAGCTGGCGAGACAGTGCTGGCCACGAGAGCCTTCCTTTTATCGTTTCAGATGGCAGAGCACCTAATGACCTTGGCCTACGACAATGGCATCAACCTGTTTGATACCGCAGAAGTCTACGCAGCTGGCAAGTATGTACCATTCTCACTGGAAAAGGTGGCACGAGATGCCCTTCAAGAACCACATCCTCAGTTCCCCTCTCTCTTTCCTGGGTGCTCACAGTACTATCCCCAGCTGTCTTCTTTTTAAAACTCTATGTGACCTTATGAAATATTTGGATGGAGCCTGGCTTCGATCACTCAGCACTGGCTGCTTCCTAAGCTCCTTGTGCGCCCAGGCACCAAGGTTTCCAAGGCACAGTGCTGGACTTCAGCCGAGGTGTGTTGACGTGCTGGTGAGCTTCGGCAGCCCCATGAGCCTCACCTTTTCATGTTTTAACGATGCAGTAGAGGCTGTAGGGCAGACAGCCTCTCTGATCTGGAGAGAGCAGCCACAGCCGCTGGCAAACTTCAGTGTGAAGGAAGCACTTCCCATTTGACAGTGAACTTCCCAACTCAATTCCACAAAGGCCGGGCACAGCTGTTCAGTTGTTGGCTTCACTTTTAAAGATGGACTGTAATCAAATCATCCACTCTCTTGCATCTCCTTTCCAAAAGTCAGTTTTTGTTGGTGAAATCACTCGCTGGCTCCCTTTTTCATCCTCCCTTCAGCCCCACTCCTGTTCGGAGCCACCAAGTTCCCATCAGCTGGGCTGGCTGCAGCCCTGACCTGCTGTGTACCTTGGCCATGGGGCCAGCAGCTGCTTCCCAGGCCTTGGGATGTTACCTGCTGCCTGGAGTGAGACCCACAGCACCAAGCATCAGGGAACCCAGATGGACAGCTGCCCAGTCCCTACCAAGAGCCCGAGGAGCTGACAGCTGTTCCCCCATCTCCTTTAACCCCCATCAGCAGCACTTCTGTTGTTCCTATACCAGTCTCCTCCCCATCTCCAAACAGACAGCAGCTTCCAATCAGAGCAAGATGCTTTCCAGACAGATGAGCTAAGCCAAGCAGCCAGAGGTTGAAGAGCCTGGTCCAGATACCCAGCCAAAGGCATCTCCCAGTCTTATCCCTGACCCATCTCCTGCCGGGGCTGTGCGGCCTAGGAGAGCCAATGCAGATTAATGCTACCTCCTCCATCTCCAGGTGGCCTGCCACTGTCACCGACTCTGCTGTTTTACTTACTCTGTCTAACTGGACACACAGAGCTGTCAGGCCAGGACAACCACGCTGGGCGCTGGGCATCCTTGAAGCCTCTCGGGAGCCCCTTGCTAGAAGCCAAGGCCTTGGGCAGAAGCTCTGGATGGTATTGCTTATGGAGCCCCCTGCCTTCGGCTCTTCAGCCAGCCGCTGTAGCTCCACAGTCCAGCCTGTAGCTAAGCCAGCCCGCTCACAGGGCAGAGATTCCTTAACACTAGCAGCCCGTGTGACTGAAGCTGAGCACTCGGGGCAAGCCAAGCTTCTCTGACCAAGGGGCAGCCATAGCTCTAGCAAGCAGTCAGCCAGAGCCAGAACTGCCCCCACTGACTAAGGGTGAGCACTCACATATCTTTCTGACAGTAATTTGTGCACTTCTTGGCGACCTGCAGTATTTCCATGCCAACATTCACAGCTTGCAGCCAGGATTTCAAGCAAGAGGCTTGGGTTAGCTGCTCAGGCAGCCTCGCCGCCGTCATCTTCCTCCTCTCCTGGTCTTTTGTCTGACAAATTGGGGGACCAAGGAATGAAAGGAGGCCAGAGCTGATTGAATTTTCAGTGCGTCCTAACCATAAATGAGGGGCATTCAGAATATATGCTAAACAGCTTGCAATTTAGAGCCCATTATTTCTGAGTGGATGACTCAGGAGCTTTTATAGTTGGAATGTAGCACTGGCTTTGGATCATTTTCCGTCTGTTGTTTTTGATTAGAAACATTTTGCTACAAGCAGAAAGTTCTCAAAAGTTAATCCAAGCTGCTGTGCCAAGGGAGGCTGGAACAGCCAGCTTGTGACCCCAGCTGGCCCTAGTTTGGAGCAGGATCCTGAGCCATGCCAAGAAGAACAGCCATGGGATGGGTGGCTCTCTGTTGCTTTAAAGAGAGAATTGAGCTACACAAAGCAGACAGACACAGGCTTTGTTGGAAGCGCCAAGCTGGCCGCAGAAAGTGCATTGTTTCTGCACACAGAGAATGCCCCCGGAGCACTGTTCACCTTTTAAAAATAAACTCACTGTACGTTGTGCCCACATACCTTGGCCAAGTATTTTCCCCCGGTGTATCTACAGCTGGCTGAGGAGGTGGGATTCCAGGCACAGTGCTGCTTGCAGGACAAGCCCTAGAGACACAGGCCTTTTCATCAGGGGAACAGCAGACTCCTGTACCAGTCCTAGACAGTTGCAGGCCCTTCTGGAATGAGCTGCTAAGCCAAGGCCACATAGCAGCCTGGTATTCCAATCCCAGTGGCATTTCCACAGAGGGGACCTGATGGCTTATTGTCACGGTAGGGCTGGGTTTGACTTTTTTTTTCCGTTACACATTTGATGAAATCCCCATGTCTGCTCCCCCCGTCGCTTTGCAGGGCTGAAGTGGTATTAGGAAACATCATTAAGAAGAAGGGCTGGAGGTAATTATCTGGTTCTCTGTGGTCTGTCTCCAGGGCACACAGGGAAGGCTGCGGAAGGGGTTGGGATGTAACACAACAAAGACAAGTGCATGCTGGGGTTGGGGTGGGCAGGACATCTGTCTGGGACCAGGCTGGACTTGGGTGGCAGTACAGTGGAAACCATGAGAGTTTGGGAATTGTTCTTTCCTGGCTACCACAGGAGGGGTCCATCAACCCACTGTATGATATTTTTATTGCTTTTTATCATTACATTTGTTTATTTACATGTGGCGGGCACATGCCATGTTGAACATGCTGAGGCCAAATGACAACCTGTGGAAGTTGGTTATGTTCCTCTACCATATGAATTCAGGAAATCAAACTCAGGGCATTGAGCTTCACACCATACACCCTTACTCACTGAGCTGGCTCACTGGCCCCTGTTTTCTTTTCTTTTCTTCTTTTTTTTTTTTTTTTTTTTTTTTGGTTTTTCGAGACAGGGTTTCTCTGTGTAACAGCTCTGGCTGTCCTGGACTCGCTCTGTAGACCAGGCTGGCCTCGAACTCACAGACATCCGCCTGCCTCTGCCTCCCAAGTGCTGGGATTAAAGGCATGCGCCACCACCGCCCGGCTTCTTTTTTTTTTTTTAATAGAAAAGTTAATTCAGTATACTGCAAAGGCCAATAGCTGAGCAGTAACAAGAATACTGCTGAGGGCTAGGAATGTTGGTAGAGTGTTTGCCAGCCCTGGGTTCAATTCCCAGCACTGCATAAATGAGGCAGAGTGGAACTCGCCAGTCATTCCAGTACTCATGAGGAAAGAGGCAGACTGATCAGGCATTCAGGGTCATTCTCAATCACGTAAAACCCGGTTATGCACACAGAAAGAACTGCCTATGACCTCCCTGTACAACCTCAGGTCACTCAGAAGGGGAGGACATCTCAGAAAAGAAGTAGCTCCTGCCCCTCCAGAGGGAGTGAGCCTAAACACCACAGTGGGTCCCATACAAGCAGCTAAGACCAGAATACCAGGGTTTGCCATAATCCCTATATGGGTGCACAATTCACTTCTCCAAGGCAGAAGTGATTCTGTCTGTGACTGATCCTAGCCCTCCCCCCCACAACACACACACACCTTTGTCCCACCCACTCCACTTGCAGAGAGCGGTGAGAGGGGACCTGAACAGTCTTCAGCCAAAATGATCTGCAAATGAGCATTCCCAGCTGGCCTGGGCATGATAGGAGCATCACGCAGAGGTCCAAGTCTGAAAACCTTTGTCTTTCAGCTGGATCCCATCCTCTCTGCCCCCCCCCCAAGGGCCTTAGAGAGCAGTTCAAGCTTCAGGAGCCCACTGTCCCCATCTGTAAAGGGACCAGTGTGTGAGTAGAGGGCAGGCTGTCTAGGTCTGAAAATCACCAGTCTAGCCTGGCTTGACCATGCTAGACCTGGGGAGCGGCAGACTTCAGCCCAGCACCCAGCTACATCATGTCCCTTGGGGCTTAGATGGTGATGGAGCTCAAAGGCAGCAGGGTAGGAACCTGTCTTACTTAGTCCCTGTTCTATTGCTGTGAGGAGACACCATGACCAAGACAACTTATAAGAGAAAGCATTTAATTGGAGGATGGCTTACAGTTTCAGAGGTTTCATTAGCATCGTGTTGGGGACTGTGGCAGCACAGAGGCACCTGAGAGCCCACATGTGATCCACAGGTTGCAGGCCTAGAGAGATCGAGCCCTGGTTTTGGCTTTTGAAACCTCAGAGCCCACTCCAGTGACACATCTCCAACAAGGCCACACCTCCTAATCCTTCCTAAAGAGTTCCACTAACTGGGAACCAAGCATTTCAATGTACGAGCCTATGGAGACCATTCTCATTCAAACCACTACAGAACTCAAACCACCCTCTTGGACAGAGATCCCCATCTTTGTCAGACCAGGTTGAGTCCTGGTCTACACTTTAGGCTTCTCCAAGTCCCAGGTCCGAGCTAGGCAGACCTAAAGCTGGGACTGCCCTCCTCCCTGACCTTCCTGATGGTCACTTAGAATCTTAGTCACCAGCCCTCATACTGCAGGGTTCCTGACACACACCCCTCACGCAGCACATCTGTTTCCCCCTTGGCTCCATCAACCCCTAATAAATTCTTCCAATTTAGTAATCCAAGGTAAAGTCCTTAATGGTGTGCATGGAAAGGTTCACACTAGGTCATCATTCCTTTGGCATAAACTGGCACTGTCCATGCCAGTCCTGGTATCTACCAGAACATCAATGGCATGCAGAGCAGGCCTCCCGAATCCAACTTAAGGCTGCCTCACCTCAGCAGGCCCTAATGAGGCTGAGGAGCACACTCAGGGGATGGGGAAGCCACTGTCACTGATCCCTAGAAACCTTTACTCTTGCACTGCATCTCCACTCAGATGTCAGCACCCAGCCTGCGGCATTGGGTGCTTGGGTGCATCTGTTAGTGGGGAGACTCTGACCTTGGCACCTGACAAGAACGTCACAATTCAGAAACACCCACTTCACACCAAGCTCGTAGGTGAGACGGCGACCCCTAGGCAAAAAACGAGGGAAGACAAGAGCCAGCCGGGTCCAGTAACACCCTTCCTCCCTTCTTCTCTGCAGACGGTCCAGCCTCGTCATCACCACCAAGATCTTCTGGGGTGGAAAGTAAGTGCCACAGTTTGCAGTGTCCCCATTGGTTAGCTGACCACAGCAGCCCCAACTCCTACTGAGACACCTCTTGGGAGGCTGGGACGAGGGTCGCATGGTAGTTGTTGAGGAGGGAGGGTGTGTTGGCTTTTGAATAGCCACCTGCAGGCTGCCTCTCATTGCAGTCTGGGGACCTCACGCCTATCTGATGTATTCCCACACTACAGGCAGCTTTGGCTGAATTCATCTTTTACTCAAACCTTGTTTGATCTTATTTTTACTTCCATGATGACATTATAAAAATCCTAAAAACAGAAGATGATGAGTTACCTAAAGCATCTTAAAATCTCCAAGGCCACCTATCCTTCTGCCCATTTCCAGGTGTCTGACTCCATATTCTCTATAGGGCTAGGCAAAGTTCATCTCGTGGGGGAGTGGGGGTTGTAAATGTGATTTCTCAGCCGAGGAGGTGGTCTGGTTAGAAGAGTGTTTGCCAGGCTAGAAGGCCTCAGTTCCATCCTCACACCCGGCAAGATAAGTGTCATGTCTACTGCCTGCAATTACAGCACTTCAGAGGCAGAGGAAGCAGAAGTTGAAGGCTATCTGGAGGCTATGTAACAAATTTGAGGCTAGCCTGGGACATATGAAACCCCTGTCTCAAAAAAATTTAAAAACATATATGATACATTCTTAATTTAAAAAAAAAAATCGGTAGCTGGGCTTACATCTGTCACCCCAGTTCTTGGGATGCTGAGACAAGAGGATCATGAGTTTGAGGCCGCCCTGAGCTAAGTAGAGAGAACCTATGTCAAAAAGAATTAGTAAATAAATCCAAGATGGGCAAGAACGTGCTCTTTCCAGGTGCCTTGTACCCCACTGCCACCCTGCTGCGTTCCTATGCCACCCTGGGGGCGGCGTCCAGAATCCACCTGAGCTGTAGATACTCAGCCTGTAGTTGGTACCACAAATGTCAAGTTTTCTGACCTACTTTTTTTCCTAGCATCATATCGTAAATATTATGCCCAAACCAATTGCAACATCTCCCACCTTGTTGGCCTGTTTTTCAGAGCGGAGACAGAGAGAGGCCTTTCCCGGAAGCACATAATTGAAGGTGAGGAGGGACTCCAACCATGGTGTCCCCAGCACATGAAGGAAAGTTAAGAAGCATAGTACCCTACCATTCCCTCAGTGGTTCGGCCCAGGCCTCGACCCTGGAGTACATAGAGCCCTTCTTTGACCATTTCCTTCTGCCCCAAAAAGGCATGAGGCAGGGGTACCCGCTGTTGAAAGGCTGGAGATGGCCAGATTTCAGGCCAGGCTGAATGTGTGCTGCTGAATGGTCCCCAGGGAGAGGCATCACCGCCTTGAGCTTGTGTGAAAGAGTCTGGAAATCAGGGCTGTGAGAGCAAATTCCTGACTCAGGGCTGTTCGGAATAGTATACATGCAGCCCAGAGTAGGGTGGCTGAATGTGGGGCTCTGCCCCTCTGAGCCACATTTATTCTAAGTGATATTCTTCATAATAAACAGAACCGAGGTGAGATGGGGGCCTTAGTACCTGGCCCTCCCACCTCAAACCCAGGTTCTTCTTCCAACAGAGCTGTTGGCTCTGAGCTGTTGGGAGGTGTGGGTTGATGTCTTGTGTGCGTGAGATACAAGCAGCCTTTTGTACAGTAGTACTGTCCCTCCTTGTGTCATACCATGGCCAGCTCTGCTTGTTACAGTACAAACCAGCAGGTCCTGAGAGTGGCCCAAGGGGCCTGTGTCCATTTGGTCTCAGAACATTTGGCCTGTAGTTCTCCTGACGTCCTCTGGAATGGCCAGGGTGCCCACTCCCTTTAAGATGTGCCTCATGGATTGGCATCTCCTTGAGAACCTCACTTGCCCTAAAGCTCCATGTGACAGGAGCCTGCCCCATCCATTTCTTGCCCCTGAGCCAGGAATAGGGAGAGTCTAGAAGCACAGAGACCCCTCCTCTCCTCCCAGGACTGAAGGCTTCCCTGGAGCGACTGCAGCTAGAGTACGTGGATGTGGTTTTTGCCAACCGCCCAGACCCCAACACACCCATGGAAGGTAGGTCGACCAGTTCCCCAGTAGCCAGTTGATGCAGGACAGAACCAGGTGACCAATGGTTTACTCTGAGGTTCTGGTAACTGTCAAGCACACCTACTCTGGGCACACAGGACAGAGGTGGCTAGGCCTCCGGGTGGGGGAGGAGTGGGGGAGGGGTGGGCCCTGGCCCTTACTCATTCTGCAGCCTGGCTGTGTTCAGGACTTTACTCCCATGGCAGCTTTCCCTTTTCTTAACAGTTGGTATTTCTCGCAGTGGTGACTGTTGGGGCTGTTATACTCTTTTCATTCTGGTTCCCTTGGGAGGGCTCAGAGGTCTTTTACACTGGGGGGCAAGTTATTACCTGAAGGAGAGGAAGCACTCAGTGCTTTGAAGAGCTGTTTGGGTCTCTTTAGTGTTTATTTATTCCCTTGACTCCTGGTCCCTCCACCTCTCCCACTTCCTGCCTCAGCATCTTCTCAATAATGCTTCGCTGCTTCAGGGACTTGGGAGGTTAAGTTGAACTGGTTATTTTGTCTCCATTTGCATATATATATATATATATACATCACACATGTGAATATATATATATATATTCTTTTCAACAGAACTCTGTTCTGTGTGATGATTTGTGCTCTTTTGTCCTACCCTTTATCATACCACGCCTCTGTGTTCCCACAGTGATAAACTCTGGTCTCTTTAAATCTTTCTTTTATCACCAGGGGACCCATTTAGTTCCTTCAAGTCAAGGACATTCATCATTGAAGGTACACAGTACCCTCAGCCGACTATTGACTCTGTGTCCAAGCTGCATTTTATGAGGCAGTGTTTTTATTTACACGACACTCTGTCCCCCATGACAAACTTCTCCATAAAATGCATAAGGGGTGGGGAAGTGCCCCGTGAGGACATCTTGCAAGCAAAGGGAAATCAAAATGGTGTTGAAGCCCCTGGCTGCCCACCTATGCTGTCATTCCACCCCTCCTTCCCAGTGTGCATGTCCCCCACTCCGTGCTTGTAATGCGGTGGTCTGCAACGGCCAGCTGGCTTTCTGCCGGGGTCTCCTCTTGATCAGAGGACACTCCGGTCCAGTCCCTGCCTGGGAGCTTGACCTCAGGTGGTATACTGGGAAGGGTTGGGAAAGACTATGTTTTCCAGAAGGGTCCTGGGACTCCAGATTGTGCAACCCCTAAGAAGATTTATCTCAACTGTTAAGCTCTTGCCTCTAAAAGAGGCAAAGAACGCCAGCCAACAAGCCTCCCATCTACCACGCTAGTTTCTTGTGAGTGCTCAGGCTGTGATCTCTCATTCTGCTCACTTAACAGCCAGGACACCCCATAAAATGGAGTGATTGTCTTCCTTGAAGAATTCATACAAGGTCTGCCCTATGCTGAAGCCCAGGGCCTCCTCGTGCCATGCTTGGCATCTGCCCCCCATGATCAGCAAGGGGCCCTGGAACTCCACCTCAAGGATAGGCCTTGGTCCCCCTGGGAGCTGGGCAGTGTTCCACACTAGAAGGGCACCTGCCTGCCACCTGGTACTGCCACCTGACCCCTCCCATGTGTTATTTGTGATGCTGCAGAGATGACCTGGGTTTTGGCTGCAGCTGGAAGGATTTGGCATCCCTGCTTCTGTCCAGCAGCATTAATTATTGAGCTGAAAGACATTTGTCCCTATGTGTCACTGTTTCAGGCTGCACTGACATGCTGGTGCAAATGCAGTTTTCCTGAATATGTGTCCCACGTCTTGTGTGGCCTCTGCCTGGATCCCCCAGGTGCCTAGGTTCCCCTGCCCCTCAGGACAGCCATTCACGCCAGGCTCCTGTCCCTTGGTTCTATCCCCAAGTGGTAGACTGTCTCCATCTCTGTCGCTGTGTGGGAAGGGTATCGTGCAGCTTCCCTGGCTGCGGTCTTCATGACCATGGCCAGACAGAGCTCTGCAGGAGGCTCGGGAGAGGGACTTACATGGGCTGTCCTCTTGGCTTCCCTGTCTCTGGCATGTGGACCTAAGCCTTAGCTGAAAAGAGTAGGGGAGCCATGCTGCATGGTCTCGGGTGCCCCGAAGAGTGTTTCTAAAAATCTGAACAAGGGCATCCCGTGTAGGAGGCCGGGCTCCATTGAGTAGGCCCCAGGAACCTCTAAGTCTTCTGAAATCAGTATAAAACATGAGTTAAAGCCAGTGTTGCAGGGAAGGTCCAGAAGGCCCAAACTCCCCTCTCTTATGTTCCTCACTTAGGCAGGGCAAAGAAGACTCCAAAGGGCCGCAGTCCCTGACCACAGAAGACAGGGGAGGGCAGAGTTACCCTTCAGGGGTAGAAGCAAGGTGTGGCTTCTCTGGCATTCTGGGTGAACCTACTGGAACCACCGTACCAAAAGCCACAGTGGCCTTAGTACCAGACATGTGGATGCCCTGGGCTCTACCATAAATAAACCTTGGCCAAAGAAGTACTTAGGGACCCAGAGTAAGAAGACAGACCCCCCCAAAACCGGGCAGACAGGAGCCAGCACTGTACTCCATGCAAGGAGGTACTGTGGCTCCAATGGCATTTCAAGGCCGGCTACCAGAGCAGCTCTGGCATTTTCTTCTTTCTCTGCTCCTCTCACAGCCCTCCATTGCCAGGAATCTCTGCTGCCAGGATGGGTGGGGCATCCAGAGGTGAGGCAGATGTTACCGCTATGTTTTAGAAACACTTGCTCCTCTCCGTTCCTACCCTGCCTGTGGTTGCCCTTGCAAGCACTGTATTTGACCTATGGGAGGTCCGTGGTGCCATCCCTCACCCCAGCAAGGAACCAACACATCCCGAAGAGGAAAAGCAGCTGAGGGAGAAGACCTACCTACAAGTGGCAGGGTTTTAAATTAGCTCATATTACCCATGCATAATAATGGGTTTTGATATGACATTTTCCTAAATGTATATGATGTATTTCAATCACTTCCCCCCCATCGCCCTCATGACCCCCTCCCACCCTGATGATCTCTTTCTTCCTCCCATCCAACCCCCTTTATACTTTCAACTGGCAGATTTCTATGCTCCCAAAATTCTTGAATATAAAGAAGACTGTGTTATTTGGGTGGGGAGAGTCCCACTCTTGCCCTTGAAGAAGATGGGTAGGAGTGTTTCAGCAGTTTATTACTTGGGATGCTGTCTCAGCTTTTGTGGAACCTGAAGGTTATTTGCTCCAGACCTTGGCCCCTCACCAAAGGGACAGTTAAACCCCACCCCACCCCCACTGCCCTTAGAATAGCTGTGCTGAGGGAGAGTCCAATCTGGGCACGATCTCCCCAAACCTTTCAGCTTCTGCTTCTGGCTCCCCAGAGCCCCAGCCTCAAGGGCCTGCCTTTGTCCCTCTCCCTGAAGTTCTCAGGACTCCACTGAGAATGGCCTTCCGAAACCTGTAGAGCTGTGTTTGCAAGCTTTGCTAATGTGACTGTCGTGGCCAGTCTGACTGTACCCTTCATCCAGCTGGTCCACTTAAGTGACCAGGATTCCTGCTTCCTCATTCTAGACTCTAAGGCCCACCCAATGGGTTCACCTTCCCTCATTTTCGTAGCCAGCCACAGAGACATCAATCTACCCATAAGACTTTTTCCAAGGATCCTGGCAGGCCTTACCTGTCAGAGAATTTGTCTTCAGGGTTTCAATTCCACTTTCTTTTCTCCTGGAGTCTCCCCTCACCAACACCTACCTACACTCAACTCTGGGAGCCAGGAATTACACTGCTTGCAAGACGCCTCTGCAGCCTGCTCCTCCTCCTGGCACCCCACCTGCATCTGCAGACCATCCCCAGGCTGGGCCTGAGCCCCAGCCGCCCCAACCATGGTCTCCCTTCTCTCTCACAGAGACCGTGCGAGCCATGACCCATGTCATCAACCAGGGGATGGCCATGTACTGGGGCACATCACGCTGGAGTTCCATGGAGATCATGGTAGGGTGATATCTGTGTGTCCACAGCCATGGGTTCCTTGTTGCGGGGGAGATCCCAAGACATGGGTATATGGGCTAAAGAGAGGGAGAGCACAGTACGCTGCGGTTGTCATGGGCATTGGGCTCAGCTTGACTCAGCAACACGTGGCCCTGGATGGACAACTCGCCCTCTGAGACTCAGTTTATGGTTCTGTAGAATGAGCCTGCTGGCATGGCTCACCCTCATGGCCTGTTCTGAGGCTTCTCTAGAAAATGTTAAGCATGGTCTTAGACCCTAAGCAGGCACTCGGTACCTACGCTACTTGCCGTTTGATCTGGGTTCCTAGAATGTTGTCTTAGATTTAAGATTTAACCTCTATGGCACCACAGAAGGTAGATGCTGATGCTGCCCTCCTGTGTCTCAAATGGGGAAGTCAAGGACAGATAGGTTAAATCCCATGCTTAAGGTCACACTGCTTTGTTCAAGACTGATAACCAGTCAGCACTGGTCAGAGCCTGGGCTGCCTTTGGAAATGACCCAACTGCTGGGACTTGAATTTCTATTAATCCATGCTGTTTCCCCTTTATCCACATTTTCAGGAAAGCACCCCAATAATTGTTATCTCCTTCCATGGGAGCCATCAAAGGCTCAAACGGCCTGTGTCCCTAGGTATTTCCGGGGTTCCTAGGAATGGTCAACAGGATGTCCCTGTCCGTGGAGACACTGCAGGGAGTGGCGGGATGGAGAGACTGCCTCCATTCTGCAGCCTGAGGGCAGGGGCACAGTAGATGCGCTCTCCTGGCTGGCCGCCAGTGTCCACTCCACGTCCAGCCTTTCCCCCAGCCATGTGCAGTGTCTCAGCATTCCAGGCAAGCTGCAGAGAGTTGCAGATTACTGCTACATACAGGAAGCACAGTGGGGTTTTTGTTTCAAATCCTGGGGGACTTCAGAAGGCCCTGGCATAATTCAGCTTTTGAATGCACTCGCAAGCCTGTGTCAGGCATTTTGCTGACTATCCACAGCCAGCAGAGGACTCAGAAAAATGTCAATGTCATTACCCCACTAGGTCCCAGAACAAAGTAGGACAGGGCCTCTCTAAGTGGCAGGCGTGTCCTCCCCGCCCCCATAGAACTGTCTATAAGCAATAGCCTGAGCACCCCCATCCATGGAAGTTGAGGGAGCACCTTCAAGCCAAGGCCCCAAGCTCCCCATCCCAGAGTTAGTGGATGTAGCTGCTGCCGCCTGAGGGCATTTGCCACCGCCGCCTTCATTCTAGGTCCAGGGCCACAGGATAACAGCCATGCTACCTAGCTGGCAAACTCTGAGTGCCAGTCATGAGCCAGGCCCTGTTGGAAAGGCTGCAAACACCCTTGGCTCATTGGAACCTTAAGACAAATGGGGAAACTGAGGTACCAGTGATCTCATTTGCCCCAGCCCCAGGCCTTACTACATTGTGATTCCTCCAAGGACATTAAATCTTAGGATTCTAAAGCCCACCCTCTTTTCCTGGCCCACAGGGGCCTTGCCTAGGACTCTCAGGAAAGTTGGGGTGGAGGGAGCAGCAAGGCCTGGGATGCCTCTGTGTCCTCACCCTTTGGCCCCAGGTCTGCTAATGGGAGCGGTCTCCTCCTGTACTACAGGAGGCCTACTCAGTGGCTCGGCAGTTCAACCTGATCCCACCCATCTGCGAGCAAGCGGAATATCACATGTTCCAGAGAGAGAAGGTGGAGGTCCAGCTGCCAGAGCTGTTCCACAAGATAGGTCAGTACTGTCCTACCCTTCACCCACTCCTCACCACCCTCAGGCCCCAGCTTAACCTCACCTGCTCTCTCTCTGTTCTCTCTCTCTCCTCTCTTTCTCCCCCCACCCCACTGTCTCAGGAGTAGGTGCCATGACCTGGTCCCCTCTGGCCTGTGGCATCGTCTCAGGAAAGTATGACAGTGGCATCCCGCCATACTCCAGAGCCTCTCTGAAGGTGAGCATAACTGGAGTGGGGAGGGAAACCTTTGGCATAAGAATGTGGATTCAGGCCTTTCTCCCACCGTGGGGCCGGCCCCAGAGAAACAGACCCATGAACCCCACACTCACACTTTGGCCCCTTCCGTGGTTCAGCACTCACACAGTACAGCTGGTCTACTCATTGCTGCATGGTATGCTCCCTCCCCAGTGACTCCCCACCGTACCATGTCAGAGACCCCCAGACAAAGCTTAAGAGTTGACCGAAAGCCCAACCCCATTCCCTTGCTGAACACCCAAGAAGCATGAGAATGTTCATATTTGGGAGACAAAAGCCTTGGACCCCCAACCCTAGGTCTCACTCTCCCCAGCCTGAGTCCCTAGGAGGCTCCCTTAGGGCTAAAGGTGGGCAGCCTCTGGCCCAGGGTCAAGTCGGTCTACCACAAACCTTCCCCTTCATGATGTGGAAGGGGTCTGTCTAAGTCTGGCCCAGTGTAAGTGTGAGACCACAAAAGAGCTGGTGTTTGGGAAAAAGTCTCTAGAGGAAACACAAATAATCAGCTACCTGTACCTGGAGGTTCAGGGACCTTTCCTTACCAGGAGCTTTCCCCTTCCCAGGGCTACCAGTGGTTGAAGGACAAGATCCTGAGTGAGGAGGGTCGGCGCCAGCAGGTCAAGCTGAAGGAACTGCAGGCCATTGCCGAGCGCCTAGGCTGCACCCTACCCCAGCTGGCCATAGGTAATGGGCTCTGGGCACACAATGGTGGGACACTTGTCCCTGAGGGCCTGGGCTATACTTTCCCCCAGCTGTCTATAGGTAAATGTGTCTAGCCATGGTAAGGAAAATGGCCCTGGGAGAAAGGTGAGGGAGTCCTGGAGAGCACCAGGACTCTCAGGGGCAGAGTTGGGATCTGGGTTTCTTTAATAGCCTAGGCCACCAGTCTAGACCCTCAGTCAGCTAGCCAGGGGCCCTAGGGTTGGGGGTCCATAAAGAGACCTTTAGCACTCGGGCCACCTCTCCAGCAGAGCAAAGTGACCAGAGCTCCCCAGAACCTCTAGACACCCCTTGGGTGAGGTCACCCAGTACTACTGGGCATCTAAGCACTCCTGGACCCCAGATGAGAGCGGGAATACCTGTGCCCAGGCAGGCCCTGCAGAGGAACCTCCCTCACCTCTGGTCTTGCTGCCCGCAGCCTGGTGCCTGCGGAATGAAGGCGTGAGCTCTGTGCTTCTGGGTGCTTCCAATGCCGAGCAACTCATGGAGAACATTGGAGCAATACAGGTGAGGTGGGGCCCTACCGGTGGGCTCAGAGGTCCCCAGCCCTTCCTGGGCACACAGCTTCACTGAGCACCCTTCTGGGAGCATAGGGCATACAGGGACGGCAGAGAGCCCTGCTTCTGCAGAGCTGGTCCTCACAGAAACAGACATAAACTGAGGCCAGAGTTAGGCAAGGATGCTGAATGTAGAGGCATTAGAGACCCGGGAGGCCTTATGAAGAAAGGGAGGCTTTGAAACAGACTCAAAGAGGCACAAAGAAGCTGAGGGAAAGCCGGGCAGTGGTGGCACACGCCTTTAATCCCAGCACTTGGGAGGCAGAGGCAGGCGGATCTTTGCGAGTTCGAGGCCAGCCTGGTCTACAAAGTGAGTCCAGGACAGCCAGGGCTACACAGAGAAACCCTGTCTCGAAAAACCAAAAAAAAAAAAAAAAAAAAAAGAAGCTGAGGGAGCCATGCAGCTGCTCACCAAAGATCCCTCTGGGTAGCGGGAGGTCAGAGGGCTTGGAGCAGAGGGGCAGGCCCTGGAGTTGCATGCCATGGAGGTTTGACATGGAACATGGTGTGCCCCAACTGGAAGTTTAGAAGGCTTCTGCTGTGGCTCTTGGCATGGAGGGAGGCCAAGTTCAGACCAAAAGACTTGACAGGACTTAAAGATAGGGACCAAGGCTGAATCCGTGGTGGGTGAAAAGAGAATAAGAGCCATGAGACAGTGGGAAGGAGTCACCCGGCTCTCTGTCAGACCAGGCTAGGCTCTTATCCTTGCATGCAGGTACTTCCAAAATTGTCATCTTCCATCGTCCACGAGGTCGACAGCATTCTGGGTAATAAACCCTACAGCAAAAAGGACTACAGATCCTAAGTTACCCCCACCACCTGCTTGGACCGTTCCCGGTTCCCTCCTCATCTCTGTTCACTCGCTTCTGCCGTTTCAAAGCCAAATGCAGAGTGTGGTTCGCACCCCAAGGGAAAACACTATGCCCAGACGTTACCGGGAATTGATCTCCAAAGTCACCACCAGATACCACCTACTGCTTCTTCTTCACTGGATACTGTCTGGGGATGCCAGGAGATGGCATCAACTGGGGGAGAGGGGAATCCAAAGGCTCCCACCCAAGCCTACCACCTTATCCTTCAAGAAGAAACATTTGCCCCCGCCATGGCCCTTCATGGAGATTCTAAAAGTTGTGGCCGGGTGGAGATCTAGTCCTCAGAGCAGCCAGGGCTGGCCTCTCTGCCAAGAACCCCTGCCTCAGAAGAGGTGTGTGCCGCTTCCTAGCACCCCTTCTGCCAGAGCCTAGTGGTTAGAGCAGGGTCTCCCTCTTTCCATGGTCACCAGGCAATTTGTTCGAGGCTGGCCTGGGATCCCACTCTTCCCAGACTTTGACCTGCCCCACTTGCCCACTGGGCCTTGGCTGAGATTATACCTACCTAGCTGTGGTCTTCGCCCCCCCCCCACTTACGCTTGCTGGCAAGGCTAGGGATCCCAGCTAGCTTTCCCAGAGTCTTCCACCCTGCCTACAACTGCTGAGCCCCACAGCAGGGAGGCCCAGCAGGCTTGGAGCGAGGGAGCCCATTGGCATATGCCTCTCTCCCTTGAGAGCTTTAGACAAGAGTGGCAGCTTGCCGCACCCCAGGCAGGTGACAGCAGGCTGGGCCCATGTTTAGACCTCCCTCTAATATCTCTGGTGTACTGGGGCAGCAGGCTTATGACTTGGGCTCAGCACAGAAAACGCACTCAGAACTTTTCAGTGAGGGAGCTCCCTGGGGGTTCCATTGCTGCAAGCTAAGGGACCGAGGAACAGCTCCAGTAACAGTCCCCATGTGGTAAGAGAAGACCCTCAGGGGCCTCTCCCTGGAAAAATGGCTAGGACTACTCATTCCCTCCCGCTTACCCTCATGCTGGCCAAGGACAAGCTGAGGAGAGGGAGAAAGGGCAGAAGAGGTAGCACCTTATCAGTGGGAGCTAGGTGGATGGTAGTGCCAGGAAGCCTGCAGGTTTGGGCAGTACATGCTACCTGGAAGCCCATCCCGTGGTCCTGTGATGCTTGGGGGACAGGGTCCTACCCATATGTGCCAGCTGGATCCCTAGGAGACCCAAGCCTCCTGCTCTGGTCAAGCCCCAGATGCGCAGCACCCTGGCTTTGCCTTCTGTAGCTGTATTCCAAGGCTCCACCCCCTGCTGCTGTTCTCTTGTCAGTTGCTCAGCCAAGGCTGGGCAGAGGCAGGGATGGGGGTACAGATGTGGGGAGGATACAAGAAGACAGCCAGGCTGAGCAACTTCCTGTCACAACACCCTGCAGACCCTGGGCTGTCAAACCTTCAGCACTACTCAGAGCCCCAAGCCCCCTGAGACCTAAGAAGCAACCCTGCGGGTGTTGGAATGGAGGCCATTAAGGCTCCAACCTCTCCATGCCTGCCTAGAGGAGCCTGCTTCCAGGACAGGGCCCTATAGTGGCCCAGCAGGAAGTAGCCAGACCTGCCCACACAACTGGCCTTGGCCCTGCTTGCTAGGTGGGCTCGACGTGCAAGGATGCCCATGCAGGGATGCTGCTGCCTGTGAGCCTCACCTCAGAGCTAAGCTCCTTGCTGGGTATGTGCAAGAGACAGGAAAACAGGCTGCAGGGTGACCTGGGCTAAGGCCCACATGAGCTCTAGATGCAGACAGCCTCCTGGGTGACATTTTAACCAAGTGCTTCTGAGATGTTTTCTTCCATATTCAGTTTTGAGGTGTTGCCTAAGGCGGGGTCACCTTTGTGGAGGGGCTTGGGAAGCCACAGAAGTCAGTCAAGTGCAGACAACCTATAAAGGGGGAGCTTGCCCCTGGCCCTCGGAGGGCCCAGCTCCTTCCTCCATGGCCACAGAACTCACCTTCCTCTAGCCCCAGCTGCCTGCTGGTCAGCCCAAGCCAGCCTCCAGCACCTCCTCGCCTTCTTGAAGCAGTCTGCCAGGCCTGGTGCAGGAGGTGGGCATGGGGAGGATCAGGCCTGACACAGGAGGAAGGCTGTGGGGGGGTGATGGAACCCTGCTATACCCCAGACCCCAGGTCCTGAGGCCCACCTATGCATGGAGCCCTGCTATTGCTCCCCCAGACCCCGGGTCCTGAGGCACACCTATGCATGGAGCCCTGCTATTGCTCCCCCAGACCCCGGGTCCTGAGGCACACCTACGTGCCCTACTCTTGTGCTTTCTCTCCCATTTTTTTAATGAGCGCGGCTCCTTGCTAACTGCACTCCACCAGGCCCACCACAAGCACCTCCAGCTTCCTGACAGACTCATACCAAGGTGCAGCCTGTATTCATGGAATGACAAATAAAGCCCGAGCCCTTTGGTGTCCATGCTCCTGTCCTCTCACTTCCTCAGAGACAGCACCAGAGGGACGCCAAAGCCACCCAACTGCAGGGAGCTGAGATCTTGGGTTCCCAGGCTCCCCACCTCACCCACCTCAAACCCAACTCTACAGGCCAAGGACAAGATGTAAGGCAGGGTCCAAGTACAGGGCAGAGAAATGGCGTGGAGTGGTGAAAAGATCACCTCTTCCAGATGACACTCCTGAAGCCTGTGGGAGATTCAGTACCTCGCACTGTGCTCACCCGGCCACCATACACAGATCTCTGCTGACACTTTCAAAGGCCCAAGGCTGATGGCTAAGCTCCGTGCCTTTAGGTACCAGCTGCCTGGCTGCTGCTCTTATGTTGATGGGTTTGGGAAAGCACATGGGTCTGCCATGTGTCTGGGGTACCAGCAGGATCCAGCACACGTCCTCCAGCACACAGCTATTTGGGATTTTCCCTCCTTCCTTATGAGCCAAGGGGCCCTGATTACATGGTACATGAGCCATGGGCACAAATCATCATGTAGGTTTTGAAAGATACCCTCACCTCCCCCGCCACTTACCACATCCCTGTTCTAAATCATTGAGGCTAAGAACGCCAATGATTCCATCCCTTCCCAACGGGTTTATTAAAACACAGAAACCAAAACTTACACAGAGTACAGGTGAAGATAACACTGGCTAGTCCATCCAGCCTTCCCCAGGACAGCCTTCAGAAGAGCCTTCGGAGGAGCCTTCAGGACGTGCCCTTAGGACTCCTGCTGAGATGCTCCCAGCTGGCCCCACATGCCTACTCTTTATCAGGGTGCTGGATTGGGCAAGGGTGAGACAAATGCCAGCCTGGCCTGGACAGGAAGAGAACTCCCTGCTGTCTAGCTTGACCCTGGCAGGTAGCAGGGGGCCTCCCTCCTATCCAGGCCAGGCAGAGGAGCTGCCTCTGAGCTGGGCTCTTTGTGGCTATGTAGAGTTCAGGACATACACACACACCCAACAGGCCCTTTCCGGGTTACCATACCTAAAAAAATACTTTGTTTAAAAAAAATCTGAAAATTAAGAGAGAAAATACCCATAAACACAAGGACTCCGACAACTTTGGGCTGACACACCACAACCTGTAAACTTCCGGGTATATAAATCGGGCAGGTTGGCTTCCTCCTCCACGCTGGCGAGGAGTGCCACGGGGGTGGCTTGTCCACCCTTGTGGGTAGGCCAAGACAGTGAAGGTGGAGGGAGGGTCAGCCTAGGCCCCCAACCCCCTTCCTTGGCACATATTAGAAGCTCCAAGCATCAACACCTGCCCACTCCATGGGACTAGTAAGATCCCTGGCCCCTTAGCCCACCCTCAACCTTTCTGGGACTCAAGACTGAGACTGGTTGCAGGTGTCACTGAGCCTATCAAACCACATGGGTTATGGAGACCCAGGGTGGGGGTGGGGGCCTGGCTCACAGGTGTAGAGGAAGCAGAGGAAACACTTCACAGCAGGAATGCACGAGGAGTTGCCCTCAGATGTTGTAGCTCTGACTCAAACTCCCTATGTCACCTGAGAGATGCCCCACACCTTCCACCGAAATCCTATAGAGTTAAATGAGTCAACATGTCTGGAAATGTTATGTAACTGGTGCTCTAACAGTTTGGGCATGAGGACCTAGTTCTATCAGCAGCAAAATTAGAGCCACCTCAAGATGCCACTTCTGTCCACCAGGCTCTAGCAGGAAATAGCTGGGGGACCAAGATGAGAACACCCTGAAGGACTTTTTTCCTCCACCCAGCTCCCTGGACAAGTCTACCATCTGAAGCCTCCTGATCATGGGGAACACAGACCCTCTCAGGCCGGCAGGGGGCTCAGGTCAAGGTAGCAATGGAGAGGAGACCAAGGTGGGTAGATATGGCCTAGGAAGAAGCAGAGATGGCAGGACGGAGACTCCTGGGAAAAGTCATCAGGGAAGAGATGAACCCCTTAAGTAGAGTCAAGCACACAGAACCTATTCTGTCCCACATGCCTCCAGGCCCAAGTATCAGGACCTGCCACTTGTGGCAAAGGAGGTGAACACAGTTCCGAACGAGGCCAAAAGGACTGACCATCTTGCCCAATGGGATTACCACAGAGGCCCTGGGTTGGGGAGCAAGCTATGGCAGGTACTCTCATGCAGGGGACAGCCCTCCTTAGAGAGTGGGGTTAGCCACCATGATACACTCAAGCCTGCAGAGGTCCTGTCTGTGATCAGAGTCCCTCTTCTGCCTACCCAAGTGTGTGGCCTATCCAGTTGCTAGCCTTAAGATTTGGATAATAAAGACACAAGTGTGGGGGTCCAGCCCTCCAGGGGTTCAGAGGAGGAACTATGTCACAGACGTACATATCTGGGCTAAGTAAAGGCTGGGCACCTGCCCAAATGTCCTCAAGACAAGCCCTGGAGGCAGCCCAGAGACCCTACATACTTCTAACCCCTTTCCCAGGGAAAAGAATCTGAGACCCTCCAAGTTCCCTCAGACCCAACTGGCTTCTTCCTACAAGCCTCTCCCTCATCTTCAGGGTACACTGAACCCCAGGGCACCTGCCTGGGAGGCGCCAAGGCTAGGGCTCTGAAGTCTCGAGGCTGAGCCAGGGCTAGCGAGGTCAGACACAAGCCCAGAGCCTGGCAGGGCTTCTACCCCACCCACACCCCAGCATGGACTGTTACATGGTGCTACAGGCTGGGGTGGAGCAAGACAGGCTGCCATGCCAACACTGACATGAGATGGTCCTGGCACTCCAAAGCATCCCTGCAGGAAATAAGGCCAGAGCCTTGAAGGCTCCAGCTAGAAAGGATCTAAAGCCATCGGGTCCAGTCCCACCTCCAAGCACAGCTCTCTGGACACACTCTGAGAGCCAGCAAGGGGCCCTATGACCACTTCTTCTTGCAGCAGTTGCCCTAATCAAGGCCTCTCTAGGACCAAGACAACAGAGATAAGTCCAGCCCCAGGAGGGACTGGCTTCTTGGCACCTGTGGCCCAGGATGCTGTCTGTGCACAGGGAAGTCTGTGTCAGGTGAGTGGGACAAGTCTCCCAGGGCCACTCAACAAACACGACCCTCTTTCCTAGTGTACCAGCTCCCACCTGCATACATCACATTCCTGCAAGACAGCAAATGTCCAGAAACCCCTGCAGGACTTTGACCCAGATCTAGGTCTTGCCCACCCTCTGAGGTACCCTTGCTTCAACCTGACACACATCACTTGGGCAACCACATGTCCACTGGAAACAAGATTCCAGAGCCCTTGAAATAGGTGCCCCTGCCAGGAAATAGAATGGACCTGATGGTCCCCATCTGGACATCACCAGGGTAGGGAGCCACTCTCCAGACCTGATCCCCCCTAGCTCTAGGGTCCCAAGCAGGCAGTGGACTGGAGCAGAAGGGCAGTCACACAGGTGGAGACAGGGGCAGGGGACATACTAAGGGCTCCCAGAACACGGGATCCTGCATTCTCCCCAGCTGGAGTGAGTCCACAGAGCAGCACCAAGGGCCTCCAAAGAGCTTCCCCTTGAGGTCTGGAGCCCGGAGACATACAGGAGTGTTGTGACTCTGTCTTCTACACGTCATCCAATTTTTTTATCATGACAAACACGTTCGCATCTTCGGTAGGAAAGTGCAAAAAAGTATAGGTAAATGGAATTTCCTCTAAATAAGTCACTCTGGAAATGGTGTTGGGGCCTCGCCCGGCGTGGCTGCGGTTGGGACTCTGTGTGGAAGAACACTTCAACTATGATGAGGTGGCACTTCTGGGCTCTTGTGCAGCCAGGCTGGGCCTCGTCCTCTGTGCAACAGAACTGCTGGTTTCCCTTTTGTATCCCAACACGGCACCAAATCCTAAAAGGGCTGTAGCTTTTCTCTCCCGTGGGGGTTGGGCAGGTGGCCTGGCTGCAAAAGGCAAACCAGTGGGTCACACAATTGGGTGGCCAGGTATCCAGAGACACCCAGATGACCATGGTGGTCACAATTATGATCAGAGGGAGTCCCAGAATTAAAATTCCCCTAGCCACAGGCCTTTGGGCTAGATGTGAACTGCCCCCACGCACTGTGGTCCCAGCATCCAGCAGGCTCAGCCTGGAAGCTTATCTAGGGCCTCTGGCCTAGAATCGACTTTCTGGGACAAGCAGGACCTGGGGCAAACCATCAGGACTGGAGACTACTCTGAATTCCCCATATCCATTCCCAAAGCCACTAACACACTCAACCCTTCAGGTTCTCCCTCCCCCTGGTCCTGAACAGAGAATGAGGGTACAAGACAAGCAACAATGATGGGGCCAACCATCACGGAGGACAGTGGAGGCAAGACAGGGATCCAGGCTAGGAGCAGTGATCACATGGAATCAATGGCTCATGCCCAGGAACACGTGCACATATAGATGTACACACGTGTATACACACACACACACACACACACACACACACACACACAGCTATGGCCAAGACTAAGCTACCAGAAATATTAAGACTCCAAGGCTCAGAGGCAATGAATGAATCAAGTGCACGGATGGGACAAACTGGAGATTATGGGACAGTGGAGTGACCAGGGAGTCCCTCACCTCAGCTGGAAAGGAGTACTGCAACAGGGGGGAGTCACGAGGACGGCTAGATGTCTGCCAAGAAGAGAACAGAGCAAGGGCTTGCCTGGCATCCCCAGCAGTGGGCAGGCTGGGCCCCAGAGGGCCACTGTGTGCATGCTGCCCGGAAGCAGATGGGGACCTACCAGTCACATAGGGCCCCAGGGGCATCTGGTTGTAGTTGACAATCCCTCCCGGTCCAGGGCCCCGGAAGTTGGGCCCAAAGCTGTTGTTGTACATCTGAGAGGAGCCGAAAGCGCCCTGGAGGCAAGGACCAGCTTGACAGGTGACAACCAGAACATCACCCAGCCCTGCCCCCTGCCCAGGGGCACCCACCCGGGCAACAAGGGGACTCAGGCCCGTGATGCAGTGTGCAGGCCAAACCTGACCTGCTGGATGGTGGGGTCACCAGCACGGTTGGTTAAGCGACTCAGGATACTGCGTTCAGACATCTGCAGACGGGCAGCCACCGGAGGAATGCGGGACAACATGGAGGGCAGGCGAGTCACATCTGCCTTCATGTCACTCAGGAGTTCCTCCAGCTGGTTCAGGACTGCAGGGTGGGAGGGTCTAAGAATGGAGGGCATGGTCTGCCCTCCACAGCTGCCATACGGGTAGTGGCCAGGAAGGTGCCATTTACAAACGTTACAGCATACACCCAAAAGTGGACACCATGGGGCGTCCCTCACCAGGCTCTCCAGAACCTGGGAAGCCCAGGATGGCTGATTGGAGAAACAAGGTTTGCAAGAAAGAAAAAAAAAACTTCTCCAGGGGCTCCTACTAGCAGGGGGAAAAAGCTCCTGACCCTTGACCCTGGATCTCTTGGGCAGCCTGACCCCATCTTTTGCTAGGTCACTAGCTGCCAGTGGGGACAGGACATGGACCAGACCCCCATGTGTGAGCCAAGTGTCAGCCACATCCCTTTCCACTCGGGCCTGGGACTTGCCTCACTGGGAGCCGCAGACCAGAAAAGCAGAAATCTGGAGTAAGGCTCAAAGGAGACCCTGGGCAAATTTTTCCTCTTCATCCCAGCCCTTGCCCTAAGATGGAGACGCTTAAGATTCCCTCCCGCAGACACAGGACTCACTCACCCCATGCGCGACAGCAATGTGAGCTTAGTGAGACCTCCAATCTCTAGTAACCTCTGTGCTATCTACCACAGCCTGCGCCCTCCTGTTGGCATATCTGTGAAGGACTTGAAAAGGGGGAACCCTCGTTTCCCTGCAGGTGAAATAAGGTCCTGGAACAGAACTCTACTCTCCTGGTCCCAGAGGCCTCACCCTCTGGGCATCTGTCCTGACAGCACGGCCAATCTAGATCAAGCATGCTCCCTGAACAGGGCTGGAGCTGTGGGCTGCAGCAGCAGAGGTGGGGAACAGGGCTCACTTACCCTTGTGCAGGACAGCATTGGCAGGCTTGTTCCCAGCGAGGGACTCCTTGGATAGGTGCTGGTGGCTCTCAGCAAGGCATTCCACCTCAGCCAGGCGAGCGTTGAGCGCCATGGCTGGGTGGTTGGGATCTTGGGTCATGTTGAGGTACGCGGCCCTCCGGAGCTGCTCCTCAATCACCAGTGCCTGTTCTAGCAGCTGCAGGGGTGGGGGTGACAGCACTGCCCTAGCCCCTCCTCTCACAGTCGTTGTGCCCCTCCCCCTACCAGCACCCGCCACACCTGGGGCTCTGGGCTAAAAGGAGAGGAGGGCTGTCTGTCTCCTACTGTCTCTCCTAGCCTGATCTGCTGGGCCCTAAAGGATCTTTCCCAAACTGAGTTCTCCCATTCCATCCCCTGGGCAGTGGGAAATGCTCACACACTGGAGCTTTGCCTGTATGGGTAGACTGATTCCCAGAGGAGAGCCTGGCCCAGGTACAGGAACAGGTAGGTCAGGAAGTTGACATCCTTGAAGGCCTACCTTGAACCTGCGGGCCAAAAACTTGTTCTTCATTTCCAAGTAGTTGCCCTTATGTATCTCAGACTTGAAGGGCTCATTTAGGATCATGTACCTTGGGTCATTCTGAATGTCCTGCCAGCGGGCATACCCATGCCTGGGGGCGGGTACAGTTAAGGGCAATGCTGGTCACAGGAACAAGGGGCTTGGCAGTAAGGGTGAGGTGGGAGCAACCGAGGTCCCAGTTTGCTGTCTGTGTGCACCCAGGCAAGTCACTGCCTCAGCTGCAAGATAGCATGCTGGCAATAATGACAACAGTGACATCAGCAGGCTCTGACAGGCGCCAGGCAGGCAGGGCACTGAGGCCTCCCAGTGTTGACTCCATCCCAGCACCCTAGATGGACATCCCAATCCCTAGAGCCTAAGAATGTGGCCTTATCCAGATGTGATCAAGAAGGGGTCAGACTAGAAGATGAGAAGCCTAAATCCAATGACTGTGTCAGAAAGGGGGGCTGGAGAAGGACACAGACAGTTGGCCAGGTGACAACAGAATGTGCTAGAGAGACACAAAGGCCTGCCAAAGAATGTCAAGGTTCCGGGCAATCATCAGAAGCTGGGAGATGGAAGAAGGTCCTCCCTAGAACCGGTGGGTCCCCCGAGGACCAGAGAAACAGACCAGTCAGACAGACCCAGCCTGACTGACCAAGGATACGTCACGATGCCTGCCAGCAGCCAGTAGTCATGGCGGCGGTGCCAGATCTCGTAGATTTTTCCGGAGGACACAGCGGCTCGTTCCTCATTCTGCCACAGCGTGTGCAGTTCTGAAGAAAAGAGCCCAGGTGAACAGAATGAAATGCTCCCCGGCTTATACATAGGCTTGTTCAGCACTGGCCATCAGAGGTACACTGTTCCAGTGTTGCTAAGAGGGACTGTTATCAACCACTCACACCCCAGTATAAAATTACCATCATCTGCCCAGACTCCTGGGAGCCAAAGTGAGGAAGAGGGGCCAACAGCCCCAGTCCCTGTCTACTGTTCCACTTCCATACCTGTGAAACCCCCATCTGCAATGTTGAACATGAACTTGAATTTCCCATTCTTGTCTTCTTTCTTTCCCTCTTCATCTTCCTCTCTGTCACCATTTTGCTGTGCCTCCATGGGCTCCTTCTCCTCAGCCTTGGGGTCATCTGGTGAGGAGGGAAGAGGCCATGTTTACTGTCCAGAAGATATTGCTCAAAACCCTCTTCCTGCCAGGAAGCCCCAACGACAGGCAAAACCTATCTCTTCCCTCCATGTGCTCACACTAGGGACTTAGAAAGGCAGGGCCAGCCTGCGTGCCCCGTCCCCCAGCTCCACCCTGAGCACAGAAGCGGTTCCAGGCCCTGGCACTCCTCCCTGCTACACTAGAACGTTGGAGCACTGGGAAGGGAGAATTCAAGTTCAGAGATGACAGATTGCCTGAGGGGTCTGACGGAAGGGTGGCTGCCCTAGAGCCAACGTACACAGCTCTGTCACCAATTCTTTTCCCTCCCTGGGTGACTGGGGTGAGAAGAGGCTAAGGAAAGAGGCAATATGAGTCTGTCCCCTGGACAAAGCCATCCTGATAGGAGGAACTTGTAAGTCCAGGCTGCTGTCCTCTGGCTCCAACCAGGGTCTGGGGATAGCACCCAGGTGACTGACCAGGAGGCAGGGCCCAGGAAAACCCCTACCTGGCCTGAAATCGCTGCTGTGACTCAGGCTTAGCTCCATCTTGTCTGGGGTTGTCTCCTTGTCTGGCAGCAATTCCTCTGTAAAACAAGGAGGGACTCGTGGGGATGGGCCCCTCCGCCAGAAGTGTTACTCAGAGTCCTGAGTCTGACAGCCACAGCCTAGAAAGCTCCCTGGGAGGCAGGGCTGGCCTCTCTCCCCATGCTTCTCAAAGCACCACCTCCAATCCAGGTACACCAAATACATACGGAACTGATCAACATGTCAGCCAAATAAATGAGTTTGTGTGTGTGCACATGGAAAGGGGTGAGTTCATCATGTGTGTGTGAAGCCAGAGGCTGCTGCATGTCTCACCCTTAATCCCAATCCACCTCATTCTTTGAGACAATTTTGTTAAACCTGGACTTGGCTAGACTGGCCAGCAAGTCCTGGGATTCTGCCTGTCTCTACCTCTGCAGCACTGGGATTTCAGGTATGTGCTGTATTTGGGGGTTGGTTGGTTGTGGGGGGAAGACTGGCTTAGGGTTAGGTTTTGGTGTTTCCTGGTTTTGCTTTGCTTTGCATGGGTGATGGAGACTACTCTGGGAGGTTGCCAACTCCCAACCTCCCAGAGTAAACTTCAAAGCCAAATCTATCGAGAGTGATGGTCATTACTACACACTACTAGAAGCTTCCTTACCAGGAAGATAGAAGCTTCTAGTAAACGCCAAACCAAATATTCACCTAACAACACAGTCTGGTATGGTACTGAATCTAGAATCGAAGTGAGATTTTAACAGGAAGTCTCTCCAGAAGTGACTGATGTTAGCAAATACCAGTGAGGAGATTAAAACAAAACCCTAGCAGTATAATTCACAAGTTCTACCTAATGATCTGAAACAGGTTTTGAGAACCTCACACCTAGCTGCCTTTTTCCAGTACTCACAAGGTATTTACAAAGCCCCGGCCATGTTAAGCCAGAAAACGAGTTTGACACTGTCTGGTGGACACGTGTTTTCAAACAAGAACCTTGTAATCAAAACATAACCCAAGAACCCCCAAACTCTACATGACAGGATTAGAGTCTGTGTAGAGATCCCTGGCCCCCCCTACCAGCAAGCAGTGGGACCCAGATAGCACCCAGGCAGGGTAAACAAGACTGGAGTGTGGTCCAGCGACCTGCCCAGGGCTACAGAGGTTTCGCGCTGTGATGAGAAAGTCCTACCTTTCAATGGCTGCTCAGGAGAGCCCTGGGCCTTCTCTGTCTCCTCCATCCTCTCCTCCTTGCTGTCTGAGCTCTGATGCTTGTCTTCGCCCTCTACTCTGTCCAGGGAAGTTGGCAGGGCCTAGAAGAACAGGCTATGGAGCTGCAGGACTCAGCAGGAATGCAGGACGGAATATGCACTGGGCTGGGAGCCTTCAATCCCAGATGCCTTGACTTGTTCCCTTCCCGGTCCCCCAGGCCCAGCGACCAGAACTGGGAACCAGGAAGGTCCTACCCAGCTGGGCCCGACCAAGCTCCACACACAGCTTTCCACAGGCCCTACCACCAGCAACTTCTGTACCTGGATTTCAAGGGACTTCTTTGGCTTCTGCATGCCTGACTCCTTCTCATCCATGTAGCCCAGCTGGGCTTCCATTTTGTCTGCAATGTTACAGGAAAGAGGTGAGATGGGTGGGCTTAGACAGGAAAAGGGAGCAGGGCAGGGAAGGGGATGCCAGATGAGAGAGAGGCCTGGCCTTGCAGGTGCTCCACAATGGAAGACATGTTCAGAAGTGACATGACTCCGGGACAAGCCTCCAATTCAGACTCTTGTAGGACTTTGTGCCTGGGGGGGCCACAGTGGGCACTGTTAGGTTGGAGTAAGCACACCGTCAAGATTCCCCACTGGAAACAGGGAGAGAGAGGGTAGCCCAGGGTTGGGTTTCTTTTGGGAGTGATGGAAATGTCCAGCAGGAGCCCCTAGCCAGTGACTTTAGAAAGGCAGATTGTGTGGCACGTGTGAGTACCTCAAAGTTGTTGCTAAAAGGAAAAGCGACTGACAAGATGTTGTTTGTGGGGGGAAAGTACAGGGGGACTCTCATACTGTGGGTCACACAGAGGACTTGGTCCACTTCCCATGACCCAAGAGCTCTCCCAGGCTCTCCCTAAGCCCAGACCTGGCAGGCCCAGTGGGGCTGGTGGGAGCTGTGCGGGGCTGGCAGGCACAGGTGTGTTGGGGTCCGAGGAGATCACTTCGCCTGGCTTTTTGCCCTCAGGCCCCTCAGGTACCAGGTCTGGGGTGCTGTACTTCCCATTGACATGCTCAAACTCCTGCACCTGGGGCAGTAGGAGGAGAGGAGAGGGGAGACAGTGGTCACCACTCAGAGACAGTCTTGGGGTGCTGCTAATAAGGACAGACTCCCAAACTTCTGCCAGTGTTTCCACTCCTTAGAGCCCACCTTTATGGCCTCAGCCTCACAACCCTCACCCTGTAGGGCTAGTCTGTCCCTTTGGTCTGTCTCAGACCTGGGTAGCTGTGTGACCTGAACCAAGTATTTGTCCTTTGGCAGCTGACCCTCACCAGCCAGAAGGCTAGTAGAGGCTTACTCACCCACCTTCTTCCTAACCAGCGACATGACCCCAATGCGGGTGAGCACGTGCTGCCTGGACAGGCCCTCCCGGGGCACACCGTCGGCGAAGGTCTCTGCTCCATCTGCCCCTGGCTCACACAGGTGCCGCATGAAGAGGGACACGTAGGCTCTGGGGTGGGGAGTACTGGAGCTCAGGGAGTCAGGGAAGGCTGATAGAACCCCTAGTGACCTCTTGGATGGAATTCTCCATCACAGAATGCCTTGAAGGTAGGCCTGCTGGAGCCAGACCCCTGGAAAGGCAGAAGAGCCTCCCTGGCAGGGAGCCCTCCTCAGATGACTCCGGCCCTGGATGGCCAGCCTCACTATCCCAGAGTTTGGGCAGGTGGACCGGTGGCAGTGTTTTGTGTAAATAAGCCCTGCCCAACATACCACACCCAAAGATCTGATGGCCATGAACTCTCCTGGAACCCTTGGCCAGGAGGGAGTAGGCACTGTCCACTGGAGGACACACCCTCCTGGGCCACCACCTCACTAGGACCCTTTACCTAAATTCTTTTTCACTCTTCCCACGAAGGTCCCGCACTAGCCAGTGGGAGTTGAAGGCATCCTGAGGGGGCATGCCCCAGCGCATGATGGCATTCAAAAATGCCTTCCGCTGCCTGGCATTGAAGCCCAGCACCTGGTCAGGGTGGGAAAGGATTGTGACCTCAGGTTAGATGGATGGAATTATGGGATGGGGAAGAAAGGCAAGTGAAACCTGAATCCAGAGGGTCCCTCCCAGCTTCACCTCCACATGACCCATGAAGCCTGAGAAAACCCTCAGTCCCTCCTTCATACCCTAGGGGTGCAAGGACTAGACCTGGGAGTGGTCAGGGAACATGCAGACCCCACCTCAATGTTGCCCCCAACTCGAGCCAGAAGAGGCGGCAGGGGCTTGTCCCTGTCACTCTTCAACTGCCTCCTGGATTGTCGACGTCCACCTAGAGAACAACCCACCACAGACCCTCAGGCTGGAGTGCAGGGGTCCCACCAGCACACTCAGGATGACAAGACCCCCGGGGCCTCCTCCTGAAGCTCCCATGGGCACCCCAGCCCAGCCTCACCTGGCCATTGCTCCCAGCAGCACTGTAACAACCCAGTTCACCCAATACCACTCACTCTGCCCTTCAGGCCTCTCTTCGAAGTCCTCGTCCTCATCCTCAGAGCCGATGGAATACTCTGACTGGTTGTCTGAGAGCTCATCCTGCCACTCTGTAGGCAGCAGGCAGAGGGGCTGTGGAAGGGGCCTGCCCCAGACTTATGCATCCAGGGCCCAGTTAAACCCCTCCTCCCCGGCCTAGTCAGTCATGACAACAATGGCCACCGGAAACTTTCAGGGGAACTCAGTTGCCAACCCCAGTACAGGCAGACACTTTCAGGGTAACATTTCCCCTCTGCCTGTTTTACAGCTAAAAGCAGACTTGTGGAGGCTCGGTCCACACTCCAACACTTGCCTGTAGGCCACCTGACTGAAAGCCATCTCACCCCAAACCCAAGCATCCCACACCTGCCTGCAACTCCCCTCCTCCCAGAAGCCTTGCCACCCACTCCCTCTCCCCAGCGCGGTGCCCGGCACACGCCCCGCCCCCACGGCCCCTGCGCCTGCAGCTCACCACACGCACCCTGGTCCTCCTGTGAGGCGTCATTGTAGTTGACTTGCTTGCGGATGCGCTTGCCCTTGCCCAGGTTGCGGGCCAAGTCCTCCTGTTGCTGCTCGTAGTGATGGCGCAGCAGCTTCTCCCAGTAGTCAGGGTCCACGTTCTCCTCCTGCTTGATCACCTCCCGCTCGACCTCCTCCTGAGGATACAGGTGTGGGGGATGGCTGGGCACACCTAGTTGCTTCACTCACCTTCACAGGCCCATGGAGCTAGAGAGGGCGCTACTCCAGGAAGCCCTCCCCATCACCCCACCCCAGCTGGTCTCCGTGCTCCTGCCACTGTAATTCATTCTGTGGAACCCCAGACACTCCCCTTGGGGTTCATGGTTTTAAAGGGAATTATCACTAGTGCGATTATCACATTTGCAAGGAGGGTGGCAGGAGCTCAGAGGATGTGGAGGAGCCACTGGGGGAGGCTAGGGGCTGTGGGGCAATAGGGCTTCTCAGGACCCAGGAGGGAGATGAGGTAGAATGTTCTAGAACAGGACAAGACAGAAACATGCTGTGGGCTGGAGGGTGGGGGGAAGCTAAGGGTGGGGCTACACGGGACAGGGAGGGCCATGAGCACTCAAAGGCCTTACCACGCCATCTTCTTCGCGGACCACGTACTGTGCCACCTTGAAGGAGCTCAGGTATTCATTCATGTTCTGTAGCTCCGTGTCATCTGTGGCGTCCTGGTTCCGATCCAGCAGCTTCGATATGGCTGCATCATCATAATGGATCACACTGCTGTCTTCCACATCCTTGTTGTCACCTGAGGGGTGGGCAGGGCACAGTGTGTGGACACAGACGGAAGGTGCCCAGGTCCAACCTTGGGACCAATTCCTAAGAATGGCCCTCCTGCTGGGGTGAGGAGTCAATGACCACAGATGTGACAGTTCCCCACTACCCACCAATAGCCTACGGAGGAAAATCAAAGGAGGAGCCATGGGCAGCAGGGGACCTCCTCCCATCCAGGAACATCCACCTGACTGAACGAAAGGCTGGGTGTGACTCAGGTGGGCCCCTACCTGGTGGGGTGCTGCTGTGCTTTTTCTTTGCGCTGGCAGCCAGAGATCCACCCTTGGAGGACTGTACATCAGGGATGGGCGTGGCAGGCCTCTGGCCCTGGGACATCATGCCTGAAAGGCAGAAGAGGAGGGACACTGGTTCCAGGGCACTGAGGAACTGCAAAGCTCGTTGGCAGTAAGCAGAGATGCCGCCCTAGCCCAGGTTGGGAGTAGAGAAAAGGGCAGGGATCCTGGGGTCCTGGATGGGTATGTCTCAAACAGGGCCACCTCAAGCCCCCCAAGACACTCCCACAGAAGGGAGGCCCACCCTCCACGTCGTCCTTGAAGAGCTCCTCTGTCCCAAACTTAAGGATGTCATCAAGCTCCTGCTTGGTCATGGAGCCTGACTTGGAGCCCAGGCCGGGCCGCACCACTAGGTGCGTGAGCATCATCTTGCGCTTGGCCACCTGCGTGATGCGCTCCTCCACAGACGCCCGAGTCACGAAGCGGTAGATCATGACCTTCTTGTTCTGCCCGATGCGGTGAGCACGGCTGAAGGCCTGGGGGAGACTGTGGCTCAGCACCCAGGGCTTGACTCAGGCCTCCAGGCCACAGCTGGGTGCACCAGGAAGGACTACATATGTAAGCCTGTGGTCATGCAAGGGGCAGCCTGATCACACAGGGAGGTGCATTGTATGGACACTCGGTGTCCAGCAGCATTGTGGCCAGGCAGCCAGTCTGGTTTAGAGTGAATACATGTGACAGGTATCTACCTGTGATACCTGTCACATGTGACTGCATGCGTACTATGCATGTCAAGAACCTGTTCCGCTTGACTGATGGAAATGACGCTTCCTGGGACTCCAATGCTGGATTGCAGGAAGGTGGCCTACACCTCACTGTGTGTGAGCGATAATGGAACAGCAAAGCCATGGGCTGAACACAACCACCCTTGAGAGCAGCAAGGCCTGGGACATGCCCTGGAGGATATGCCTGGGACTCCAGTCTGTCTTTAGATGATATGACCTTGATGTGACAAGTGTATACGACACACATATGTGTGTGTGTGTCAAAGTGTATCATGCTCTGCCCCTGAGTGAGGTGACTGGAGAACACTGGGGGTTCTATTCCTACACTCCCCTGCTCTCTCTCCAACCTTGTCCTTCCACCTGTCCTCTCCATTTCTTCCTCTTCCCTGTGTCCCGCAGGCTCCCTGTATTCCTTATCCCCTCCAAAACTGCACCCTATCCTGTGACTCCCTCATCCTGCCTCCTTCTATGACCAGGGCCCTGAAGTCAATGGGACCAATCAAGGCTGGCATTTGGGTTGCTGTGTGTCTTGAAGACTTCCTCTCCCTTCAGGGCCCCCTTTAGGCTGATATTTCACATGGGGGGGCACAGAACCAGAGATGTGTAAGTCTACGCAGGAGAGAAAGGAGAGAGGTGCTGGGAGCACACACCTGGATGTCATTGTGGGGGTTCCAGTCCGAGTCGTAGATGATGACTGTGTCTGCTGTGGCCAGATTGATGCCCAGGCCACCGGCTCGTGTTGAGAGCAGGAAGCAGAACTGCTGGGCTCCAGGAGCTGAGAAGGAGGCCAACAGGCATGTGTGAGTTAGTGGGCACTCCTGGGCAGGGGTCAAGTGGACAGCAGATAGGAGGGTAGGAACTGCAGTCAAGGTCCCCTGGCAGAGGGAAAGGAAGAGGCTGCAATTCCAGAGGAGCTGCACTCAGAAGCACAGCTGCTGGGCTCATGCAACCCCGTTGATGCCAGGCCCTGGCTGAGTTGGAGGGAGCCAGAAAGAGAAGGAAGCCAATGTTCAAGGCCCAGACAGGTACCAACCAAGAAGGGCCAACTAGTTTGTGGCAAGTAGCATATCCTTCACGTTCTGCCTCCTTCTTTGTCCACAGAGAGAACTTGTATTCTCTGAGTCTCCTCAGAACCCCACAGACCATAAGAGTCCTGGGAGACTGAGGCAGGAGGACAGTGAGCTAGAGGTGAGTCTGAGGTACGTCATAAGACCTTATCTTAAAAGATAAAGTAACAATGGGACAACAGCTGTGGTCTAAGGATTGCTGTGTCTCTTCCATTTGCAAAGCAGCTTGGAGAGCACTGTTAATTGGGTGGTCAGGTTAATACACCCCCCACAACACACGTGAAGGGATGAGTACCATTGAATCTGTCGATGGCCTCTTGCCGGAGGCCCCCAGTGATGCCCCCATCAATCCGCTCATATTTGTAACCCTCATACTCCAGGAAGTCCTCCAAGAGGTCCAACATCTTGGTCATCTACAAGAAACACAGATTCATGAGTGGCAGCTACTAAGTCAGGACCCCACCAGGCCATGGGCAGGGCCCTACCATGGGTAAAAGAACAGAGACACCCAGGAATAGGAAGACATACCCAATCAGGCCTCCCAAAGAAAATGCAGCCCCCAGCCTTACCCCTCATCCACCACCCATTCTCCAAAGCAGCCCCCATACATAGAGCCTCAGGCACAGCTTCGGGTTCCCTTCCCCCTCCCCAAAAGAGCCCCACCCCCTCTGCTGGCATTCAGTACCCTGCAGGCTCAAAGCTTCTTCTCCCTCAGCTACTTCCACCTGAGTGTTCACACACACACCCCTTTACTGCCAGAAAGCTCCAACAACCACCTCTTTTATGTTATATTCCCAGTGTTTTCCCCCACAAGCCAGTCCCTGTCTGTGTCCTGTCTGGTCCCCTCATGTCTTAGATAGTTCAATCATATGAAGCGACCAGCAGATGTCCTCCAAAGCATGGACATTTGGATACTGCCCTCTGCCACTGACCATCATTCATAAGTCTGAGAGTTTGCTCGTCCCTCCTCCCAAGTGAGGTGCTGTTTTCTCTAGGTGTCCAGGGCCTGGCCTATCAGTTCAGACCTTGGACTTCCAATGCCCACTTCAGATCTGAGACTGCTCATCTTTCCCCGAGTCTATGAACCTGCCTTGCACAATTTCCCAGTGCTTCCTCCTAGCCCGCTCCCATGCTTTCTCATTTGCCTCTGATGCCTTCTGAGATACATGCTGGGAAATTCCTCAGCCTTTGGTTCCAGTTCATTAGTGTCTTTGTGATGGTGAGGGTTCATTTATCCATTGTGACAAAATTTTTTAAATGTGTATGTGTGTCCACGTGCATGCCGGTGCCTGAAGAGACCAGGAGAAGGCGTCTGATACCCTGATGGTGGTCTTATGGGAAGTTACAAGCTGCAAGCTGTGGGTGCTGGTAACCAAATCCCGGTCCTCTGCAAGAAGAGCAATCTCTCCAGCCCCCTCTGTGTTCTGATCTGCTTGTGTCTAATTTCTTCCTTTATGGATGACAGTCACTCCATACATTTTAAAAAATCAAAACATGCTTACAGTTTTTCCAGCCTGTTCTATTCTCTCTTCATCTGAGTCTCAATTGTTAATTGAGCTTGAGGGTGTGGGTTTGTCAGGTCGTTTGGATGGAAGGGCTATGTCCCTGTCATTTCTCCTCTGGTACATATCTATCACAATATGGTTTTCACAAGTTGGGCTCCTGGGGCCTTTACCCTGACTCACATTTTGTGAAAGAAATGGCATCAGCAGAGAAAATGGATGCAACCTGCCAGCTACCACGTAGGCCAGCTATAGTCACTGGCCTGGTCACTCCGGCTTGCCACCAGAGCAGCAGACACCAGCACAGAAGAGCTAAACCCAAACTCACATTGACAAATAGCCCGACTCAGTCCCACTCCACGCAAGTGTTTTTAAGCCTTGGGACCCTCATTGCTGTGGCCTCCAACACAGACCTGACCATCAATTTGGGCAAGTATCCCGTGAGTTATATTTCCTGCTCCAGCCTGGACGGCCTACAGGGAGAGACTATACCTTCCTATCTGTGTCCAGAAACAAGATGAGCCAAATAGAGGGCAGAGAAAGTGGGAGTAGACCACTGAAGCTGGTGCACCCAGTGGACCCTCAGGAGAATGCATGCTACAGGGGGCCCCTAGAGCTGCCCCCATTGTGCGGTCCTTCCTGACCAACTTTAGGACTCTACCTTAACAAGCCAGGCCACAGAGGTGAGAAAAGGCTGAACAGAGGAGAGGCCTATCATACCAGACTCGACACATGGACACACAGAGGGGCAGGTACAGGGGGTTGAAATGGGGAACATGCAGGTCTCTATAGCAACCAGATCCTGTCTCCATGAGGCTGTGTCATGCCAGGGGCTCTGAGGCCTTCAGCCCACAGGCAGGCTGACTCCTGTGCAGATGTGAGCCAGCTCCAAGATGGCCCACCTGGGAGAAGATCAGCACTCGGTGTCCTTCATCCCGCAGCTTCTTGAGCATCTTCTGCAGCAACATGAGCTTCCCTGAAGACTTGACCAGGGAGCTGCCATCATAGGAGCCGTTGGGCAATACAGGGGCCTCCTGTGCACAGAGCAGAGAAGAGCCATGGTGAACTCTCCCTCTTGCTTGACACCAAAGAGACTATAGTGATGGACAAGTGTCTGGCTATGAGCCCTCTGCCCATCTGCATTACTGAGCACAGAGCACAAACCCAAGCAGGCTCAATAGTGTGGCTCACACAGAGCCTGGCTCCAGACACACCCTTAAGAACAGCATAGCCTCTCTCTGCCTCGCTCTGAAATAAGCTCCAGGAACTTCCCACAGAACCTGGCTTGGTCACTGTGGCCCCTGGAATGTACAACCAACAGTGCCAGCCCTCTGACACTAGAAGGGTAGGTAGCAAATCACAGAAGGTTTCTGAGCCACACCAAGTCACAAGAAGGACCTCCAGTGGCCTGAAGCGAGGTCACTCTAGCATAGACAGCATGCCCAGTTCTGCAGTAATGGGAAAGCTGGGACTGCAAAGGATGAGTTTGAACGCAAAGGGCAGTGATGGGGTGGTCTCTCTGAGGCCCCACAAGGAACATCAGCTTCCAACGATCACAGCAGAGTCTAGGGTCTCACTTCTGCCGCTCACACTCACCCAGCATAAACTCCCTGGGGGATCAAGTGAATCCGGGTCAACCCTCAAAGCTCCCTGGACACCCGGCTGAGGCTGGACTTTGGGGCTACTGGGAGGGGTTGGAAAGAAGTGACCTGGGGCCAAGCAGTGGGCAGAGGCAGCCTCCACAGGGGCAGGATGGAGACAAACATCACCTGTAGAACTCATACTCAGGGAGGAATGAAAGACTAGGGAAAAGGCACCTAACCATCATGGCATCTTCCTTAGTGACTATGAGAAATCCACCACAGCAGCCAGGCACCTACACATTGTCCACAGGGAACACATCATGACTACCATGCTAGTTCAACCACCACGGTAGTCACTGGGGTCTATGTGACGGTCACAGAGAACCCACCATGGCAGCCACAGAGATCTACCATAATCACAGAGAAGGTCACCAGAACAGTCTTTCAAGACCTGCCATGATGGCCTCAGACAACCTATCACAGTGACCACAGGAACATAGCAGCCAGTAGAGATCTGTACAGACTTACCATGATGGCCACAGAAAACCTACTAAAGCAGGAAACCCACCAAAGCAAGCACAGGGACCTGCCACAATGGTCACAGAGAACTACTCATCACAACAGCCATGGAAACATGCCTTGATGGCCACAAGGAACCCAAAACAGTGCCTACTGGGACTTGCCATGATGGCCACAGGGAACCCACCACAGCAGCCACGGGGAAGAGGTACGGGTGGTTGCAGCACTTCTTCAGGTCCATCATGATGTTGAGCAGAGACACCTGGTTGCCGCCCCCCTTGGAGTTGAGAGCCTCGAAGTTCCGGGTGAGGATGAACTTGTAGTACTTCCTACAACAGGGGGCGGAGCAAGCTTGGCTGGAGGCCCCAGATCCCACCAGACTCCTAAAGGGCCGGTTCTACCTTCAGAAAGGCTGGTGGTGTCCCCAGGAAGCATCTACAGAGTGGCACAGGCAGCCAAAAAGTCAATGGGAGACATGACTAGAACTTGGGCAGCCGGACCGTAGTTGCTGCAGTCCACAAAGGGGGAAGGAGATGCAGGGAGAAGGCCTCTGTCAGCCCCAGGAAATGGTCAGGAAAGCTGGCCGGGGGCTGAGGACACAGGCCCAGGAGGTGGCTCAGTCGCTGCAGGACAGAGCTGAGCTTCCGTTACTCACTTCTGCATCTGGCTCAGCTCCACGCGGACAATCAGCTCTGTCTTGGCCGGCATGTTCTTGAACACATCAGCCTTGAGCCGCCGAAGCATGTGCGGCCCCAGCAGGTCATGCAGCTTTTTGATCTGATCTTCCTTGGAGATGTCGGCAAACTCCTCCAGGAAGCCTTCCAGATTGCTGAAACAAAGTGCAAGAATAAGAGCCAGAAGCAGCCGGGCGTGGTGGCACACACCTTTAATCCCAGCACTCGGGAGACAGAGGCAGGTGGATCTCTGTGAGTTTGAGGTTAGCCTGGTCTACAAAGCAAGTCCAGGACAGTCAGGGCTGATACACAGAGAAACCCTGTCTCGGAAAAAAAAAAAAAAAAGAAAGAAAGAAAAAAAGAGCCAGAAGCAGAGAGCTAGAGACCACAGCCCTCTGCAGAGGACATCAGGACCAGGGAGGGTAAGGCAGGTTAGGGGCCCTGGCAAGCATGGGCCAATGACTGGTGGTCCAGAAAGCCTTGGCAGGCCACCTCAGCCAATCCTGCACCACCCCACATGTTGCAGCCCTCAGCCACACAGGGCCTTTCCCCATCCTCATAGCTATTCTGTACATGGGTTCTCAGAGACAACCCAGATTACAAAAATGGAGACCAAGGCTGGTGAGCACTCAAGGTTACTTGGTCCAGAGTGACACAACAACATCCAAAATAGGCTCTCTTGTCTCTGAGCCTCCTCCCCCATTCTAAGCAGGCATAGGAAGGAGGGCGCCATCTTTGTTCCCATTTCCACCCCACCCCAGCTCTGGCCTCTGCTTGCCATCACTGAGCTCATATGGGTCACGTAAGTCACTGCAGGATGAAATGAGCCAGAGGCAGGCAGAGAGGCACAGGGATGGGAACCTAGGAGAAGCCCCAGGGCCTTTTGGGACAGAGCTGAAGAAAACCATGGTTTGTTGGGGTCAGCTGTAATTTCATCAGGGAAGGTGAATGCTGAGATCTTCCCACACAAGATCATCATAGAATACTGCCCATGTTCCCATTTAACTAATGGGGAAACCGAGGTCTCCAAGCAGCTCTCAGAGCCAGAATAGGCAGCTACCACATCTCCACGTAGCTGTAACCCATCACTCCCACCAGGCCCAGGGGACACACTTGAACCTCTCTGGAGTCAGGAAGTTGAGGAGATGGAACAACTCCTCCAGGTTGTTCTGGAGTGGGGTCCCCGTCAGCAGCAGCTTGTAATCGATCTTGTAGCTATTCAAGACTCTGAAGAACTTTGGGGAAAAGAGAGGGGCTGTCAGGAGGCACGGAGCAGCAGCCACACCAGGAAGGATAAGTCCCACAGCTAGTGCCCCCTACCTTGGATTGGTTGTTCTTGAGCCGGTGAGCCTCGTCCACCACGAGGCAGGCCCACTCGATGGAGCCTAGGATGGCTTGGTCGATGGTGATGAGTTCATAGGAGGTGAGCAGCACGTGGAATTTGATCTGTACTTCCTTCTGTGGGAAGAGGCAGAAGGTGGAAGGAGGCAGCAGGGAGAAAACAGACCAAAGGGACAGAGTTGAAAGCATGAGTGGGATCCCCACTCACAAGCACTCTGGGGAGCCCTGGAGAGCCAACACAAGCACACTGCCCTAGAGAAGGTGCTTTGCAGAAGATGGAAAACAGCCCTCCATGACTGCGTGCTGCACATCATACATTCAACTAGTCTTGCGTGGAAACGGTTTAAGGATGTAATTGCAACCAGGGCTTGGTGAGTAAGCATGGGAGGCTGGGGGTTGGGTCTCCAGAGCTCACATAAAGCCAGATGCAGTAGCACAGGCCTGTAATCCCAGTGAGATGGAGGCACAGACAGGAGCCCGTAGGCGGGCTAGCTAGCCCACCATGTGCAATGACGACACCCCGTCTCAGTGTGTATGTGGTGTGAGTGTGTGTGAGTGTACCATGGTGTACATGTGGCTCAGAGGATAACCTCAGGACTCAGTTCTCCGATTGTTGAAACACAGTCTCTTTTGTTCCCGTTATGCTGTGTACACCAGGCTAGGAAGCCTGCTGCTTTTTTTTTTTTTTAATGGTCTTTTTACTTATACTTTGAGAATTTCACACAATATATTTTAATCATATCCTTTCCCATCCCCCAACTCCTCCCAGACCCTCTCCCACCACCCTACCCTCCCAATTTCATGCTCTTCCATTCTCAAGTAAATAAAACAAACATACAAACATGGAGTCTGATTTGCTGGCCAACTATTCCTAATCCTGAGGCCTGACCTACACCCAGTGTCACCCACTGAAAGAACACTGATTTTCCCTCTTCCAGTGGCTACTAACTACAAACAGCTTCTCAGCTGGGGCGGAACTTTGTGCCTCCTTCCCCTCTGTGCTAGGATTTTGTGTGGCTTGAGTTTGTGTAGATCTTGTGCATGCTGGTCACAGTCAGTGGGTTCATTTATGTATCTGCCCTGTTATATCTAGAAAATGCTGTTTTCTTGAAGTTATCCTCTACCTCTGCCTCTTAGAGTCTTTCTGACCCCCTAAGTCTACATATTTTCCTAAGCCTTGATGGGGGACCTGCAGGTTTCTAGACAGTTATTCTTTCTTTGCTTCCATTTTGTCCCAGGAGTGAAAGATCATATCTGTCTTTTTTTACCTGAGGTCAGTTAACTCAGAGTAATCTCACTGAGCCTAGCTTGGGTATTTTATGAGTGCAGACTGTCATCACCCTGCACCCAAGAGTTGCCGGGTCACAACCTGTCCTATGACAAGACCCCCTGGGGATCCAAAGTACAATGAGGAACCAAGACACCATACCCACTGTTTACTAACTATCAGCCCTCCTGGGATAAATATTGCCTCTCCACGATTCATATCCACATAGACTTTTTTTTTAAACAAGACATGGTAGGTAAGAGTTATTTGGCTAAGATGTGGGTGGCTCTCGCGCCAGCATGAACAGTGTCTTTATGAGAGGAGTCATACCTGAGGAGGAGGGTGCCAGGTAACAACAGAGGCAGGGCAGAGAAATACAGCCAGAAGCCAGGTGATTCTCAGGGACCAGTAGTTGGAAACCATAGATGCCTCCGGCTGACCAGGTGGCCTCCAGGCAACCCAAAGCAGCTCTGTGGGGCTAAGCCTCAGTCGATGCCCCATTATATCAGTACAGAACAACTGTGACATTGGCCCCTCGGGCTGGGCACAGGAACCTGGACACTATAGGGATCAGTGGCCCCAGAGCCTGCAGGGGCTGGGGTAAAGACACTACTCACCTTCATTCGGAATACTTTCTTCCCACCCCGAATGGCATTGTCCTCAAAGGAAAACTCGTTCTCCCGGATCACAGAGCGGCTCTCCTTGTCCCCCGTGTAGGTGACCACATAAAAGTCAGGCGCCCACATCTCAAACTCCCGCTCCCAGTTGATGATAGTGGACAGGGGCGCGCTGACCAGGTAAGGCCCCTTGGAGTGGCCCTGCAGAGAGAGCCTGAGGTGGTGAAGCTGGCTGCCAGTGGATGGCGCCAGACCCCGCCTGCCCAGCACCCACTTACCCAGACCCGCCTGCCCAGCACCCACCTACCCAGACCCGCTGGCCCTCCTGTCTGCCCACCTCCTTGTACAGGGAATACAGAAACACAATTGTCTGCACGGTCTTTCCCAAACCCATCTCATCAGCCAGGATCGTGTCAGTGCCCTGGGCCCAGGAGAAGCGTAACCAGTTGAGGCCCTCCAGCTGGTAAGGGTGCAGCGTGCCTCCTGTGGAGTCGATGTACCACGGCTGCTTGTCGAACTTGACTGTGGGCTGTGGGGAGCAAAGATCAGACACAGCCTGAATCCTGGACCAGCAGAGTCAACCCTTTGCAGGAACAATTCTGTCTGACTAAGATGTCTTTCCTGCTCCTCTATGCTTTGCTCACTCGGTTTAAGGTCTCACCTAAAATGTCTCTCCTTTGAAGAAACACTTCCTGGGTCCACACCTTAACACCTGCAAAAGCCTGATCACTCACACAGCATGTCACTCTGGGCCCCCTTTGTCCTACATCTCCAGGACACTTTCTCAATAAAGTCCCCCCAATGGACCATGTCCCCACCATAGGCCCTGGTCTTTTTGAGTTTTGGTTGTTGTTATTGCTGGGTTGTTTGTTTGGTTGTTTGTTTGTTCTTGAGGTAAGTCTCCTCTAGTCCAGAGTGACCTCAAACTCAACTTTGTGGCTGAGGATAACTCTGAACTTCTGATTCTTCTGCCTCCGACTCCTGAGTGCTGGGGTCAAAGGCATGCACCACCACATTAACGATTGAACCCAAGGGCCTGTACATGCTAGGCAAGCAATCTACAAACTGAGCTACATCCGCAGCCCAAGGAGGGTTTCCTAGAATATGCCAAGGGGTCTGGGCATGGCGGTGCATATCTTTAATCCCAGAACTGAAGAGGCAGAATCAGGCGAATCTCTGAGTTCCAGACCCGTAGGCTCTTCCCACTGGCCCATGCAGCCTTGGCGTCACTGAGAATGGGCAGCCATGAGGGCCTGTGGAAGGGTCCTTGAGAAAAGACCTTTATCTACTGCCAAGCATAGGGTGGTGAGCCTGGTGACACTGCCCTGTCATTTCCACCCTCTCTCCACTCACATCCACGATGGGTGCATCTGGTGGCTTCTCTTGCTTATCATCCTTCAGCTTCTTGCCCTTCTTGACCACCCTCTTGGGCAGCCTGGAATCCTCTCCCAGCATCAGTTCCCTGGGTAGAAGCATCAAATACAGATGAGCAGAACTCAAGCTGAGGGGGAGCCCCAGGACCCCCCACCTGGCTGCCAGCATCCAGCACACCTGTGGCCCCAGTAGGCCTGCTTCAGGTTGTCATAGTAGGGGATGTCGATGTCGTCGATCTCCCAGGTGCACTGGTCATAGGGTAGATCCTTCCACTTGATCAAGTAATGCACATCCCCCTTCTTGTCAAAGCTGCAGAGGCAAGGGAGGCAGAAGATGGGAGAGGCATACGCCTAAGTCCCAGGCGGGGCCCCACATAAAATGCCAATCCACTTATACCCATGGCCTCCTAGTATTCTGGGTCCAACCAGGAGGAGGGCACTACAGCAAGAACTCTATGCCACACAGTTTGCAAAAAGAGATGAAGGTGTGGAGAAAGTGGCAAAGGCACAGAGACAGGGACAATGAGAGGTTATGCTAGCAGAGAGCTAAGAAGCAGTGACCAGTGTCCTTTCTAGCCTCTGCTACGTAATATGAATACAGGAAATGGTACCATGAGTCTCTCTCCTGCTCAGAGACTTCATTTTCTAACATAAAAAAGTCTAAGAGTTTTGTATCAATCCATGGTGAGGGTCCTTCCCTACAAAGCAAAGATGGGCCATCCTCTTCTAAAGGTACCCAGGGACACAGCCCCACAGTAGCCACTGAAAGAATCCTCAAGGTCTCCTGCTCAATCTGAGTGGACTCAGCAACCAGGTCAGGAGAATCCAGCAAAGCCAGGGAGCCATGGCACCCCTAGCTGGCAAGTGTGAAGGCAAATGGATTGGGGAGCTGTGGCTGCAGGTGGCCTGGGGACCATGAACAAGCAAGGCCAATTCCCAGTCACCATGGAAACCAGTAGCTTATTTTCAACAATTGGTTGTTATGCACACTCTGGGAGCTTCCCTGGCTCCTCTTTGGGGTGCAGAGGAAATTGTCCTTTTGCTTTAGCATGCATTTTAAAAAAGAAATGGGGGGGCAGTCAATCCAAAGTGCAGCTCAGGTACTGTTTGGAGTCTGGGAATGGGCAGGGTGCTTCACAGTCAGTAAGGGACACGTTTTTCCTATTCCCCCGAAACCGCTCCAGCAAAGATCTAGAAAGCCCTTGTTACAGGAGGACCAGCTCAGAAGTTCATGGTCTTAGAGGTGCTCAACCTCTTCCCTCACAGACACTGCCTGACAGGACCGCAGTCAGGGACAGAGTGGGGAGTGTAGGGGTTAGATAAATTAGATTTAGAAAATATATAGGAGTTTCTGATACTGTCTTTTAATTCGGGGCCTGAAGAGCATTATCAGCATGAAGTCAGCAAAAACAGGAAAG
>CAJQZJ010032232.1:3431799-3445880 GCA_907164525.1 Lophiomys imhausi
TGTGTGTGTGTGTGTGTGTGTGTGTGTGTGTGTGTGTGTGTGTGTGTACCACATGTGTGCCTGATCACCTAGAACTGGAATTACATTAGATTTTCCATATGGGTGCTGAGAACCTAACTCAGATAGATCCTCTGCAAGAGCAGCTAGTGCCCTAAACCACTAAGCTAGCCCCCTTGCTGAGAGAGAGAGAGAGAGAGAGAGAGAGAGAGAGAGAGAGTTTAGAGTTTTGAGACAGGATCTCTCTATGTGGCACAGGCTGTTCTGGAACTTGTTATGTAGTCCAGGCTGGTCTTAAACTCACAGAGATCTGCCTATCTCTGTGTCCCAAGTACTGGGATTAAAGGTGTGCACCACCATGCCCACCCCATGCTGAGTATACATACTCTTGAACATCCCTCTTGTGATGGTAACACTCAGTATCCTTCTTTCTTGGTCCTGCTTGGCTCCCAGAATCATCCTGCTGAACTCAGTTCCTAGCTTGGAGGGAGCCTGGGACAGCACAGGTCCCACCCCACCAAGATCCTGCTTCGCACAAGTTTCACCAACTGCTCGCCATGTTCCCCTTGATCTACATGCCTTTGGGACTGCCCTACTGTGAATGGCAATGTTGAGCATGAGGTGCCCTGTGCCAGTCAATGACCCTCCTGGCTGGGCAGCCAGATCACAAGCAGTGGTGTGTCTTTGCCTCTCCTCCTGCCCCACTGCACCCATCTCTGGCTCTGAAAGGCAAGCCTGGCCCACCCTCACAGTATCCTCTGTCCCAGCCTGGCAGGTGCCACCTGCCACCCTCACCTGTGGTTCAGGATGCGGTGGACCATCATCCACTCTGGCTTGATGCCGTAGCGGTAGAAACGTTCCTCCATCTTGGCGTAGAGAGGGTCCTTGTTCTTCCGCTTCTCACTCTTACCTTCCTCATCGCCAGAGCCATAATCAAAGGGCGGTGGCTCATCCATTTCATTCTTTCTTTGGTAGTTGCGATACATCACGGTGTGATACAGCTCCAGCTGCCCACACAGTACAAGTTATGAAGGGGAGATGGGCTGCTTGTCCTCGTCCCCAACCCAGCCTTTCAGCTTCCAGCCCTATCCTAGGTGAGACCAGCCTCCTCCTCAGCTGCCATTCCCAGCTCCCATTCAGCACATGACAGTCCATTCTCAACCACGCAGAAGAGTCCCAGGCTCACACCAGGCCAAGTATAGCCACGCTGCCCAGGTGTCTCACCTGTAGCTCCTTCACCCAGGAGCAGTGCCAGTAGGAAAGCCCAGCCCACTTGACAAAGAACTCTCTCTCTGGAATGCCCTCCAGAGGCTTGGGCGGAGGCATGCTTGGCTCCACCTCTGGTCCTGGCAGCCCCACCATAAAGGGAGCTGGGGGTTCTGTCCACCTCCAGTGTAGGATCCGCTGAACTTTGCCCTTCAGTGGGGGACACTGTGAACAGAGGATGGTCACCAGGTTCAGGGTTAAGTCACAAGGGTGAAGCTCCCATGATGGCAGACTGTTGGGTTCCCAAGCCAAAACAGTGTCATGGGGCCTCTGTGGCATCACTCCCAATGTTCTGGGCATGCAGGGGATGAGCAATGGAGATTATGCCTCCAAGTGGGCTGTTTGTACTTGACTACTGGACAGTGACCTTCCCCAGCACCTGGCAAATTAAACCAGGGTGGTTGAGCCCACAACACACACAGGACAGGAGAAGGAAATAAACCCCACTCAGCGTGGAACAACGGAGCAAGGGGGCAAACCCGAGACTCTGGACTTCCTCATGCATGTATCCATACGTTACCTCATGCCCTACTTGAAGTCCTGAGAACAATGGCTTCATATCCTGACCCATGAGCACTCACAGGCTGGGAGCCCTGTCTAACCCCATGGATACTGCAGCCCTGGCCACTTCCTTCACCCCCAGCAGGCCTACATGCAACCTGTGTATCCAAGCAGGCTGGGGAAGGAAGCCTGTCTCCTTCAGCACCCACAGCATTCAGGACATGAGGGCCATGGGACTCCGGGGAGCTGCTGGCTGGCAGAGCAATGCAACAATCACACTTGAGCACGTGCGCTCTGGGCTACCTGGAGATGGTCTGGTGGGGCCACAACCTTCACAAGGGCAGTTCTGAGCCCTGGCTGGACTGAGGTAAGATGACTAATTTAGGGAGATGGTTCCATAGGAGAGGACAGGTCTCAGCTCTGAGGTTGAGGACCGAAGTGCACACCCCTTCAGTCTGTCTCCCTTGCCTGTAAAACTGGCCTCTCTTTCTCTATCTCGAAGGACTGTGGGTGTGAAAGCACAGGTGGGCACATGCAGTGTGCACCACGCACCCCAGAAGCAATCACACTCTGGCCCTTGAGGGCAAAGAGCGAGGAGAAGAGGCTAGATGAAAAGACGGAGTGGTTCTCTTGGACTCCAGGGGCATAGAGGGACTCCCTTCCCAGGCCATGGGCCCACCCGGCCTCACCGCCTGCAGGGAGGGACCCGGAAGAACTAGGCACTACCCTTTTCTCAGGCAAGCTATGAAGGCTGCACCCATCAAAAGGGCCTTCTCCATCCCCTACACAGACAAGGACATCTACACACTGGCACACGTGTGGTACAAACATATAGCACAAGCACACTTGCATACACAAGTCACAGGGAAGCTACAACTCTACACATGGGACCTTCAGATGCCTACAGTGACTTGAGTCAAGGGATGGGGACACAGGAAGAATGCTCTTCTCTCTCTTCATAAGTTGAGGCTCTGGGTTGTGGAGCCACCATTCTGTCCCTAACCCAGCCTAGGGACACGGGCCCAGGGTGACCCAGGGACCCGAATCCAAGTGGAAAGTTCTGCTGCAGTATGGCCTCAGACAGCCACTGAGCCTTCCTGAGCCTCGTACTCTGCTGACGATGACTTTCAGTGTAGCTCATTGGTGACAGGTATACAGGCCCTGGGTTCCACCCCCAAGCAACCCCAAAATAATTTTTTAAGGTCAATTAAGGAATGGAGTTATAGCTCAATGTGAGGCCTCCTGGGTTCCGTTCCCAGTAGGAACGCGATATATATGAGGTTCTTAGCCCAGAATAAATTCTCAATGAACAGTCCTACGGAGATTCAGGAGGGCAGGCACTGTGAGGCAGTGGGCGTGGCCTCTTACGGGTGTTCTTGTTGGGGGCGTGGCCTGAGCCAGCAAGGGCGGGACGGGCGGTGTAACACTCACTGTACAGCGCGGGCAGAGCCATTCACCGTTGGGGATCTCCGGCAGCGGTGGGTTGAGGCAGTGCAAGTGGTAGGAGGAGGGACAGGCATCACAACACAGGAGCTCGCCACCATCCTTGCACACACGGCAGAACTCCATGTGGTCATCCTCCTCCTCCTCGCAGCCGCCCTCCTCCTCTTCCTCATCATCCTCCTTTGGCTCCCACTGGATCCCCTCCTTCTCCTGTAGTAGGAGTCCAGGTGGATGCACCTTGGGCCGGGGTCCCCAGGCAATGGCCCACCAACCCCATTCAGGACCTCAGCCTCGGCTTACACAGTGTGGGCAGCTCCATTTGCCCTCTGGAGCCTTCTCCAGCTCCGGGTCCAGGCAGACCAGGTGGTACGCCCTCGGGCAGGTGTCGCACAGAATGATCTCCCCGCCCTGCTGGCACACCTCACAGTAGTCCTGGTGGTCTGTTTCATAGCCGTCGCCGTCATCAACTGGAATGGGGACACGAATAACAGTGGGGTGGCCTGCCATACATGACCACTTCCACTACCCCAGGCCAGATGGGCACATGATGGGTGTTTAAACGATTTCAAGTGGATGGGTACACAGACCAGGAAGTAAAATATTGGGGGTGGCTGTGGAGCATGAAGGTGGACAGAGAGTGGGAGCACATGGAGAAAGAATTGCAGGGAGGGCACGCCTTTAATCCTAGAACACAGGAGGCAGAGGCAGGCATCTCTATGAATTCAAGGTCAGCCTTGTCTACATAGCAAGCTCTAGACCAGTTACAGCTATGTAGTGAAACCCTGTCTCAAAAAACAAAGAAAGGGGGGTAACTCATGGGGTGGGGGGGTGGAGTGAGCTTAGGTGCCTCCTGCACTCCCCACTCTACTAGTATTGAGAAACACTGGCTTTCTTATTTGTTCCTCCCCAGGACAGACAGAAGACAAGTGTGGTTGAGAGAGCACAAGGTTGGGAGAGGCTGGGAGGTGAGGACGCCCTTCTCCCATTATCTGCACCCCCATCACCAGAGGCCCCGCCCCTCCGAAAGGACCTACTCTTCTTCTTCTTGCGCCTCCTCTTGTTCTTCTTGCCCAGAGCTGCAGAGCACTCAGAACGCACGGAAGAGCTGTGGATGCTGGCATTGTCCAAATCTGAGTCCTGCTCGTCCTCCTCACTCTGCAGGGAAGGAGGTGGGGCTGTGAGTCAGGGCCAGCCCTGGTGGTTCAGGTAGGGCAGAGCCAAGGAAGCTCCTTGTGGGCTAATGGCTCCTTAGGAGCTGAGCTGGACTGCTCCATCTAGGGCAGGGCCATATGCTCCTTCCAGGGTAGCCAATCTCAAGACCTGGCACTGGCCCCTACCAGAGAAAGGCCTCAACCATCTTGCCTTCTCTACCCTCTGCAGAGCTGGGTGGAAGTGGCAGCTGCACAGCAGGGGTGGAACTAGGGGAGGAACCATGGCTCCTGCCAGCCTGATCAAGCAGGCCACTCCCCAGGGCTCCACACTCAGAGCACACACCATGATGGGTCAGTCAGGACAGAGTCCACTGTGGGCAGCAGCAGCTGCAGTCAAGCTCCCGGGTCAGCAGTTGGCCAGAGAGCTACCTGTCAGTCTAGGCTAGATGAACCTTTGGAAGGATCCAATGTACACCTATAAATGGGGAAACTGAGGCCTGTATATAGAGACCAGGAGAGGGATTGCAGGGCTTGCCTCAGCTCAGGGAATATGAATGTAGCCCACTCTCTGGTCAAAACAGCCCTCCCCTTGCCCCCTTGCACACTCAGGGGAACCCTTTCTCCCCGTCCCTCTCTCTGTCTCACACACACAGGCACACACTTACTGAGGAACCCTTCTCCTCTCCTCCCTGACACACACCCATGCTCACACACGCACACACATATATGGACACACACCCACACACTAGGAACTCTTCCCTTTCCCCTCACACACATATGCACACACACACTTATCAAGGAACCCTTCTCTCCACTGTCCCACACGCACGTGCACACACACACCAAGAAGCCCTTCTCTCCCCACACACACACACACACACACATATGCACACAAACACACACACACACTCACCGAGGAACCCTTCTCTCACCACCACCCCACACGAGTGCTCACACAAGCGCACACACACACACACTCACTGAGGAACCCTTCTCTCACCACCACCCCACACGAGTGCTCACACAAGCGCACACACACACACACACACACACACACACACACACTCACCGAGGAGCCCTTCTTCCTCTTGCTGATCCCTCCAAAGCGGAACTTGAACCCTGGCACTCTCTTGGCCCTGCCCTTTCTCTTGGAGTCTTTGGCGCCTTTGCTCTTCTTCCTCACTCCAGGCCCTGGACATCATGACAAGGGCTGCAATGACCAATGCTGCCACTGACGGCCCACTGCTCCCTGACCACTTCACTGAGCCTCCAAAGCCCCAGTAAGGGACTGACTGCTCGCATGTACCATTATTAACCCCTTTCCAGATGAGAGACTGAGGGTCTGAGAGGCAAAGCTCTTCCTTGGGTTACAGGAAGTAATGAGAGAGACGAAGACAAACCTGACTCGAGTCTGGCTGCCATGGCTACCATGCTGGTCATCTGCTACGGACACTTAGAAATGCCCACCAACTTGGGAACACCCCCTACATCCTCTGTTGCTTTCAAAGACTTCCTTGGCTTTCATACCAGCAGGGCTGGCTTCTGAAGCAATACCAACCAGCAGGGCCGGCTTCTGAAGCAATACCAATCCTGTGATCCATGCCTGGATCCCTGGAGAGTCGTCCTGGTGCCAAAAGCCAGCCCACCAGCCTCCCAAACCACAGGTTTAAAGTACTTGCCATGTCTACCCCCAACTTTCCTATCACCCTAGGCTACAAGGCTGGGGAATGATGCTCCTGCCCTCCCCTCCAGCAGCCCATCCTGCTGCCAGAGGAAGGCACAGGGCCTGGTGGTAGGATCCACACCCTTGCCGGGTACCCTTGCCCAGGCCTCCTCTGGCTACACCACACACAACACAAGACATGGAGATGGGGACCCAGCTGAAACCAGGGCATGCCTCAGAAAAGCTATTTTGGTCTTTTGAGTTCTACGGGAGTCAGCTCAGGGAGTGAATAGTTCTGCAGTAGCTCCTGGGCAGGTGAGGAAATATGAAAGATGGGTGGGCGGGGGACAGAGATGGGCCAAGAGAGGGTGCAGCACTTGGTCCATGGCACCTACACCAGGCACTCTCGGACATGAAACGGGGGTGATAGGTACAGTACTCAGCACTCTATGGGGCTGACACAAGGGTCCCCAGACTCCTCTCAGCCCATCAAGTCCCACATCAGAACACTAAGATAACATATCGCTTCCACTGGGAGAGCAGTGACCCCAACCTTTCAGAAGCCAGAATTTCCACACAGATTGTTGACTTTCCATCCTAAACAGAAGGTTCTGCTTGCCTTCCCCACCCAGTACTATCTGCACTGAGTCCTATTGGACCTGAGTCTCCTTGCTGTCCTGCCAGCCCTGGTCACACTCATCAGGGCATGCTCATAGAAAAGGCTCAGCAGGCTAACCCAAGACTGCCTCAAATCTGTTTAAGCAAGGATGGAACAACTCCATTCTGTGAACTCCCACCTCCATGCCCCACAGTATGGGGTGGGGGTGGGCTGGGATAAGTGCATGCTGTGGACAATCCCTTCCACCCTCCATGACCTCAGTATGGGGGTACTTGATCAGATGTTAACTCCCAAAGATCCACCTATAATTTCTCTGCTTCCCCTCCCCCTCCCCAATGGGAGACAGAGTAGAGGCTGTGAAAGGGTGAGTCAGCCTGAGGGTCTTCCATGAGGACAGCTGCTAGCTGCCCTGTAGGAGCTGGAGAGCCCAGTGCCCCCTCACCCACAGCCTTACCCTTGCCCTCTTTGGTCTTGGCCTTGCGGATGGGCAGAGGCTGAGGCACCTGCTGGGGACTGAAAGCCAAGGGAGGGGCAATGGCTACAGTCTCGACGGCTGCCGCCACGGCAGCAGCAGCAGCTGCTGCTGAGCTACCCTTAAATGGGTTGTTGGCACTGAATTCTCGCCACTTGGCCCCCAAGACAGTCATCATTTTGGACATGGGAATCTTCGGGTTCTTCTTGGCAATAAGCGGCCTGTGAAAGAGAGACGGGAAGGGAAGGTGAGGGAGGAACACCCTGTAGCCCTAGCCAGAGAAACTAAGCAGAAAGCGGGGCAGCGAAAGGACAAAGCAAAATGAGACCAGAGCACACCCCAGCATACTCCTGATTCCTGGGTATGTTCCGGAACATCTGGACTGCAGACTAGAGATGGACCTACACCAGGACATCCCCCACAAAAGGACCCAGGACACGGCCTGTGAGGGAAAGAGGCCCAGCCATCTTCTATACTAAAAGGAATCCTGACCCCAAGCCCTTCCCAGGTCAGTGGTTGCTCTGATAGTCCTCATCCACTCAGGAGTCCCAGGTGTGTCTAAGCCCCATGGCCACCCAGCCACAGCAGCCAGCCCCTGGCCCACCGGAGGAACTGGCTGAAGGCCTTGTAGTTGGTCAGTGTGTGGTAGTCTTCCTCCGAAAACAAGTAGTCCACATCATCCAGGCCCCACTCAGCCATGAGCTGTCGCGAGGACTTGGGCTCCTGCAGAGATATGGAAAGGTGGAATCAGGGGCAGGGGGCCCTTCTCACCTGCGTCCTTGCTCTGAGAAACGAAGAAGGAGGCAACGATATACAAGCTAAGAACAGCTCTCACCCACCAGTGGGACACCATAAGCCACACCCATCCTATCCAGACAACCCCAGCTCGTGGGATGCTGTCAGCTTTAACGTTGAGAATGGGGGAACCTCACACGTGTTTCAGCAGGTGGGAAAACAGGCCAGAGCCAAAACCTAAGGTGACAGGACTTACAGAGATGACCCAGTGAGGGGCAGACATGAAAGAGTTCCTCAGCCACTTCCTAGATGAGGTGCTGGGGAAAGTGGGTGGCATCCCTAAGGCCCCTCCATGAGTGCTCAAAAGCGCCATGGCAGGGGTCAGAAAGCTACAGGACCAGGATCACATGAAGTGCTGGCTGGGTAGAAGTTCTTTTATTTCTTGAGACAGGTGTCTCTACAAAACTAAGGCTGTCCTGGAACTCACTATATAGAGTTTGAGGCCAGCTTGGTCTATATATATAGTGAGTTCCTCCACCTCCCAAGTTCTAGGACTAAAGGTGTTTGCTACTACTATGCCCAAAGTTTATTTATTTTTGCCTACACATATGTCTTATGTAACACATGTGTACCTGGTGCCAGTGGAGGCCAAAAAAAGGTATTTACAGTTCTGAGCCACTCTGGCACTGGGAACTGACCCAGGTCCTCTGGAAAAGAAGAGCAGTCACCACTCTTAAGCACTGAGCCATCTGTCCAGCCTCCCTGTGGGTCAACAGCTCTAACAATGGCTCTGCCAGACACCGTCAGTGAGAAGTAGAGAAATTAGTTCACCTTTCTGCCTCAGTTTCCTCATTCTGCCTGACAGAGAATCAACATAATGTTAGTGAATGTTGCAACCTAGACACCTCCCTCCTCCTGCGTCTTCCAGGCAATCTTGAGCTACGCCAACCAACCTTCACCCATTAAGCAATGAGCACACACCTTTCTGGGCCACAGTTCCTAAGCGTTTACAGCCTTGGGTGAATGCCACACAGAGCCCCATCTTCCCCAAGGAGCCTGACTTTCTGGTGCTGCAATGTAAAGTCACCCAGCTGGTGTAAACTCTCCCTGGGTCCCCAGTACCTATGTCCTAGAAATGGCCTGCAAAGCAAGAGGGCTTAGGAACCTGGTTCCACAACAGCTCGGAGATGGCTCCATGAGCATCCCCACCTCCACCCCCATTGCCAACTTGCCTCCTCAGACACACCCAGCTATTCCTGGAGGCACCTCTGGGAAACACAGAAGCAAACAGGTGATGATGTCACCAGTAATCCTAAACAGCTCCTGGAAGCTAATTTCTCAAAACTGTCCCCATGGCTATTTCCAGTCACAGCTGATTCACAGCACACCTACCAGTGACTAATAGGATCACACTGAGTGTCAGGATGGCCCCAAGTAAGCACTGCTCCCACAAGGACTCCAATCTTCAATCATTCATAGCATTCTGCCGCCCAACAGTGACTCTGTTAATGTTTATGGTGCTACACCATAACTCACAAACTATTCCTGGTGATGTGAGGTCACCCACCCATACCTCAAAAGCCAGGGGGTGGCCTTAGTTCAACTGTAATGCCTTGAGTTGCTTTCCCACATTTGTGATGAAGATGTTCACACCCAAAGGACAGCCAGGCCCATCTGTACAGCCACAGCCACTCAGCTCCAAGTTCATTGAGAGACTGGAGGAACGGCCCACGTGGGCAGAACTGCAGGGTGCAGCACGTACCCAGGGAGAGCTGGCTATTCAGAGCGGTCCAGCAGATGCTAGCAGCAAGGATTCCATTTGTTGTTTTATTTCCCCAAATTGCTCCAAGCAAGAGGTTCCTGACACCAAGCTCAAGTTCACACTATCTATCATTCTCTTCCAGAAACAGCTGCACACTCGGGTGGGCAAGCTGTTGCCCAGAGCAGCTCCAAATCCATCAAGACACTACACTGTTGCTACCACAAACTTCCTAAGTTTTCCCCATGTAGCTGAGACTACAGACCCCTCATGGTCCATGTCTGACACCCACATGCACATGCGCACAGAGCTCGAGGCATGGCCTCCCTGACTTGACCTCCGAGGCCATCTCCAATCCTCCCTCTAGCCATGGCCCCTGCAGCTACCTTTAAGCAACCATCCTCGTTTCCATCCTCATCCTCGTCCCTCTTTTTCCGCTTGGCTTTCTTCTCCTTCTTTTCCTTCAGTTTCTTCTTTTTCTTCTTGGTGGGGGAGTAGTCGCTACCTTCACTCTCGGACTTCTCTTCCAGATCCTCCTCATTTTCCGACAGGTCATCATTGCTCCCCTGGAAAAGAAAGAGGAGCGGTGAGGGTGCCCAGAGACCTGAGGCAGCAAGGCCCTGGCTAAGCTGCCAGCCACCATCTTTCTTCATTCATCTTCACTTCTTCACTGGTGAGCGGGCATGAGCAGAGGTGACCAACCCACGTGGTGAGGTGATCTGAAGTGAACCAAACTTCCCCAGTCAGGTGAAGGGTGGCCTTTGGGCAAGCTCAGCTTCTGTTTGGGTCAGAGTGGATTTTGGGACCATGATGACACCGTACCCCAGGAACTCTTGGGAGATGCCATGATGACCAAAGTAAAAAACCAAGGTATACAAGAAAAGCTCCAAACAAGAGCCAACCTGTCCACTAGTACCCACCCTGCACCCTTCACCCTGTGGGTGGAGCCTGTGACTAACGAGTGTACGGAGAGCCAGCTCTCCAAAGGCAGCCACGGTACAATCCTGTCTTCAGGATGGCCATTCCACTTCAGTGATAGAAAAGGTAAATTAGGCAGCTCTTAAGATTGACTCGATTTTGTTTCCTGTCTGTACAGGCAGAAAATGGCCCATTTATATGGAGATGAGGGTGTTTACAGTCATAGCATGCCCAACAGAAAGACACCATCCCTGGGAGGAAAACGTTTGCTCGTGGCTTGAGGCAAGTGAACAGGCAGAGAGCCCTGTCTCCTCCTATATGGGTCTGCAGGGACAGGCTGGCACCGTCACTACAATTACCAGCTCGGGGCTTGTCACCCTTGTTAATGCTGTGAGATATTTTCAAGGTGAGCAAAGACAGGCATGAGAAGAGATGGAGAGAGGCAAAGATGTGAAGAATGAGCCATAAAAACAGCAGTTTGGGGGCTGGAGAGATGGCTCAGAGGTTAAGAACACTGGCTGTTCTTCCAAAGGTCCTGAGTTCAATTCCCAGCAACCACATGGTGGCTCACAACCATCTACAATGAGATCTGGTGCCCTCTTCTGGAGTGAATGCGTACATTCAGGCAGAACAATGTATACACAATAAATAAATAATCTTTAAAAAAAAAAAACAGCAGTTTGGAAGAGGGAAGAAGAGAAAACAAGGAGTGAGAAAGGACATGAGGAGACACAGGGGCAACAAAGTCTGCCTGGAGAACCCTGGGGGCCCCCAGCCATTCTCTTGCTGTTCCCAGGATACAATTTCCAGTTAAGGACATTCCATCAGTTAGCTGAGCCTGGACAGTCACTGAAGGAGCTTCTCCCTGAAGTCCAGCTGGGAAGACTCCACCCATATGCTCTCCTGGAAGCTCAGCTCAGTCTCCCTTCTCTTGAAGCTGCCATCCACTAGTCAGTCAACAAGTCAGCACCCAAGGCCTCCTTGCTTCCCAGAATACAGACCCTGGTCTGGACCCAAGGGACAACTCCCAGCTCCCAGCTCCCCCAGCTGGTAGTGACATGGAACCCTGAAGCCACGGTTCCCAGGCTATGGCATGGAAAAGTGAGTCAGATGGGGACATCCCTTCCCCCAAGTTAAGAGACTAGCCAGCTCTCTGAGACCATGTCCAAGAGATCCAAGAGCCCCAGCCCTCATCCCAAAAAGAAGTAAAGATGAAAGATAGAGGGCACCATACACTTCAGCCCCACAGATGGCAGCTGGAGCCTGCCCTACAGGGGAACCTATGGATTCCACCACAGTTGGGGCCAAAAGACCCAGGGTGAACACTTTCATGGCTTGCCTGTGTCCTAGCTAACCTGGGACATGTTTCAAGTCATTGTGACAACCTGAACTTCCACTCTCTCATGTGAGCAGGGAGATTGTGCACACAGGGGCCCTAACATGGAGAGACTTGAGTGGCACAGGGGAGCCCCAGGCCATGATGTGTCCTGTCTCTTTCCCACAGGTTGTTTTTTGCCAAGAAGAATCTGAAGATTCCCATGTCCAAAATGATGACTGTCTTGGGGACCAAGTGGCAAGAATTCAGGCCAGTCTACATTCAGAACCACAGATATACCCTTTACGCCTGAACCACACACAGCCAGGCAAAAGCTTCCCGCCATGGAGTACTAGTGGCTGTGAGAACCTTAGGGACACACATGCCAAGCACCTCAGGTGCCACACCCAGGTTGGGGGCAAAAAGGGGGTCTCTGCTCAGTGGCCCTTTGCCTGCTGAAGGCAAAGAACATCAGCCATGGCTGGAGGGGACCTCAAGTAGGCAGTCCAACACCACCCTTTCTCCCTCCCCACTTTGGTTTCCGAATCCAGGCCTCTTGTCTGTGCTGGGCATAGAAGGGAGGGGATGTTGTGCCCAGCACAACATCACAGCTCCTGGGGAAAAAAAAAGCATTTACACTCAAAGGAAGAACTCAGGCAGCTGGTCATTCTCGACTTGGGGTCCTTCAAGACTGAGAGGGAAAAGGAAAGAATGAAATATGAGCCTTCCCATTCACCAGTGCTATAAACAGTTATAATTTAGCACTGAATAATTGGTTGCTATGGCAACCGCTGCAGTACAGGTTGAAATCAGTTCTCCCTCCTGCACTCCGGTCTGACAGGGAGCTTCATCTACATATGCTCAGGTTCCGGCTGCAGCCCGGTTATTTTATGTAAATCAGAATCCACGGCTTGCTGCTTGCCTGTGCTCAAGCCCAAACCACTGCTTAGAGCCCACCTGCACTAGCCCCCTCTGCATCTTACACCACAGTCACCTGGTGGGGAGTGCAGTGGGGGGGGGTCGGGGAGGAAGGAGATTCCCACACCCATGATCTAGGGCTGCGGGGTGGGTGGGTGGGTGAGTAGATGGATCCTCCTCTTTGTAAATAGCTTGCTACAGGTAGGGAGTCTTCCTACCCCCACCCCCAGATCGGGCAGCTGATGAGAGCCGAAAGGGCTGACCCTTGGGCCAGGGATGCACCATGGTCACCTCATACTATACAGAGATTTTTAAGTCAGAGTCAGCCATGGTGATCATCATCTGGAAACCTTGTCTACCCCCAGTGCCCCACCCTCCTAAAGAAGAAGCAATCTCATTGCATCTCAAAGGAGAGACAACAGGGGCAAAGGAGGGAATGGAAGAGAGAGAAGGGAGGGAAATGAGATAGGGAAGGGAAGATGAAATGGAGGGAGATTCATAAGACAAAGCACAGGCCAGAGGAAGAGCCAGTGTGTGCGACTGAAGACAGAAAAAACAAACACATCCTCAGAAGAGACCCAAGCCAACTGGAAAAAGACTACATCTGACTGTGGTCCCAGGAAGAGAGAGAAAAATCAGTCTTCCTTGGCCTCAGAGGCCACCAGACCCCATGCCCAGGAAGGAGTGGGGGAGGGGAAAAACAGTCCTTAGAATGGAAACTCCACTGGGAACCCATTGGGGCTTACATCTGAGATGGCCTGACATTTGAGAGCACGTGGAGGGGGCCCTGTCCTCTGCCATGACCAGAGGCCCCCTGTCCCTAAGAACAGGGACAACAAAGTGGAACTTCACAGCACAGCCTCAACCAGAAAGTCTGGGTGACTGAATCCAAGGGCCTCAAAGCTAAGAACCTACCCACTGCCCAGCCATGGACAGATCTTCAGGGCCAACAGGCCATTACCAGTAGGAGGCAGTGGCTGCAGTCAAGGGTTCTGGGGCCCCATGTCAAAGAAGCTGGTTCCCAGCACCTCCTTCAGTGGGGAGTTCTCCAAGCACAGGCCCTGCTCTCACATCCTGCCTCTACTTCCTTGTCCGGATAATAGGGACAGGGAGCTCTGTGACCCCTCGGAGGAAGCCTTAGAGCACTGATATGTCTGTGCCACAGACCTGCCCTACAGGAAGATGTGGGGTCAAAGAGACTCCAGGAGAACAAAGGGTGGTATACACACACACACATAAACACATCACACACACACACACACACATAAACACATCACACACACACATAAACACATCACACACACACATAAACACATCACACATA
>CAJQZJ010032232.1:3467307-3563325 GCA_907164525.1 Lophiomys imhausi
GCGGCACGGCGGGGGGGCGGCACACAGGCCCGGATTGTGACGTCCGGTCTGGTTGCTGTGGCAACCCCATCCCATCGTTCCGCCAGCCCGACTAGTTAACAGCGGAGAACAAGTTGGGGGGACTAGTCTTGAGCAGCCCGGTGAGGGCCGGAGTTGGGGGGGGCGCGGCGGGGCGCGGGGGTGCCGGGAGCCGTCAAGGCACCCGCACGTCCCCGAGATAGGACGGCCAAGCTGGCTGCGGGGGCTCGATGGCCCCGGACGCAGGAGGAGTCGAGGCGGTGCCACCCGCGCGCGCGCGCCCCAGCCAGGGCCAGCGGTTACCACCCTGCCCGCGAGGGTGGTGAGCCACAAGCTGCCCCCACTAGCCTTTTGCACACCGGACTCAGCCCACCTCAGTTTCTGGCTACCGCGTTTCCAACCCCCTTTCAAGAGAGAAGTAGAAGAAAATGTGTCTCGCACTTAAGGAAGGGTCACTCTGCTGACAGTGGGTGTGATTTGTCCAGAAAAATCCATGGCTTCCCACCGCCCACGTGCTGTTTTTCCAAAACGCCCCTTTGAGCTGTGCCCGGCTCAAACACATCCAGGTCCCTGGGGCTCTGTATGGTCTGTGCCGGGACTGCCACTCAGGACACCTGTCGCCTAGCGGAAGTGTTGCTGGCTGCCAGCCCCGCTTGTTAAAGGTGAAGCTGGATGCCGGAGCCCTGGGGAGCAAGACTGGAATTCTAAGCGAGTGCTTTCAAGCCTGGTGCAGCCAAAGTTGTGAGGGGCCAGCAGGAGGTCGCCAGTTCTCAAGTCCCATAAAGTACAGTAGAGTGAGGGTCATCCTCATGGCATGCCTCTGGCCATACTCTGAGGGGGTGGACCTGCCTGATCTGAGAGGGTAGGAGCAGGGAAGACGGTTCTAGCACAAATCCTCAGGCCCGAGTTGAGCAGCACACGACACAGACTAGCAGTTTCCAATATCCAGGGCTGGACTCTGTGTCCCAACACAAGACCTCTTGAGGTGGCTGCACTCACTGGGCTGGCTAAGGCAGTTGATGGGAGTAGGGGTGGAAAAAGCATAAAGCTTTCTTATCGATCTGTACAAATTGTGAGGACACCCCATAGAAAACCTTTGGTGTGCCCAGTCTCCTAGGATAGACAGGACACTAGGACTCTCCATCTCCCAGGACGCTTTTGTTTTTTGGTTTTTTTTTTTTGTCTTGTTTTGTTTTTTTTTTTGTTTTTTGGTTTTTTTTTGGTTTTTCGAGACAGGGTTTCTCTGAATATCTCTGGCTGTCCTGGACTCGCTTTGTAGATCAGGTTGGCCTTGAACTCACAGAGATCCACCTGCCTCTGCCTCCCGAGTGCTGGGATTAAAGGCATGTGCCACCACGCCCAGCAATTATAGATAGCTGTGAACTGCCATGTGGGTGCTGGGATTTGAACCAGGGTCCTTTGGAAAAACAGCTAGTGCTCTTAACCGCTGAGCCATCTCTCCAGCACCCCCAGAACACTTTTACAACACCCTGGACAATAGAGTCCACCTGCACAGGGTAAAAGGACCAGCCAGCAGGAAGAAGGGGGCTAAGGGTCCAAATGGTTCCCTGGGTCAAGGCTGTTTCCTGCCAAGGAGCCTCAGATTGCTGAGCCTGGAGTCTGCATCCTCCCTGAGAGGGCTTGCTGGACCCTCTCTCCAGACCATTTGTCTCCCTGACTGCTAAGGGTCCAGGAAAAACATCCCAAGCTCCATCAAATATGCTCACCCTCCATTATCAGCTCCCTAAGACCTCTCAGTTGGTAAACATTAAACCTTTTCAAAGGTCCCCGGTCCCATTATCCCCACACATGTGTGTACAGGCATGCAGATGCACACATGTACCATTAACCTTGGCTCTCATTCCCAAGGCGAGGCTGAGAAAATCAAGATATTCAAGAAAGACTCCAACTGTTTCATTTGCAGCAGATTAGAGTCAAGATGTGAGCTATGCTCTCAGGGTGCTCTCTCTCCTAGGGATGGCACTAGGGTAGCACTAGCTCATGACCAAAGACCCAAACTGGGATGGTAGGGGAAAACACATACATGTTTGTGTGGGGGGAGGGGAGGGGGTTCACTGTAAATCTCCAGTAATTTTTAAAGGACACCCCTTATTAAACTATTAAATGTGAGGCTGGAGAGATGGCTTGGCCGGTTAAGAGCCCTGGCTGCTCTCCCAAAGGACCTGGGTTCAAATCCCAGGACCCACATGGCTGTTCGGAACTGTCTATAATTGCTGGGCATGGTGGCGCACACCTTTAATCCCAGCACTCGGGAGGCAGAGGTCGGTGGATCTCTGTGAATTCAAAGCCATCCTGGTCAACAGAATGAATTCCAGGATAGCCAGGGCTACACAGAGAAACCCGTCTCAAAAAAAAAAAAAACCTATTAAATGTGTATTTTCATGACAATAGACCCAAGATGCCTGACGTTAAAAAGCAATCACTCAAAGGCAGACAATCTGAAAACTGCAGTAGTTGTGAGAATAGGCTGATCATTAAAGGATACTATCAAGAGACAAGAGCCTCATGTTTGCTGATCATGAGGGTTGCAATTACATCTCAGTGACAATTCAAAAATCAAAATATTTTTAATATGTTGGTTATGAAACAATGAAATTTGAAACATAAATATGAAATTTTGTTTTTCTAAGAAAAACTGATGGGCTGGGCGCGGTGGCACACACCTTTAATCTCAGCACTCGGGAGGCAGAGGCAGGCAGATCTCTGTGAGTTCAAGGCCAGCCTGGTTTACAAAGTGAATCCAGGACAGTCAGGAATACACACAGAAACCTTGTCCAAAAAAAAAAACCTAAAAAAAAAGAAAAACTGAAGTAGCTGGCTGGTTCCCTTTTGCATATACAGTACAACCTAAAGGCCTGGGCTGTGACAACCCACCCCCAGGAACTGTCTAGAGTGACAGCAACCTCAACAATCAGTCTCCACATCAATGGCCACTTACAGCTGGGTGTGGTGGCGCACGCCTTTAATGCCAACACTAGGGAGGCAGCGGCAGGTGGATCTCTGAGTTCAAGGCCAGCCTAGTCTACAAAGCAAGTCCAGGATAGGGCTGCACAGAGAAACCGTGGGGGGGGGGGGGCACAGTGGCCACTGACACTGGACCCTGAGGGCAGTGGACAGCCTGTCTCTACAGAGATCAGAACAGCTGAACACCTTCAGCAGGGGTCTTCACTCAGGATGGCCAGTTGTCCTGTGGGTAGAAGGTCAGTGACCCTCTGTAGACACCAAGACCTGGCTCAGACTGGACATTTTTGTCTATAAGAGTGGACCTTGTAAAGACTACTTGATGTTGTGAAGAAGACCAGAACTTCTCAGAAAGGTAGCCCTGGGGCAATGCCCTTAAGTGGGGGCAGTGGTCAGCCTGAAGCACATCCTGTGCTAGGGAGCAGCTCACTGGACAAACATGGCTGGATTAGACATCTTTGGTTTCAGTTCTCAAACATCAGCATCTTGGCATCATTTAAGATAGTGTGCTTCCTTTTATAGGTGCATGTTCACAGATGGGTGCATGTGGAAACCAGTCAATGTTGTCTCTCTCAGATGTTCTCCACCTTATTTTTTAGGTTTCCCGAGACAGCGTTTCTCTGTGTATCCCTGGTTGTCCTGAATGAAACTCACTCTGTAGATCAGGCTGGCCTCGAACTCACAGAGATACACCTGCCTCTGCTTCCCAAGTGCTGGGATTAAAGGTGTGTGTCACCACATCCAGCCCCTTACTTTTCCCTTTACATCTTTTTATTTCGGGGAAGGGGTACAAGCATGCCATGGTGCTCATATGGAGGCCAGAGGACAACTTAATGGAAATTGGTTCTTTCCACCATATGGGTTCCAGGGATCAAACTCATTTCTTCAGGGTTGATGGCAAGTTCCTGTTTGTGCTGAGCCATGTTGTTAGCCACTCTCCTCATTCTTTTGAAGGTTTACTGTTTTATGTGTTTTGTCTCCATGCATAGGGCACCCACCATAGGTCAGACTAGAGTTACAGATGCTTGTGAGCTGCCACATGGACACCGGGAAGTGAATCCAGGTCCTCTCTAAGAGCAGCAAGTGCTCCTAACCACACACACCCTCTCCAGCTCCCCATCTTTTGGAACAGGGTCTCACACTGAATCTGGAGCTTGCTAACCAGCTAGACTGATTATATATCCCAGGGATCCTCCTGTCTCTGCCTTCCCAGCACTGGGGTCACAGGAGCAAAACACTGCCCTGGTTTGTGGGGGTACTAAGAGTCCTCAGTCTCCTGGGGCAAACACTGTCCTGACAGTCATCTCCCTAGCTCCCTCTACCTGCAGCCTTATGGAGATAGAAGACAGCCTACAACCTACCAATCTCCTCCCTCCCTTCTTCCCCAAGCAAGCAAGTTTAACTCATAAGCAGGACAGCTGCTATGATTCAGCCAATGGGTTCTCCTACACCTGAAGGAAACTCCTGCCACCAGGTGTGAGAGTTAAAGAACAGTACATCGTCCTCTTGTGATACTGTCACCCTTGTGGTTGCCTCTTGTAAGAGATCAACATTCTCAAGTGCACTTGTCACCCCAAGGGGCCACATCCCCGTATCCATGCTAATTTCCGGGCTCTCCTGAAATTTTCCATGACTATAGAGACAATTTTCCCTCACTAGGGTCATCTTCCAGTAAACTGTGCACCCCCCCCACACACACACACACAAAGGGTAAGCACATATCCTAGAGGTGTTTGGTCAGAGCTGGCCAAGGCACCAGCAGGGAAACAACCTATGCATCGGCTGCTTGGCTACTGCCGGGAGGACACTACAAATACACCTTCATGCTTGAAAGCCAGGGGGGTGTGGGACGGTGGAGGCGTCTGAAAGTTCCCATGTAGATTCTTCCTGGGCTGATTCAACACTCAAGACCAGGGCGGGCACCTGGAGATAGCCTGTGCCAGCGCTGTTTCATGACTTCCGTGAACTGAAGTCATGGCTTAAAACTCCAGTGTTCTGTGCCAACATTTCCGATAAAGACAGGTAAGGCACAAGGCCAGACAGACATAAAGGAGACAGCTGATCTAGGAGGGGCCTTGGACACAGCTGCTAAGACGGGCTTAACAGAATCCAAGCTCACTCTTTCCCTTGCGCATCAGAAAAAGGCATTTGGAAAGTGATTCTCCAGGCTCAGTCAGCCCTAGTCGACCTCCTGAGGCTGAACTGTGCAGACGGGAGATTATTGGAGACAGGAGACACTTTTCTCTGTGCCCAAGGCAACTAACCAGTGAAAATAAGGTTTAACAGGTTGTGTGAAGTAGAAAAAAAGAAAGCCTTGCACGGTAACAGTAGCCATGTTTAATACAAAATGTGATCAACATTCAAATACAAGAGTTTAGAAAGGCATTAAAAACCAGTGACTTTCCATCTTATTACAAGTTTCAAATTTTGGAACCATGTTTAGAAGCATATGCTAATCAACCCAGGGTTAATTTTTTACAGCCAAATTAAAAATAACCACATGGGAACATCAATGAAACAAACGAGATGTGCAAAGTCACAAACTTCAGAACACTAATCACCATGAAGGGTTGCACCTACAGGTCTGAAGGAAAAGCTGCCACCTGCGAGGGCAGAGAAGACAATACAGTTCTGCCTCAAGAAATTTGCATAGAAATAGAAACTACTGGAACCTCTGCCACCAGTGAGACTGTAAAGCCTCAACAGGCTAAACTCAATCCAAGAACCCCCTGTTCACTTGGAGGCACAGTTTGGACATTAGATTCCCACCTGACTCAGAGCACAGGCCTCACATGTGGCCATCAGCTGTAGGCCAGCCCTCTAAGCATTTCAAACTGCTAATAGGAAGCAAGCAGATGCTTCTGTAGAACTGTCTGAACAGGAGCACCCTAAGGGGTTGGGAACACTTTCAAAGTAACCCTTGATAAAGACATCTTCCTGCCTTGCAGACTCAGTTCCCCAGGCACAGTGGCAAAACCCCACAAGACCTTTCTCTCCCCAGTACCCTGTAGTTGCCCACTGCTTGGACTAATTTTTGAAGTGATTGAGATTAAACCTAGGGCCTTGAGCATGTTAGGCAAGAGCTCTACCACTAAAACTGAGACTTTTATACTAAGTCCAGCTGTGATCTTAAGGGACAGCTTAAGCAGTAATTTCCTGGGCAACTTCCATATCTTCACATCAAACACCTCCACTGTGACTTATGTTCCCCCTAAGCCTCCTGAGCCCTGGGCACGTAAGGGCTCACCGGGCTGGAACCATCTGGAAGCTGTTTTTAGCACCCTCTGCTGGAGGCTAGTGAAACAGCTTGTTGCAAAGACTTACACTTTTAAAGTTTTAATGCAAGCCCTCGCTGACATGACTCACAGATAACCTATGGAAAGCCACCCAAGGCATGGATGTCAGCGTATTTACAAATCCTGTTGTAAGAGCAGAATATGCAGCAATGATACTGAATGACCACCTCTTATTTCTATAGGAAGGAAAAAGGTTAATGCACACAACTGTGAGCAACTTGTGATCAGAACTGGAGACAAATGTCCCTGACACCTGTTTTATTGGCTGTCATTTTCCAGGAAAATCACACAAAGAAATCACCCGCTTGCATTTATTGAGGAGCACCACACTGTATCTCAAACCTTCCTTTGAGACATGTGCCATGTAACCAAGAACGAGGCTTTTTGAGAGTCGGGCTGGCTAGAGAGTACAACCCTCCCTGTCATCTACTGCTTAGGGTTAGATGCAACACCCTTAGCCTGGTTCTTCTGTCCGGGTATTACGGAAGAACTGAAACTTCTGAGCAGAAAAGTATCTATATACAAATGAGCGGCAGCCCAGTTAAAGGCCAGTCCCTGTAATTTCCACTTCCTGTCCAATCCACGCTGCAGAGATACAAGGATAAACCACGGGGTTTTGTTCCTAAATTTTATTTATGAATTAATACAAAACATTCCAGACCAATATGTCTTAATCCTCATCCTCCTCCTCCTCTTCATCCTGGTTAATCTGGAAGTAGCGCAACTCATAACTCTCTTTGCTGTTGGCGACAACACGTAACCAGTCTCGGAGATTGTTCTTCTTCAGGTATTTTTTGGTAAGATATTTCAAATACCTGCAGAGAAAGAACACAAGAACTATATTAGACTCTAGACTGGTGGCTTTCTTGCATCCTGAAACATTTAAACTTCATAAAACACACTGAAAATAATTTTAAGATGTGTTTCCAAGCCCTCCAAAACAAGCCAAGGCCAGCACACCAAGCCAGTGCTCTAACAAATATCTATCTCAACCCCTAAGCTGGCAATCAAAGTGAGGCTGCTGCAGCAGACACCTTCAAAATGGTCTGTGGTGACCACAAGAGAAAGATCTTAGTGGTAAGCTGACAATTACATATGCCCACACTTCTAAGAACCACTAACCTTCCAACTCTAAGCACTTCCCGCATCCTCCTGCAAGCCTCCCCGAGGTGGCAGATGGAGGTTGGCAGGCCTGCTTACCATTGTTCTGTGTCCCCTAACTTCAATGGGATGGTCACCCAGCCACTCCACAGAGCTGAGACTGTTTTCAGATCGGTCCCACTGTTATGAAGGCTGGCCTCAAATGATCTGCCCTGCTCAGCCTGAGGGTATAAGCTTATGATCTGTCTTGCCCCTAAAGCTTCTTCAGGTTTCTTCCCTCCACTGCTGGGGTCAAACCCAAGGTACGGAACAAGCATTCCCACATCTGAGTTGCTTCTCAGCCACACTACAATTTTTTAAACTCTATTTGCTGCCTTGGGTGTTTTTTCCACAAGCCTAACTGTGTTGAACACCTAACTATTGAAGATGCTGGGAGGTAAGGTCTTGATAACCAGTTATTCCCATGCCACAGGGGAAGACTAGGACACACAAAAACACCCTGTTGGCAAATTAGGTTCATTAACTGCACCTAAGTTTCTCCCTACAAGAAAACCAAGTCTTGGGGCTGGAGAGATGGCTGAGCAGTTAAGAGCACTGGCTGTTCTTCCAAAGGACCAGGGTTCAAATTCCAGCACCACATGGCAGCTCACAGCTGTCTGTAATGGCCAGGCTTGGCGGCACACGCCTTTAATCCCAGCACTGGCAGGCAGAGGCAGGTGGATCTCTGTGAGTTCAAGGCCAACCTGGTCTACAAAGTGAGTCCAGGACAGCCAGGGGTACACAGAGAAACCCTGTCTCGAAAACAACAAAAACGGAAAGGCTGTCTGCCATGTCACTGCTTCCCAAACTGTGCTTGCAAGAGCTTAACACAGAACTTCAGATAGTTTCAAAACTCACAGCAAAACAGGGTCAGAGACAAGGAAAAGGCTGTCCCAGACTTGGGAACACCCTTGGGTTTTTCAGAAAAATAAATTATTGTCATCAAGAAAGTAGTGAGCAGCCGGGCGGTGGTGGCGCACGCCTTTAATCCCAGCACTTGGGAGGCAGAGGCAGGCGGATCTTTGTGAGTTCGAGGCCAGCCTGGTCTACAAAGCGAGTCCAGGACAGCCAGAGATATTCAGAGAAACCCTGTCTCGAAAAACCAAAAAAAAAAAAAAGAAAGTAGTGAGCAGGCATGGGTCACAGGCCTGTGGTCCCATCATTCTGCAAACAGGCAGAAAAATCCCAAGTTCAAGGCCGGCCTGAACCACAACTCAAGTTCTCAAGGCAATTTAGCAAGACTACCTCAAACTAACTCAAAGTGAAACAAGAAAGGGACCATGGGACAGTGGCACTTGAAGATGTAACTCAATGTCTACTGTGTAAAAAGCCCTGGGCTTAAGTCTCCCTGGCTGTGGGAATCACAACAGTACCCAGGAGAAAAAACCATGAACAGCTTGCAAGGGCAAGGCAGGGCTGAGCTACAGAGGAACACCTTCAAAATCCCAAAAGGAAAAGAAAACTTGAGCCCGACTACAGTTCCTTCCCTCCTCCACTGAGCAAACAGAATTTGTTGGAAACTGAGGGTGTGTGTGTCTGGATAAACAAGTCAGAAGATGACAACCTCTGCCCACGGGCTCGCCAGGACAGGGTTTGGTGCACAGTCTCCTCGTTCATCACAGCCACGCTGCCATCTATTCTCAGAAGAGGTCTTAAGCAGTAGACCCTGGCTGGGAGGTAGCACGGATGGCCTGTCACTGTCTGACCCACATCCTCATCCATCTATCAGGGGCTAAAGATTCAGTCATGCACCTGAAAGGAAAGAATCCACAGTGGTGGTATATCTCCCCCAATGCCACAGGAGCACTTGCCAAGAAACAAAACTAGAACGAAAAATGAATGCTCTTGGGGGCTTGAGAGATGGCTCAGCAGTTAAGAACACTGGATGCTCTTCCAAAGGACCTGGGTTCAAATCCCAGCACCCACATGGCAGGTCACAACTATGTGTAATTGCCATAAAAACCAGTTGTCGCTGGGCATGGTGGCACACGCCTTTAATCCCAGCACTTGGGAGGCAGGGGCAGGTGGATATCTGTGAGTTCAAGGCCAGCCTGGTCTACAAAGTGAGTCCAGGACAGCCAGAGCTGATACAGAGAAATCTTGTCTCAGAAAAAAAAAATGCTCTTATCCAAGTTGGTGACATGCACCTGTAACCTCAGCTCTCAGGAAATGGGGGACAAGACCAGGCATCAAGGCCAATCTCAGCTACACAGATGAGTATGAGGCCAGCCTGAGCTACATGAGACTAGGAGAGGGGGATGTCACCAAGAATACAAACCAACAAAAATTAACAGAACAGAGGCAAAGTCCATGTCCCTTACGGACCTTGAAATACTGTGGCCTATGAACCAAATTTAGAAATGACCACAAGCCAAAGAAATAAAAACACTTAACAGGCTGGTGAGAGGCTTTTCAGAGGACAATCTCAGTGGCAATGCTGACACACATTCACTCACAGCCCTTTACACAGCAGCACAGCAGAGAGAAGCCCCCTCATACCTTTTGGAGAAAGGCACCTCAGAAGTGACAGTGATCTTGCTCTTGCTCCGTTCAATGGTCACAACCCCTCCACCAAGATTCCCAGCTTTCCCGTTCACCTTAATCCTCTCCTGGAGGAACTGCTCCTGCAGAAATGAACCATAGCAATGGGTTTACCTGTCTCAAGGGCAGACTAGTGCAGACTTTCTCCCAACCCCTAAGCACAGATCTCTTTAACATATGTGTATGTAAATATGACGTGTGTGGGTGTGAGTGCCACAGTGTGTAACTATCAACTTTCAGAATCAGTGCTCCTCTGAGCAGGCTCAAAGGCTCAGACTTAGGTCATGAAGATTACGAGGCAAAGTTGTGAGGACAGCACTATTCAACACAATCTCATGCAATTTGAAGATGGTGTCCTGGCACAAGCTATTCCTAACTGGTCCTATGCAAGATTAAATGTGCCCCACATGGAAGGCTTAGAGGGTAGCACACTTATGGTCAGAGGATAAAGAGAGAAAGCCAGGGCAACATTGAGAGATCCTATCTCAATATAAAAACCAAGCAAAAAGGGTCAAGTAAGCAGGAAACCAAAGCCAAACTTTCATGAGCATGCAGAACTGCAAGCAACTTGTGAACCAAGAGCGCAGCTCTCAGTACCAGAGAGAAAGAAAGGGAAAAGACGAGCACCAACTAAAACAATTACAGATCTCCCTCGAGTCACCTGCATGGCACAGCAGAAGCAACAGGGACCCTGAGCCCTCACATACTCTGCAAAGCACCATGTGAACCAGGACAAGCCATTCACCTCAGGCTTCAGGGACCTCCATCCAAAAGGGACTGTTTTTTCTTTTTGACCACTGCAATGAAATGAAGTCCCTTTCAGCTCAAAACTACAATTTCAGGGACTGTAGATGTGGCTTAGAAGCGGGTAAGAATGCTCACTTAACACATCTGAGGTCTTGACTTAGCTCCTGGGACAATTAAGTATCTATATTTTTTTTGTTGTTTTTGGAGACAGGAGTCCTGTCTGTCCTGGACTCACTCTGTAGACCAGGCTGGCCTTGAACTCACAGAGATCTGCCTGTCTCCTCCTCGAGTGCTAAAGGCGTGCACCACCATGTCTGGCTCTATAGCTCTTCTTAAAACCCTAGTGCAAAACTATTAGCTGTAGTGGAGCAGATTGATTAGAGAACAAATCCCTTTTTGTTTTGTTTTGTTTTTTTGAGACAGGGTTTCTCTGTGTAGTCCTGTCTGTCCTGGACTCACTCTATAGACCAGGCTGGACTTGAATTCATAGAGATCCTCCTACCTCTGCTCCCTAGTGCTGGGATTAAAGGCGTGTGCCATCACCGACCAACTTAATTTAATACTTTTATTTCATGTACATGAGTGTGAGGGTGTTGGATTCCCCTGGAACTGCAGTTACAGTCATGAATGACCACGTGGGTGCTGGGAATTGAACCCAGGTCCTTGGGAAAGCAGCTGATGCTCTTAACCACAGAGCCATCTCTCCAGCCCCCAAATCTTGACTTTTTACAAGTCTTCTAGAAGGAAAGTCAATAGTAGTAGTACATGAATGTGCTAAGGGAGTGGTTTGCTGAAAGAGGCCATGGTGGGAACACCAGGCAGGGCAACAAACAAATGCCAAACACAAAGAAGCCACCAAGGACTGCAGAGACTTCCACTCTTCCAGAGGACCTAAGTTCACTTCCCAGCACCCACATGGCAGCATACAACCAATTCCAGGAGATCTGGCACCTCCCTCTGGCTTCCAAGGGCATAAGGCATACATGAAGTACACAGACATATATGTAGGAAAAACATTCAAATACATCAAAAAACTTTTTTAAGTCTTTTTTTTTTTTTTTTTGAGGCAGGGTCTCACTATGTAGACCTGGCTGTCCTGTACTCACTTTGTAGACCAGGCTGGCCTCAAACTCACAGAGATCCACCTGTCTCTGCCTCCTAAGTGCTGGGATAAAGGTGTGCACCACTGCACACAGCAAAAAATAGTAACAATTTTATTAATTAAGAAAAAAGAAACCACCAACATAATGAGGATCAAAGCCAGGGAGCCATTACTGGATAAAGAACTTAGGAGGCAGAGGCCGGTGGATCTCTTTGAGTTCAAAACCAGCCTGGTCTACAAAGTAAGTCCCAGGAGAACCAGAGAACCCTGTCTCAAAAGAAATCCCCCCAAAAGTCGGGCAGAGCAGCACACGCCTTTAATCCCAGCACTGGAAAGGTAGAGGCAAGTGGATCTCTGTGAGTTCAAGGGCAGCCTGGTCTACAAAGTACAGGACAGCCAAGGATATACAGAGAAACCCTAGAAAAAAACAAAACAAAATTCCAAAAATAAAACTCCCAAAAGAACAAAAAACAAAAAGAAAAGATTTTGCTGGGTGTGGTAGCAGACGCCTTTAGTCCCAACATTTGAACCCAGTAGGCAGAGGCAGGCGGATCTCTGTGAGTTTGAGGCCAGCCTGGTCTACAAAGTTAGTCCAGGACAGCCATGGATATACAGAGAAACCCTGTCTCAAACAAACAAACAAAACCCAAAAACCTTGGGAGCCAACTGAGGCACATTTGAGGAAGGTTTGGGGCAGATGCCCACACAAGGTTAGTAGCCACAAGGCTAATTCCATTTGTATTATTAATATTAGTGGCTATCAAATTATCCCTGTAAGTTTTAAATTTCAATTTTTTTGAATGATTGCTCTTAATAGCAGTTAACCTTCTGGAATATGAAGAACAAATGTAAGTTTAGGAGACATTTGCATACAAAGGCCTCAGTCCCAAGAGCCAAAATAGGTTGCAGAGAGACAATGAGTCTAGATTACAGGGAACATAGGGATGGATACTAGGGATCAGGGTCGAAAGAAAAAAGTCAGACAGGGCTGGGGAATGGCTGTGGGGTTGAGAACACCTGCTGCTCTTGCAGAGGAACAAGGTTTAGTTCTCAGCACCAACATGGTGGCTCACCTCTAAGTCCAGTTCCAGAGGATCCAATGCCCTGGCACTGTTGTGACCTCATGGTGGAGACATGCACGCAGTAAACATACATACACAAAATTTTTAAAGATAATCTTTAAAAAAATTTTTTAAATAAGAGGGAACCTCAGGATAACACAATGTCTGAAAAAAACAAACCCCAAAGACAGCCCCGCAAGCAGATTAAAGCAAACACTCATGCCGAAGCTGTGGTTAGCAGCCTCCCTGCTGAGCTGCTGCCACTCACATGAATACATCCATACAGATCAAACTGTCCAACAGCAAGCAACACCGCGCCCAGGAGTTTGCCTGATTCTGGGTAAGGTCATCTCTGGAAACCATTTCAGGAAGACAGAACAGCTAACTGTCACCTACATATCACAGCCTGCCTACTACATTTCTATCTCAAGACACTCAGCAACAAATGCCTCATTTGTCCCGGCTCTGGTTAAGTGAGAGAAATGGGACTGTCTACAAGCCCCACAGAGCCTTACTCCAACAGGTTTTCCCAACTGTATCTCTCACAAAGCTCACTGCTTTGTTCCCAGCCCAGAGGAGCAACGGAATGTCACTTACAAAGTTGGCAGCATCCATGATTCCATCTTCCACAGGATGAGTGCAGTCAAGGGTGAACTTCAAAACCTGCTTCTTTTTTTTGCCCCCCTTCGCCACAAGCTTTTTCTAAGGGTACACAGAAATCATAGATGAATCCTCAAGTGGTGCCCCCCTCCCGCACACAAAATATAAAAACATAAAAAACCAACTCATGTCAAAGGCATAAAGTCCTTACAAATACAAACCCAAGGATATGAGTTCCGGGGATCATTAGCACTAATGTCCCACTCAACCTCTCCAGACTCCCCAGTCTTTCCATGAGTCTGTAAGCACATAAACCACAATAAGGAGTATTTCCCCCTAAGAAATGCTCCTTTATTTTACTCATTTGTAAAGGCAAACATAAGTACCTCACACACTCAATTTTAGTGTGAAATAGATGCTTAGCCTCTATCTTCAGACTAGAGCACTTCAATATCCTCCCCAGCATCTAATTTTCCAGGCCATCTTCTCAGAATGGCAGAGGAACTTGAAAATATTCTAGATGCTTTCCATGCCAGCGTCCAGATTAGGAGTCTGGTCAATGACTTTCAGCCTTTTGACTGGCTTAACCAGTGAATCTGCACTTCCAAACTACACCTAAGAGGGTAAGGGCTACGGTTACTTTTACAAAGTAACACCCATCATTCCTCTCTCTACACTTTTAAAAACTTACCTGGATTCCTATTAAAAGTTTTGCAGTTCATGCAAACCGCAACACAAAAGCAGTGTCTCCATGTTCAAGAGACCATCCACAACTTTCACTGAGTCAACTTTTCAATTGCCAACAACTTACTACAAAATTTACTACAATGTTGTCTTCCCACAACCAACCAAAATGACTGCTTTTAAATCTAGCCCCGGGAGGAAAATAGATCAGTAATACCCACATCGGACCCCAAAAGCTCCCAACAAGAACCGAACCCAAAATACACACAAAAGCACTGAAGCATTTATTTTAAAGCCAAGGCAGAAAGACTAAGACAACTGGAAATGCACCTTGAATCCCAACTAAATAATAAAGCATCATTTAAAACCATTTTCTTCAAGTAGAGCGATCTCCAAAGCCTGACATGAAGGCGCCTCACAGACTAGCCTTGGCCAAGTGAATGAAATCCGGCCTTCTCCTTCGCCCAACACCTGAAAGTAACTATATAAAGCTGCACCCTAACAAAAGTAGTTTCCTCGAGGGGTGCTAGGCGAATCTTCAAGCCCAAGCCTCGTCTCTGAAACCCGGCCACCCCGTGGAGGGCCATTTCCACTCCGCTGCCCGGGTGGCAGGTCACATCCGTCTTCCCAGCCCCTTGCTCAAGTAACCGGGCCCGCTGCCCGGAGCCCGGGGTAGGAGTCGGGGCCCGGCGATATCCAGCCCGCAGACTCTAAGCACTCGCGCGCCGCGTGCGGGAGCCGGATCCGCAACCCTGCGCACTCCCGGCTCTCCCGCACCGCGTCGAGCCGCGGCCTCCTCCGCCCACAACGTGCTGGGCCCGGCCGCTGCCCCGGGCACCTCCGCCCCGCCTGCCAAGGCCACCCCAGCCTGACGCTGCAGGGCGCAGTCCCCCACGCGAGCCTGGGCCGCAGCCAGCCCACCAGGCCCACGTGCAGCTCCAGGAGCCGCAGCCTCACGCGGAGCCATACTAACCACGGGCGCCATGGCCGCAGAGGAGGCAGAAAGGGAGGGGGGCGTACTACGCAGGCGCAAAGAGCCCGCTGCGCGCAATGCACGCAAGGGGCCAGGCAGCATTAATAGACAGGCCCTGACTCTCGATCGCCGCTTCCTTGCCGCCTAAGTAACGATCGGGCAGCTATTGCTTTTCCCCCGCGCAAAGTCAGGTGTCGGGAAAGGGAGGCAGATGGACTGTCCCACTGCGTACGACCGAGGAAGACTGGACGAGCCCAAAGGGAAGTAAAGGGGTAAGCTCTACTTTTGAAAGTCCTGAGAAACTAAGACGAACGTTCCCTAAACAGGCCAGGCAATTACCAGCTTGCCGGATGAGAATCCAACACAGTATGTTGAGGAAATTGGGGCAATCCCTTTTTGACCACAGAGAAATTTAGAATTCCCAAAGTCCGCCAGATATGGTGGCTCACGCTTGTAAATCCCACCGCTCGGGAGGCAGAGGCCGGAGGATGCCGCAGGAGCGCAGCTAGTTTGAGACCAACCTGGACTACATTGTCTTCAATATCGAGTTCCAAGCCAGCCAAGGTATGATAGCCAAACCCTAATTTTAAAAAAAATGAAAGAGGGAGCAGAGAGAAAGAGAGAAGGGGAAAAAAAAACTTCCAGTACCACATTTCTTCATCCTATGGAAAAGGCCCAGCATGAAAGGTCATACCACTCATATGACTAGCCTTTCATTCTGTAGCCAGGAGCACGCACCAGTTTGAGCTACCAGGTTCAAGCTGGCACCATCTGATCAATACTCCGGCCCTCTAGTTTCCCAGGACCACTCAGATCTAGACAGTGCAGGATCCAGCTCAGCAGCTTTTTGCCTATTGTTGATTTGGTTGGTTGCATCAACCACACGTGTGGAGTGAGGGTTTTCCTCCTAGGTCTACAGCTCATTGACATGACCCTTTGTGTTGGTAGGGAGTTACCCTCCAGGATCTTCAACTATGATCACACAATCCAGTTCTTTTACCTGAATTCTCTAAAAGCCGCGTCTTGACTTAAAAAAAAAAAACTGTAGGAAACCCACCATTGCGATTGGTCAGGTTTAAAGTCATTGTCTGCACCAGCTAATCAGGTTTCAAAGCCCCCTGCTGTTTTGTTTCCAGCTTGGTTTGGTTACCTTCATCTTGGTTTGGTATGGATGAGACGGAGCCTCACTTTCTATCATTCTGTAGCCCTGGCTGGCCAGGACATCACTGTGTTCCCAAAGCTGGGCCTTAGACTCAGCAGTCCTCCTGCCTCATTCTTCCAAATTCTGAGATTATAGACATGAGCCATTGTACCCAGGGCAGCCTGTTGGTCCTGGCTTTGGGATGCTGCAAACCTTTCTGCTTTGGCAGCCATCCCAAGATAAGTCCTATAAGAAGTGGCTTGGTGGGTGGGTGGGTGGGACCGGAGGGGGGAGTAGGGAGGGGATTGTGATTGAGATGTAACTTGAAGAAATAAAAAAAATTTTTTTTTTTTTTTTTTGGTTTTTTGGGAAGGGGTTTTCTTTAAATTTTCTTGCTTTCCCTCGTCTCGCTTTGTAGACCAGGCTGGCCTCGAACTCACAAAATCCCCCCGGCCCCGGCTTCCCAGTTCTTGGGTTTAAGGGCGTGCACCACAACTGCCCGGCTAAATTTTTTTTTTTTTAATTAAAAAAAAAAGTGGCTTTGCTTTCTCCTTGCCCTGCTAGCGTTACCTACTCTTGCTTCCTTCTGTCAGTGGCAGCTGGAACATTCCAGAGGCAGTGGTATTATTCAGTTATTCCAATACTGGCAGAAACAGCTAGCTCTTCCTTTTCCCTCATAGCCTTAAGATAAACAGCACCCCTTCTCACATGTCTGAGTCTCAGCTCTTTAGAGGGGCTATTGTTCTTGCTCAATCGAAGACTGCACATATTCCAGAGTAGTTACAAATTCAGCCCAACACATCTGTAGACCACAGCATGATGTTTGTGTATACAGTGTATGTGGTGAGTAGAGGGGTCACTGGTCTGATCCTTTCCAAGAAGTCATGTCATGTTTGGTGGCAAGTGCCCTACTATTTTATTTATCTCTGGGGGGGGGGGGGGGTCACACCACACTGGTGTTGAGGTAGAGAACAATTTTTGGCATTCTTACCTCCTAATGTGTCAGTCCTGGGGTTTAAACTCTGGTTGTCAGGCTCTGTTTCAGGTATCTTTACCCTCTGAAACATCTTGAGAGCCATGAGAAAAAAAAAATCCCTTGCATTTTCTGTTAAAAACCATGGGCAAAAGTTGGGCATGGGTGGTCTTTTAAACCTGTAATCAAAGCACTCAGGAGGCTGAGGGAGGAAGATTACTACAAAATTGGAGCCAGCTTCTCTGAGAGAGCAAGAGAACTCAGCCACTTGCTTAGGAAGGTTCAACATGTGATTTATTTAGGGCAAAAGCCCCCAGCTCCACACCTTTAATCCCAACACTCAGGAGGCAGAGGCATGCAGATCTCTGAGTTCTAGTCAGTTCTGTTCTGTCAGTTCGGTTGAGTCAGTGAGTTGAGAGGCAGTGTAGTGGAGTTGAGTTCGTGGAATTCAGAGACAGTTTTACCAGAGGAGTTTTACAGAGACAGGTTGAAGATAGAACAAGCTAGACACAGTGGGGACAAGCTAGATGCAGGTGAAGACGGAATAAGCCAGAGAATGAGAAAGAGCCAGAAGAGTAGAGGAGATTGCTAGAGTTAGTTTGACCAAGCAGAGCAATCAGTGAGAAACTGAGAGAAGTCAGATTGAATTAGTGAGCTTGGAGAGGAGTTTGAACCCGAACAGCTGAGTTGAACCAGCCAGCCAGAATTCCAAAAGAACTAGAAAGGATGAGCTTATTCAGCAGTAAATCTCATAGGCTGTAAACATTCTAGGGCTAGATAAGATTGTACAGAGACTAGAAACTTCCAGGACTAGGCTTAGGTTAGCAGACAGAGTCAGAAAGCCTCTGAGACAATTACAGCAGGAGAATAAAAGTTAAATCTGTAGCTTGCTGAAACACACAGTCTACCTTCAGGTTCCAAGAGCCCATCCAACAAAGTTCCACTGTGCTGTGCCCCAGCTCTGGTTTTCAATAGGTTTAAAATATTAAGTGTGTCTTGAGCTTAGCTTTGTTCATTTATCAAGACAGAATTTCTCCATAAGTAACGCTGGCTGGAAGTCGTTCTGTGGACCAGGCTGGCCGCAAACTCACAGAGATCCACCTGCTTCTGCCTCCTGAGTGCTGGGATTAAAGGTGTGCACCGCTGCCATCACGACCACCACCGAACAGCATTTCTTTAAAGAATAAATAAAAAAGTATGTAGCCGGGCTGTGGTGGCACACGCCTTTAATCCCAGCACTTGGGAGGCAGAGGCAGGCGGACCTTTGCGAGTTCGAGGCCAGCCTGGTCTACAAAGCGAGTCCAGGACAGCCAGAGCTGTTATACAGAGAATACCCTGTCTCGAAAAACCAAAAAAAAATAAAAAATAAAGTATGTGTATGGGTAATGGTATGTACGTGAGTTCTTAGAGAACATTGGATCCCCTAGATCTGGAGTTACAATCAATTACGTGGTGCTAGGAACTAAACTCAAGTCCTCTGGAAGAGGAGCAATCCCTCAACCGCTGAGCAGTCCATCTCTCCAGCTCCTTTTCAAGTTAAAGAAAAATTATGAGTGTGCATGCGTGAGAACTCAGGCCATCGGCCTTGGCAGCAAACATCTTCATCCTCTGAACCATCTCACCAGCCCAAATTTACCTTATTCACAGCTATAAGTTCACTGGGACTTGACCCTACTGGGGCAGCAATGTGGAATCTCATGACTAGAACGTGGCTGACTTGCCAACCTTTCCTCAGTTAATGACACACACACACCCCGCCACCCAAGGGGAATGAGTCTGCAGACACCTTCCTTCTGGCAAGAGCCACACCGCAGACTGCCTCTCCCTCTCCACCTGCTGCTCTAGAAGAGGTGTCACCAGCCCCTACTTATGGGGACAATGACACCATTCATCCCTCAGGTCTCCAGCTCATCCTTCTTCTGGACCCTCCCATCGCCTCTAACCAGTCTCCAGCATCTCCCAGAATGGGACCAAAACGTCCCTTCAGTTACACCCCTCCCCTCCCTCCGTGCACGTCCATTCATGAGGGAGATAGCCGTGAGTGTTGTCCTCACTTCCTCTGTTGAATTCACTCAGGCCAGCCACCTCTCAGCCACCAGGGCAACTCCTACAAAGGTCACACCTGACCATTTCTGCTAAACACCCTGTCAGTTCTCCATCTGGCTCCTCTTGAATCTCCTAGTGACCTGACACCACCCTCCTCATCCTCCCTGGGCTGACTGCCAGGGCTTCCAGTACCCAGGGTTCTCCAGGGTCTCTTCTTACCCTGTCTTGCCTCTCATCTCCATCCACTCTGGTCTTTTCTCTTGCTTTATTCAACGTCTCAGGACTTGCACTTGCTGTTGCCTCTGCTTGAAATGTTTCCTGGCCTCTGAAGTCTCAATATTCTATTAGTGTGGCCTGGAGCTGGGAGCCCAGCCCCTCCCAACTGCCCTTCATCACATCAGCCTTATCACAATATGGTTTACATCTAACACAGTCTGTCACTGCTGTCTTTGTGTATTCGGTTAACCACGACTCATGTGTTTCCTTCTATGGCCCAATGACTGACTGGTACAGTATCCAGCCCATATAGATGCTCATTCAATATCTAAACACATAGATTAAAGAAACACGAGTGTTGGGAACAATATCCAGTGTCTGCATGGTAGAGGGACACCTGTAGTTCCAGCACTCAGGAGGTAGAGGCAGGAGGATCCAAGTTTGAGAGCAGCCTAGGCTACATAGTGAGATCCTGTCTCTAAAACAAACAGAAACTGAGCTGGAGAAATTGCTTACTGGTTAAGAGTGCTTTGCAGAGGATGGGGCAGGATTCATGAAAAACCAAAAAAAAAATAAATACATACATACATACATCTTTTTTTTTTAAACATTTATTTATTGATTGATTGATTGTGTATACAGTATTTGCTCTACATATATGCCCGGGCAGCAGATCTCAATGTAGATGGTTGTGAGCCACCATGTGGTTGCTGGGAATTGAACTCAGTACCTTTGGAAGAACAGCCAGTGCTCTTAACCTCTGAGCCATTTCTCCAGCCCACATACATCTTTTTAAGAGTCTACTAGTTTGGGTAGATTGGGAAACTTGGATCACTCATTAACAAAGCACACACCCAATTTTGCCATCTCTCTTTCCCTCCCTCCCTCCCGAACTGAGTTCTACCACTTTTTTTTGTTTTGTTTTGGTTTTTCGAGACAGGGTTTCTCTGTGTATACCTGACTGTCCTGGACTCACCCTGTAGATCAGGCTGGCCTTGAACTCACAGAGATCCACCTGCCTCTGCCTCCCAAGTGCTAGGATTAAAGGCGTGCACCACCATGCCTGGTTTTGTTTTGTTTTTTTAAGATTTATTTATTCATATTTTATGTGCATTGGTGTCTTACCTGCATGTATGTGAAGGTGTCAGATCTCCTAGAATTGGAGCTACAGACAGTTTGAGCTGCCATGTTTGTGCTGGGAACTGAACCTGGGTTCGCTGGAAGAGCAGCCCTCTTAACCACTAAGCCATCTCTCCAGCCCTGAGTTTTCTCTCTTCTGGCCAACTCTGGCCTATCTTTTAAAACCCAGCAGCAGGGCCACCATCTCCTAGTTTTTGTTAACAAGTGAGTAAGACTTCTGGGAGTCAATCCCTGGACTTGGTTTATGGGAAAGGAGCAAAATGAGCTGCTCTCAATGAGTTTTTTTTTTTTTTTTTGAGATTTATTTATTTAGCTGGGCAGTGGTGGCACACACCTTTAATCCCAGGCAGAGGCAGGCCAATCTCTGTGAGTTCAAGGCCAGCCTGGTCTACAAATCGAGTCCAGGACATTCAGGTGTACACAGAGAAACCATTTCTCCAAAAACATATATATATATAAAACCATCCACAATATGATCTGATGCCATCTTCTGGCTGCAGGTGTCCAGCAGACAGCACTCATATACATAATAAATAAATATATTTAAAAGATGTATTTATGTATACAGTATTCTGTCTCCAGGTATGCCTATAAACTAGAAGAGGGCACCAAATTTCATTATAGATGGTTGTGAGCCACCATGTGGTTGCTGGGACTTGAACTCAGGACCTTTGGAAGAGCAGTCAGTGCTCTTAACCTCTGAGCCATCTTTCCAGCCCCAATAAATAAATATTAAAAAAAAAGAAAAGGGGATCATAGCCAGGCATAGTGGTGCACACCTTTAATCCCAGCACTCAGGAGGTAGAGGTATGCAGATCTCTGTGAATTCAAGGCCAGCCTGGTCTATAAAGTGAGTCCAGTACAGCCAGGGCTACACAGAGAAACCCTGTCTCGAAAAACCTAAAAAAAAAAAAGAAAGAAAAGGGAATCAGATCCCAGTATAGATGGTTGTAGGCCACCATGTGGTTGCTGAGAATCGAACTCAGGACCTCTGGAAGAGCAGACAGTGTTCTTAACCACCTAGCCGTCCATGCAGCCCGCTTTCTAAGAATTTAGGTTAGGGAAACAAAAGTAGAGGAAGCTAAAAGCTGAGAACACCTGCCCAGGAAGAGAAGGCATCCAGAATGGAGACTACTGAATGAATAAGCCAGGTCAGAGAAATCCTTTGGTCCCAAACTCCCTCCCAAACCCACACCTCTTTGACCATGGGGCTTTTCACAGATATTAGTCCGTACATGTCTCACCTCATCACATGGAGACCAGCTAAGAAGAGTCAGTAACTTGACTGAGCCACCCCAGCTTAGGCAGGCCTAGGACTCTAAACACACCCTCATCCCAGCCCTAGAATTTTGTGGACCATCTGCTGCTTTCTGGGGCGCCCCAGCTAGCTGTGGAGGAAATGGGGCTATGAAGATCCACTGTTCCTTCTCAGGTCCTTAGCCAGAGAGTTCCAGCTTAGCCAAGGAGGTCTTGTCTGGCTGGGTGAAGATTGGATCCAGGAGCCCGGGGTGCTCGGCCTCTGGGCTCTAATCTCACCAAGGCTCTTTTGGAACCATCCTAAAACACGGTGGGCACTGGGTGGAACGGCAGGACTGCAGACCAGCACCAGTTTGGCTCTGCAAAGCACTTTGAGGAAGGAGCACCAGCCTCCCAAGAGGTCACCCAGAGGACATAGTGTTACTGAACTTTTTAAAATTATTATTTATTTATTAACTAACAATATTCACTTATAAGAAATACCAACAATTTCTTAACTATTAATCCTACAAATTCCTACAATCCCTTTAACCTATCCACTAACCTATTTATTGATAACTATTTTCCTAACCTTTTAGAAGGATACAGTCTCTGGGGCAGGTCCCTCAGTCTTCAGGAACACAGTCTTTGTTGTAGATTCTTTAACGCACTTAGCAGTCCTTTTTCTGGATCTCAGATGTAGATTCGTCAAGGTAAGTTGGCTATCAGTCTTTACTTAAATAAGGCTTAAGGCGAGGCTGGAGAGATGGCTTAGCGGTTAAGAGCACTGCCTAGTGCTCTTCCAAAGGTCCTGAGTTCAATTCCCAGCAACCACATGGTGGCTCACAACCATCCACAATGTGATCTGGTGCCCTCTTCTGGAATGCAGGTGTACATGCAGATAGAGCACACATATGCATAAAATAAATAAATGTTTAAAAAAAATAAGGCTTAAGGCTTTCTTCTCTCTGGAAGACCCCAACCCCTTCACATCAGCAACTCTGCCGCTCTGCCTCAAAATCCTTAAAGCCAGCCACAGTTTCCTTTAGGCCACTGTTTGGACAGGTCAAACCCCTCTAGGCAAAAGCTGAGCCACAGGGTTTAGTCCTTGTCTGTCCCTTTGGTGTCTTGCTCAGGCTTTCTTTGCTCACCAGCTTCTTTCTGCCTCAAGGAGATCTGGCCATCAAACGATGGCCAGCACTTTTTTCACCAGGACTCTGGGAGCTCTCTAGCATGGGGGGGGGGGGCTATTCTTTTGATGGGGCTCCATGCACTGTCCTTAAATAGGAGGAACTCTGTTTCAGCTTAATTTGGGCTCCGCCCACTTAGCAGCTGAAAACAATGCCAGGCCAGATACTTTGTTTCTTAAGTCCATTAAGTCTTTCCTGTTTTTCCTGACTTCAACCTTGTTTTTCAGTCCATTAAGTCTTTCCTAGCCGGGCGGTGGTGGCCACGCCTTTAATCCCAGCACTTGGGAGGCAGAGGCAGGCGGGTCTTTGTGAGTTCAAGGCCAGCCTGGTCTACAAAGCGAGTCCAGGACAGCCAGAGATATTCAGAGAAACCCTGTCTCAAAAAACAAACAACAAAAAAAAAGTCTTTCCTGTTTTTCCTGACTTCAACCTTGTTTTTCCACAAGCTGATAACCTAATCACTCACAGCCAAGTTGATCTTCATGCCCCAAATTAAGAGACTGTATCAGAAACCCCTATATATTTTCTAAATCTAATTTAATTTATCTAACTTCCTACAACATAGGGCAGAGAATTGCAAAGGGTGGGAGTGAGAGGAGGTGAGAAGTGGGAGGGGAGGAAGCACTAGCCAGCCTGGCAACCTGATCTTCTAGAGCCAACCACTCCCTGGCAGCAGTGCCACAGCAGGACTCTTGAGAGAGGTAGGTGACCAGTGGCTGGAAGCCCTCTCCAGTCAGTCCTGCCTGCCCCAGTTGTCCCTGCTGGGGTGCTACCAGCTTCACATTCCAGCATTCCAAAGTCATTGCCTAAGTCATGTCCGTGTCAGGGAGGACCAGGTAGGAGGGAGGGGACAGGCCCCAGGAACCTCAGCCACTGCCATTCGCTGTCCTTCCATGCAAATGTCTGGATCAATTTTTGCACCTCTGGAGGGCCTAGGTGCCCTGGATGCTCCAAGTGGCCATCCACTCGTGTGTCCCCTGTGCTATGCACAGTATGAGCACCCATGCCTGCTGGACTGTTTCCATGACTTCTGCGCTGGCTGCCTTCGTGGCCGGGCCACCAGTGGCTTCCTGTCCTGTCCGCTGTGCCAGTAAGTGCTCCAAACCCAGAGATGGTGAAGTTGGTGATGGTCCCTGTAAAGAGCACAGGTGTAGATGGTGAGGTTCAGAGTCCCGGCAGAAGAGTGGGGACAGTCTGCTGTCATAAACAGAACTATCAGAACCGCCCCATCCCTCTGTAGCTTAGGTTAACTGAGGTGATTAGATGACCTTTACCACAAACTTCCCAGAGTCAGTGTGCTAGGGTAGGGATGGAGCAGAGGTGAGAGCACTCTAGTAACTCCTTTGGAAGTGATATATCCCAGAAATCTTAGGTCAGCACAATTACTAAATTAGTTCAAAATGTCCCACTGAAATGAGAGGGACTGCTGGGGTAGCCTGGCCTTTCTCATTATAATATGACATGCTTGCACACACTGCAGGGTAGGTGCCCTCAGGACAAGCTGACTGCCGTATCTACAGCAGACCCCACCACCTTGATACTGCTATTCTTAGTTCCTGCCTGGATTGTGAGGGGTAGTGGGGCAGGATCCCTGCAAGGTGTCCAGACCTTGGCTGCAGCCTTTCTGCAGGCACCAGACCCTGGTGAAGGGCTCCAGTGGCCTCCCACCAGTGGATTGGCTGCTGCAGTTCCTGGTGGCTAGCTCCAGGATGGTGTGGAGGCTGTGCACTGTGCCAGCTGTGACCTGGAGTGTAACAAGCAGGTGAGGAAGCAGAAGGTAGTGGGTGCCCGATTACATGGTCCTCAACACTTAGAGCATGCTCAGATGTACCCTAAAAAGGTACAACACTGACCCATCAGTGAGGTCTCCAGCCACTGGAGATCCCTTGGAATCCAACCATGCCCCTGTCATACATACAGTTGGGGAGACCAAGCTCTAGAAAAAAATTACTTGAGCCAGTAACCAGATGGTGGCAGAACTGAAGTTATTCAACTTATGGAGCGCTAACTTTAGGGTCCCCATGTCAGGATGGAGCTGTAAGCTGCGTTGGGAGCAGTGGCCCAGTTCACGGGCCTGGGGGACCCTTGATGGCCCCCTGCTACTTAAGCTCATATAGGCAGCTAAGGCCAATCTTGCACACAGCACTGAGTGGCTGGCGAGAGAGCAAGAGCTGAGTCCTGAAGGGTGTGGAGAGTTCTGATGGCCCCAGAGTGGGAAAGAAGCTGGAAGGAGCTCACAACCTCAAACTAGTATGCTGAGCAGGGGCTAGAAACCTGCATCCAGAAGTAAAGACAGCAGGTATGGGGGGGGGGGAGTTCTGAGGAAATGGCCTTGACTGCCAATGCAAAGCTTGAGAGGCTTCGGGGCTGGAACAATGAATGACTCAGTGGTTAAGAGCACTGGCTAAGTTTCCAGAAGAGTGGGGTTCAATTTTCAGCACCCACATGGTGACTCACAACCATCTGTAGCTCCAGTCCTAAGGGAATCAGTTGCCCTTCTGGCTTTCAAGGGTACTAGGAATGCATGTGTTGCACAGACATACATGCAAATAAAATTAAAAAATTTAGCCGGGCGTGGTGGTGCACGCCTTGATCCCTGCACTCAGGAGGCAGAGGCAGCCGGATATCTGTGAGTTCAAGGCCAGCCTGATCTACAGATACAGAGTGAGTTCCAGGACATCCAGGCCTATTACATAGAGAAACCCTGTCTCGAAAAACCTAAAACAAGAAAAAATTGAAACCCTTTAAAAAAGAGAGAAGGAATAGGCCCAGCTACATATCAGTGGGTAAAAATACTTAATGATTTCAGTTTGATTGTCCTCTGACCTCCACACACATACTCTAGCACACATGTGCCTGCATACATACAGTAAAAAAATTTTTTACAAGTGAGGCTTGAGGGTTAGGCAGATGCTCAGCAGTTAAGAGCACTGGCTGCTCTTCCAGAAGACCTGGGTTCAATTCCAACACCCACAAGGCTTCTCACAATTGTCTGTAACTCCAGTGCCAGGGAATACAACAGACATACATATAGTAAAAACATCAAAGTACATCAAATAAAAATAAATTGCTTTTTTAAAGAAGTACAGTTTGATGGATCACACCCATGGCTACGGTCACTGCATCCCAAGCTCTGGACTCTTAGCCCTGGGGCTGCCCCCGGGGGTACTTATACTCGCCTTTCCCCACTGAGTTGTCACTCCAGATGGCCAAGGAGATCTGAGTGGTGGGACAGGGTCATGAGTAGTCCACTCCAATGTCTTCTCTCACTGTCCCTGGCTCCATACCACCATGTGCCTGGCCACCAGACCTTGAGGCGGCAGCCTCAGTGAACAGCTGGCTCTTGTTGGGGACATGGCATATTCTGGAGCTGGAGAGACTGATGAGACCTGTGACTTGGCCTAGTTTGGCAAGCTGGGAAAGGAAGATGACCAGGTAAGCCTGCATGTGGAGCCCATGCTCAGTGCCTGGCCAGGCATGCACCAGCATCCGTACATTATTGAATGTGCCAAGGGAGCCTGATATGTTTGTGTGCTCTCCTCAAAGGCTTTACAGTAGTTTCTGCCTCCTGTCTCCGGGAACTGCCTTTCTAAGCCTCCTGCTCTCCCTACTCCCACTTGCCTAGCTAGCCTCAGAGTCCTCATCTTTATTTATTTTATTTTTTTTTCTGTGTACGGGTGTTTCTCCTGCCTGTATGTCTGCACCAAGTGGGTGCCTGGTGTCCTCAGAAGCTAGAAGAGGCTTTGGATCCTCTAGGATGGGGGTTACAGACGATTGTGAGCATCGGAATCAACCCCAAGTCTTCTGGAAGGGCAGCCAGTGCTCTTAACGGCTGGCTGAGCAATCTGTCTAGCACCAAACGGCCCTCATCGTAATCTGGGTGTATTAGAGCCCAATGAAGAGGGCCAGGGAGGTGGCACAGCAGGTGAGAACACTTGCTGCCAAACCTGCAAGACATTGGTTTGATTCCCAGAACCCACAAGATGGGAGAAGAGAACCAACGTCCACTTGCGTGGTTTGCCACTTGGCCACTCACCCACATACACAGGTGAATCAATAAATGTAATTTTTAAGATGTTGGAGTTCAGCTACTGGGGACTGCCGGAAGGAGCTGCCTTAGCCGACCCCTTGGCTGGGCCAGCCAGGACTGATGCACTCAATAGCAGCACACGGTGTCTGGGGTCCTATTACTGAGTTCAGTTGAGTTCTAGAACTCTGGCCCGAGGAGAGATGGCAGCCCAAGCCAGCTCTCGGTCCCCAGGACACAGAGACCACGTACTTCTGCAACACCTGCGGCCAGCCCCTGTGCGCCCTGCCGCGAACAGACGCACCGGGCGTGCACGCCCTGACATAGTGATCCAGAAGTGTAGTGAGTGAGGCATACCCTTGCCAGGGGTGGGGACCAAGCAGGCATGTCTCCGGGTTCTCACCACTGCCCCCACCTCCAGCGCTGCATTCAGAACCCTACATCATGTTTTCCACTGACAAGAAGTCGCTGCTGTGCATCCGATGATTCCTGCACAGGCAGGGGTGGGTAGAGAGAGCAGGCAGGGAGTGGGTGGTGAGTGGACCGAGTAGGTCTTATTAGCTGCCTTCTGGCAGGGAGGGCGGGGCTCACTGTGTGGACCTGGAGTCAGCTTAAGTACAAGGTTGTGAGCAGGCCGTGCTGGTGAGAGCGGGAACCCAGGAGCTGAAGAGCGGTGAGGGTGGGAGCTGTGAGAACCCGGGGAAATGGGATTGACACCCTGCTGTGCCCAGGCAGTGAAGGCCCTGCAGACAGCCACGAAAGAGGCCAGCGAGCTGCCTGGGAGGGGGGGTGTGAGGCACAGTGCAGCCCAGGAGGAGGCAGCCATCCACACCCTCTTTGGTGGGGTCAGTAACTTCCCAGGTACCCTCATGGAGTTTAGAGTGTAGTGCTAGGTGTCAAGTCAAATTCCCTTCTAGGAATTAATCACAGTGGCCTGGAGAGTTCCAGATGGGATGCCAGAGGCTGTCCTAGTCTGGTGTCAGTGTTGCTGGCAGGGTGGAGAAGACTGCACCAGAGAGGTGGCACTCAAGGTGCAAGCAATTACGCTCTCGGGCAGTGCCATGCAGGAAGGAGGAAGGCCTTTGGCCACAGGGCAGGCAGGGCTCTCTGCTAAGCATGCTGCCTGTGCCTGTGCCCCAAGGCATTGTGGTAGGAGGTGGCAGAGCCAGGTATGCAGGTCAGTGGTGGGCTCTCTTTCCCAGGACAGACTGGCAGAGAGAAGGCAGCGCTGCTGCAGACCGGGCAGAGGTGAGTGATGGAAAGAAAGTTCCTGCCCCTACCCTTGACCTCCATTTGTTGAGCTCTGAGCCTGAGCCTTGGCTGGCCTGGGTCTGCCTCACAAGGGGGACAAGGCATGTAGGTGGATGCCACCAAAGGTGGCCAGGGTGTTCACAGTGAAGGACAGAAGAAGACCTGAAGACTGGGGAAGCAACTACAAAGCTGGTGGGGAAGCCAGTCATGGTGTTGCATGCCCGTAATTGTAGCTCAGAAGGTAGAGGTGGGAGGATCAGGAGTTCAAGGCCAGTTTCTGCTACTGGGCAAGTTCAAGACCAGTCTGGGCCACATGAGTCTTGCTTTCAGCAATCAAAACAAAACAAAAGCCAGAGCTGAGGAAATGGCTCAGTCAGTAAAAGCCACAGAAACACAAGGACCCAAAGTCACATCACAGCCCCAGTACACACACTAGAGCAGAACTCACCAGACAGCCTAGCCAACTGGTCAGACTGTCTCAAAATATAAGGTGGTGTGTTATCAAGGAAGACAGCTGACATTGACCCCTGGCCTCCATTTGTATATGTAGACATGGTATACATGTACATTCTGCCACACAGGCACACAGTGAACACATACACACACACTAGTGAAGAGAGACAGGGCTGCAGATTCGAAGAAGCTCCTCCAGGTGGGGCAGGCATCTGCTCCCTTGGAGTCCTCGAAGTCTAGCCTGCCCTTCCCCCAGCCAATAGGAAGAGAAGGACAAAGCCTGCCCACCTGGCCTCCTTGCTGCCCACTCTACAGGTAAGGTTGAGAGTATGTAGGGCTGGACACCAGCCACAGTCCAGGCACTGAGCATGGCCCCCTCCCACAGGTCCACCTGGTCATCTGCTCTTCCTTCCACAGCTTGGCCAACAAAGCTGAGTTTCTGGATCTGGGATATGTGAGTGTCCCCAGCTTCTGCAGTACCCCCTCTCCGCTCTCCCCACCTAGAGCCTGCCCTGCATAGAGACTACATGTCTCACATCACCTACAGGCCTGACTGGGGGTCTGGGTGCTTCCCTTCCACTGCCAGCCCTTTTGGGGCCAGGTGAATCCTCTTTTTTGTTTTTGTTTTTCAAGACAGGGTTTCTCTGTGTATCCCTGCCTGTCCTGGACTCACTTTGTAGACCAGTGTGGCATTGAACTCACAGAGATCCGCCTGCCTCTGCCTCCCAAGTGCTGGGATTAAAGGCGTGCGCCACCACCGCCCGGCCTTGGTTTCCTTTTTAAAAGGGTGATGAGCACAAGCCTCTATTCCACCAAACTGTAGAGTGTCTGTGGGAGCCCCAACTCCCTTCCTAAGGTTGTGGGTGGTGCCTGTATCTGGACCAGTCCTAGAGAAGGGTTGGAGCCTCTAAGGGAGACAAGGTAGAATGTAAGAGCTAGCCCCAACGCCTTCAAGTCCTCCACTTCTCTTTCCAACCCTGGCTGCCACCTCCTTGCCACAACTCCTGGTCCTGTCCCCCTCCCCCACCCCCGTGACAGGAGCTGATGGAGAGATTGCAAAGCATAGTCATGAGGCCTCATCACCTAAGACCGGCTCAGAGCAGCAAGGTGCCTAGGCACCCAGTGGCGGGTTGGGAGATAACAGGTTAGGGAGAGAGCCACTCATGATCCAATTCCTGGTCTAGATCGCCTGCGACCACCGCGCAGAGTTCGCACTGCTGACAGTCCCGCCGGGCTTTGTCCACAGTGGGCAGCACCAACACGTGAGCTCCAACCAGGCCGGCAGGAGTGACCACTGAGAAAGGCTCCCACACCACCCTTCCCTGCTGAGTCTCAAGGGCGCACATGGTGTCTAGACCCGAGACAGACGTGGAATAGCCCTTGAGGACGCTGGAAGAGAGACGTGGAATAGCCCTTGAGGACGCTGGAACAGGAAGCCCCAGGCAGGCGAGGAGCTTAGCCATGAATGGCTAAGAAACTGGGGGCTCCTCACCTCCTCTACAGCTTCCTCAAGCAGGCTGGTCAGGACATTTTACAGAGTCACTGTGAATCAGAGTTCCTGGCACAGTTGAAAGCCAGATCCTCTGACGTAGAAGTAGTGAAGCCGACAGGTGTAGGGCTGGGGCTCCAACCCAGAGCCAAGAGAGCAAGAGAGACCACTTGTTAGTTCAGACCTTGTGTGTCCAGCATGGGAGTGAGCTCACCTCGGTATACCCAGATCCAACTTGGGGAGGTGCTTTTAGAAACTACCAAATCTCGTGGTTGCCCTTACTTTGGCATTGCCAGGGGCCCTTGAGTTTCCAGGAACTGCACCCTGCAATTGGGTTGAGGGGCCACTGGCTCACTGAGCAGCCAGCCAAGGGAGTTAGGGGAGGGGAAGACCAACCCTCTCCCCTTTGCACTCTGGCTTTGTCCGCAGATTGGCAGGCGGCTCAAGCCCCAAGGTGCTGAAGAAACCCAGCTGTCCCTCCCCAATGGGAAAGACGTCAGGGTCACCTGTGCAGAAACCCTCGCCACACCGTTCCATTAGCACCAAGGTGCTCCTGGTGGAGGGCGAGGACACACCCTTCACAGAACACTGCCATCATTACGAGGATTCCTATTGGGTGAGAGGGGCTGGGGCATCTGCAGGGTTGTGAGGCCCCACCCCTTCCTCACTAAGATCCTGTTGTCTGGCTGGTTGGAAGCCACTCCTCCATTGGAGGACCTGGCAGTACACCCCACCCCACCCTACTACCACCAACAACAACTCACCCCCCCACCCCCACCCCACCCTCACTCATCTTTTGCAACAGGGTCTCCAGCTGGAGGTGCAGAACCTGAAGGACCAGGTCCAGGAATTGCACCGAGACCTCACAACGCACCATTCGCTCATCAAGGCGGAGATCATGGGAGACATCCTGCACAGGTCCCTGCTGTTGGACACACAGGTCACTTCTGAGTATGCCTCTGTGGAAGGCATGAGAACCATCTTCCAGGAGGTAACTCCCCAAGGAGCTCAATCTGTCTTTGGCTACACAAAGCACATGGCTACCCAAAGGCAGAAAGGGGAGAGACTATCTGACATGGTGCCCTGCCAGAGAGACCCTCATGCTGCGGGTTCTCTGCCAGGTGGCTTTGCTCCTGAAAAATAAGTGAACCAGTTCGGTGTGTGTGGCTATGTGGCTCGTAGAGCAGACCACCACCAGCGAAATTCCTCCTCCCCACCTCAAGCAGTGTGTGGCCCTTTTTCTCCCACCAACGAGTGGCTATCCAGCAGGAGATTTATGAAGGTCCCCGGCAGTGGCTGCTCAGTGTTAATCCACATGCGGGAAGGGGAGGGAGCTAATCAGCCAATAACCACGCATGCTCTGTCCCCTAGTGTCTGGGTTGGCCTCACATCTACATCTGAGGTTAGGATCAGTGAGTGGACCGTCCACACCACATGCTGCTCCTTTTGATCACAGTCACTGGACGTTAGGATATCTAGATGGTACCAGGCTTGGGAGTGAGAGTCTAATATCAACAGCCAACACTCTGGCCTTGACCTTACAGCCCAGCTTCATGACCTTCTCCAGATGAAGCAGGAGAATGCCTGCCTGACCACCATCACCAAACAGATCACACCCTACATCTGCTCCATTGCCAGGGTGAAGGAGCGACTGGAGCCCAGGTGACAATGTGTGGAAAAGGTGCCAGAGGGAAAGCGGACAGGCAAGGCTGGCAGGTTCTGACACACCAGGCAGTACAATCTGCAAACGTCTGCCTAAGAAGTGGCAGGTTCAGCCGGGCGGTGGTGGCGCACGCCTTTAATCCCAGCACTTGGGAGGCAGAGGCAGGCGGATCACTGTGAGTTCGAGGCCAGCCTGGTCTACAAAGTGAGTCCAGGACAGCCAAGGAAACACAGAGAAACCCTGTCTCGAAAAAACCAAAAAAAAAAAAAAAAAAAAAAAAAAAAAAAAAAAAAAAAAAAAAAAGAAGTGGCAGGTTCTGACACACCAGGCAGTAGAATCTGCAAACGTCTGCCTAAGAAGTGGCCATGCACTCAATAGGCTGAGGCAGACGATTTGCTGTGAGCCTCGTCCACATGCCAGACTTCATCTCAAACAAAGCAACAAAAACTCCTGAAAAGCAGTAACTGGGCAGACAGAATGCTGCAAGGTACATGGTGGCTCCCTCCATCAGGATACTAAAGCAGGAGGAACTTGAGAATGGGAGTTATCTGTGGTCTCAGCAACTTTCACCACTTATGGTTGACAAACCAGGCCCTCGCAGGCACCAGAATGTGAAGATCAAACCGGATTTGATGGTGCAGGCCTGTAATCTCAGCTATTTGTGCCTAGCACCATGAGGGAGGAGGCCCTTGGTCCAATCCAAGTACTGTGAAGTGCTACAATAATAAAGGATGTTCTGCTGCGCCCAGGGTGAAATCCACGTGCCCTGCCTGTTTCCTGTGCCCTCCCATTTCCTCTCCTAGTTGGTAGATTCCTATCTCCCGAACGAGCAGAAATTAGCTTCTGGAGAGAGAGAAGCCTGTGTGCAGACAGTATGGATCTGAAAATGCCTCTCTCTCATGCTTAACTGATGGTGTGAGCCTTAACCTCTGGATTGGAGAGTTGTGCTTTGGATGGAAAGCTCTACCATAGATGGGGGTTTCCCTGAGTCTGCTGAGCTCTTCTGGTTGTGACTTAATAATTATGCTTCTTGAAACTCAGACTCCTGTCCTGTCTGAGTCTTAAAATATCACACGGGGTGAAGTGTTTCCTGTTAATCTGGAAGTCCATGACTTTTGGCTTAGGATTTGGTGTGTTCTTTTTAAGAATCTGCTTCTGACTTCTCCATTCTCTCTTTAGTGTTCCTGTGATGTGACACTGGCCTTGTACCTTCCCTTTCAGGTCGTCATGTGCTTCCTGGACAATTTCTTCTGTCTCTTTCAGTCTTCTTGCTCATCTTGGTGGGTTTTTTTTCTTTCCTTTTTGGTTGGATATGGTGGTTATACACCTTTAACACTAGAATCCAGGAGGCAGAGGCAAGTGGGTCTCTGGGAGTTTGAGTCCAACCTGGTCTACATGGCAAATTGCAGGCCAGCCAGGATTAAATACTGAGACCCTATCTCCAAAATATTTTAATATTTTGTTTGTGTGCATGTATTTGTAGGCACATGTATTCCACACAGAACATATGGGGAGGAAAGGACAATTTGCAGGAGCCATTTCTGCAGGTTCTGGGAATCAAACTGAGGTCTTCTGGCTTGGCAGCAGGACCCCCTGTTTTGACTTTTCAAGTCTTGGCACTTGAGGCTGAGCAGAAGTCCTTGGTTTCTCCTTCAGGAACTTGCCCCTAAGGCCTGCTTCCTCTGTGTTAGTCTTTGTGCGTGTGCTATTTCCCATGTGGCAGGGTACCCTGTAATGTCTACTCAGCCTAATGTGGCAGGAAGCAGAGAGCAGAGAAGTGGTGCGAGGTCTGAAGGGTGCACCTGGAGGACAACTCCAAGGCCTCTGTGGTGCCTGTGGGTCTTGGTTTTGAAATGCCCTTCAGATTTTGGTCCTTTTCTGGTTTTCTTCCTGGGAGGCCTCTGCATGGAGCTGTGTGCACCCCCCTCTCTCCTTGGGTTCTGGGCACTCAGGTGTGCTTCTTTTCCACTCTTTCCCGTGGCTAGCCATCTCCCTGGTTCCTGGCTGGTCTGCTCCTCAGCCCTCTGCCTGAATAATAGCTTCTCCCAGGGCTCATCCCAGACATTCCTCATCTCCACTCTCCTTAGGTAACCCCATTCATCTCCCTGCGTGCTCTCTCTCTCTGACTTTGGTCAATCCAAGCATGTGCACTGCGCAGAGCTGTCCCACCCCAGCCCCAGTTCTCTGGGTTTATTTTTTAGATATTTATTATATATGATACACACACACACAGTGCTGTCTTCACACACACCAGAAGAGAGAATGAGATCCCATTACAAATGATTGTGAGCCATGTTGCTGAGAATTGAACTCAGGACCTCTGGAAGAGCAGTTAGTGCCACTGAGCCGTCTTTTTTTTGTTTGGTTGTTTTTTTGTTGTTGTTGTTGTTGTTTTTCCGAGACAGGGTTTCTCTGTGTAGCCCTGGCTGTCCTGGACTCACTTTGTAGACCAGGCTGGCCTCGAACTCACAGAGATCCACCTGCCTCTGCCTCCCGAGTGCTGGGATTAAAGGCGTGCACCACCACTGCCCGGCTGAGCCGTCTGTTTTTGTTGTTGCTGTTTTGGTGTTGTTTTTGGAGACAGGGTTTCTATGTGTAGCCCTGGCTGTCCTGGACTCACTTTGTAGACCAGGCTGGCCTTGAACTCACAAAGATCCATCTGCCTCTGCCTCCAGAGTGCTGGGATTAAAGGCGTGCGACACCACACCCGGCAATTACAGACAGCTGTGAACTATCATGTGGTTGCTGGGATTTGAATCCAGGTCCTTTGGAAGAGCAGACAGTGCTCTTAACCACTGAGCCATCTCTCCAGCTCCCAATTCTCTGGTTTTAAAGCACTAAGGCGTTACAGGTGCCCCCCAGTGCACCCTAGCATTCCTGTACTCCAGACTCACCTCCAGCTACATCTTTCCTGGTGTCTCTGTGAGGATGTCAAAGGTTCCTCAGCTCAGCAGTGCCCAACAGAACTCTGGACACCGCCTACCACATCCGACTCCTTATAGTGGCCTACAGCATCCCATGTGGTCAAAGCCTGAGGCCCACCTCATTTTTTCTCACCTGTTCCCATTTTTGACCCATCCTGAGACCCACAGACTGAACTCTCCATTTCAGCCTCTTTACTCTGTCTCCTGATGTGACCGACCCTCCCAGTCAACCCTACTGTGCCGTTCAACATGTTCCGCAACCATGACACTTGAATCTTCTATGATTTCCATCACAACAGGGCATGGCGGCTCTCAGCTCTCCAGGGCCTCTGCCCACCTCTGTCAGACCACACAACACCCTGGCCACAGTGGCCTTTCAGTTCCCATGGAGCAGCTGCACTAGCTCCCACTCTGGACCTCTGCCTCTCACACTCCAGGTTGTCTCATGGGGAGTGGTGACTCAGGTTAACAGAAAGGTTCCCCACATTGCCAGCTAAAGCAAGCCTGGCACACTGTCGTTCCACACTATCTGGCCCACTACTTCTTTTGTTCTGAGGTGTCTCCCCTGACCAGCAAGATAAGCTTGTAAGAGCCAGGCCTGACCAGGACCTGCATGCTACTGAGGCCAGTGGCTCCCACAAGCCTCTGGACCTTGGTAAATATTTCCAGACTAATGAGAAGTGTTACATGTGCCCTGGAAGGTCTACTGCCCTGTGGTTTTGGTGCAGAGTTTAAGGCCACTAGCAGGAACTTTGCTGTCCTCAAGCAGCATACAACAGTTTCTCACCAGGCTCCAGGTACCTGTGGACGAGCACACAGAGCATCTGCAGAACATGTATGATGATGGGAGAGACGCTGAGACCCCAGCCAGATAAAGCAGGTTCTTTCCAACCTGAGTGGGGTGAGTGATCTGATCAGAGACAAACAAAAAGACAGATTTTGGGACAAACAAGGTTTGAGGGCAGAATGAGCCACACAGTGAGCCTGTCTCAAAAGAAACAAACCAAACACAAACATATCTTCCTGTAACTCACCAAAAAGACCAACACAAAAGGGAAAGAAGAGAGGCTTTGCTATTTCACAGGCCTTTTGGGGAACACGGAGCTTTTCCTTGGCTACACATAAGCAGTCTACAAGGCTGGGCACTGTTCAGAAGGAATGCCCTGTGTCACCTACATGCTGTTGGCATCCTTGTAAGCAAGCAAATTATGAGCAAGGTTCATATTGAGAGAATTAGTGTGTGGACTGAGCCCTTTAAGAGCCAGGCAGCTCCTCTAGAGGGTAAAGGAAACCAAAGAGAAAGGTGGTACCCACTGGCTGCTCCCCAACACTCTGTGGGAAGTAGGAAGGAGCCTGACGGCTGGAGCCCATTCCCTGTAAATTGATGCCTTAACATACAAAGAGAAACAAAAGACCCAGGCTGAACTGTAAAACAGAAATGCTGGGGAGATGGCTCTGTTATAAAATACTTGACCCTCAAAACCCACATAAAAAAATTGTTGAGTTTTATGCTGGGAATTGGAGGCACACGCCTTTAATTCCAGCACTCAGGAGGCAGAGGCAGGCAGATCTCTGTGTGTTCCAGCCTGGTCTACAGAGTGAGTCCAGGACAGCCAGGGCTATACAGAGAAACCTGTCTCAAAAACAAAACAAAACGCCGGGCGGTGGTAGCGCACGCCTTTAATCCCAGCACTTGGGAGGCAGAGGCAGGCGGATCTTTGTGAGTTCGAGGCCAGCCTGGTCTACAAAGTGAGTCCAGGACAGCCAGAGATATTCAGAGAAACCCTGTCTCGAAAAACCAAAAAAAAAAAAAACAAAACAAAACAAAACAAAACAAAACAAAAAAAAAAACAAAAGCAGCTAAGTGTCATCTTAGCACAGGGGACAGGAGTTACCCTGGGGCTTGCTGGCCACAATTGAAGCCTACCCCGAGAGCTCTAGGCCAGTGAGAGATTGTCTCCCCACCATCAAAAAACAACAAAAATAAAAAAAAAAAAAAGTGGGCAGGGCCTGAGAAACAATCCCTAGGTTGTCCTCTGGCTTCCACATGTACATAACGTGTAGCACACCAGCACACATACATACACCACACCTGTAACTGCTGTACGGTGAGACAGAGGCAGGACTAAAGGAGCTTACAGCCACCAGGCTACACAGGGAATTAAGGCCAGTTGGGACTACAGGCCAACATGAAACACCAAACCAAAACAAGAAAATGAAAGCAGGCAAGTGTTAGTCATTGTGAGGAAGAGGTCTTACACCCAAGAGTTGGAGCTCCAGAGCTGTCTGGAAGCAGCGGTTTGAAGGCAGAGCAGGTGGGTCTCACCTTCTGTAAGAGGCTGATGTGCTTTAGGGCAGCTCTGATGTGCAGGCCCCACCACCAGTCTGAGCTGCTGAAATGCTTAAGTGCTCTGATGTTTGCGTACCAACAGCCATCACCCGCTATGACTCACTGGTGATGGCAAAGCTATCACAAGGGGTGTGCACGTTACCACATCCATGGGTGTGGAAATCACTCCCAAAAGGTCTTGCATTATGAAAGTCAGCCAAAGTGACCGTAGTGAAGTGATGGGAGCAGAGCCATCAAGCTCATGGCATAGTGCTCTTTAGGACAGATCCAGGGAGCATCACTGAGGAGAGAGAGAAGGCATCTGAGCCTAGTGGAAGCAGCTGGGCCCTGAGCAGCCTCCCAAAAGGGCCTTCATTACAGAACCAAGACCAGCTCAGACCCAAGTAGGAAGCTGGAGTCCAGGGCTGGTGAGGTGGCTCAGGGCCTAAAGGGGCTTACTGCCAAGTCTGACAGCCTGGACTAATGTGGCAGAAGGAAAGAACACCCACCTACATACACGATAAAGAAGTGTAAACAATCTTGTTTACACTTGACTTCCCCACATGAGAGAGACTTAGTAGCTGGTCCCAGGCAGTTGCTTTTCTCAGACTGGCACGGCTGTTCTTTCAGAGGACCCAGGGTTCAGATCCCACCACTCACGTGATGCTCACAACCACCCTGCCCAAAGGGATCTGACGCCCTCTCCTGGCCTCACCACATACATGTGCAGAGACATACATACAGGTGAAATGCACATTAAGTGAATCTTTAACAATTTAAGCTGCGTGACCAAATCTGTTTTAGGAGGCTGATGCCCTTACAGTCCCATTTTAAGACAATACACAGCCTGATGCAGTCAAACAGCAAATGTCACTTTTATGCACCAGAGAGGTTGCCACATCACACACACACAAGCCACACTGATAACCCTGCACTGCTCTCACACGCACCTACAAGCTCGATTAGCAGGCATACTTCTGTACCCTACAGTCACGCTTGTTCTTAGTAAAATCAAGTATTTTATTTAAGAATTAGAAATAATCAGTATCTGTGAAAGAAAATCCCATTTAATATATTTAAATAAACATTTCTGTATGTAAAAAGAGTACAGTAATTACTCCATAACACCCCTCCTTGCAGTGGGCCAGACAAGCTGCCTCCACTCGGGAGGAAGGCCTGCCAAGCTCAGGATGAGCGGGACAAGACTCACAGCCCTACAGCTGCCCACCCGTCAGGAATGCAGAGGGCTCTCCTTGCCGCCACTGTAAAAGCGGAGCTAGCTAAGGCAGAGAGACAGTGCAGAGGACAGGGATCACTGGCTGTTTTGAGGAGGCAACCTAGGAGCTTTGGTTGAGCCCTCAGGGAGCTGACACTAAGGAAGAGTGGCCTCCCTGATACACCAGGCCCCAAGCTAGCAACTAAGTGGGAAGAATTAATACCGTGTACACCCTAGGTCCAAGCAGCAGCTCCCACCAATGACACTGCTGTTCACTTTCTACCCTGCTTAGAGGCTCATTCTTGTACAAACTGCCACACCTGCTTGCAACAGCTGCAGGATCTCCTGCATGCTTCCTTCCCATGGTTGCCAAGTAACCTTTTTTCTGTACAGTACCCACTTTGCACACAAGAACCTCTTCTGAAGCCTGCAAGTAGACAACTCAACCTCCTGACAGTTCCTTAATCTGTGGAAATCCAAGGACATGGCAGCCTTTATAATACCTGCAAAACCTCATTAGCCTGGTTCTGTGCCACCACCTGTCACTGCTCCATTTACAATGTTAAAATAATCTCCAGAACACAGAAACAGAGGACAGCAGTCAACTGCCAAGTCCTGCCCTTAAGGCGCTTGTATTCCTGTGGACTGCCAACTTTCACCCTAGGAGTGTCAGGAGGGGGGACTGTTCTTCCAACATCCATACCCTTGGGGTTACTCTTTAAAGAGCACAACCTCACCATCACCTAGGGCATGATGTCAAGAGACCCCATGGCCTGGGCTCCCTCTCCTGGTCTGCCATAAGGCTGGGCTTTCTGGCCTCTGGCAGGTGGAGGGTGACATCAAATGCCAACATTCAGCCTTACCACCCACAATGCCAAGGGCTGTCATTAGCTATTCTCCATCCATCAAAAAGACAAGTTCATGGCCCTCAAGGGGAATGGGAGGCTGAAGCCAGCCCAGCTTAAATGCATTGAGGAAGAGCTGGGTATGACTGCCAGAAATCCATCCCTTCCCATTTGCAGCCTGGTGAGCAGGGTGGGCTTCAGGAGGTGTGGTCTGACTCTATATTCCAAAACTGAGTACTGATGTACCATTATGGTTATTCCTGGACAGCTTGGTGTGGACAATAGCCATGGCTGCCACAAGCCTCAGGTCCTCGGCCAACTGGCAAACCCGTAAGCCTCTTTGGTATATAGAAAAAAAAGTTAAGCCATGAAACCTAAAAATTACTTGAGCTGGGAAAATGCCTTTGAACATACATTAGCTATCTTCAGTTAACACACAGAAACCCTGTTCTTACACTGTAAGATTTCATTATGCCACTGTGCTCACCTAAGTGTTATGTGACATTGTGCCAAGTCCCCACAACACCGCTGTGAGGTAGGTGGTACTGGCCCATTCTGCTGATGGGGGGACCCAAGCACAGGAGTGTGTGGTGACAGCGGTGCTGACCACACTCCACCACAGTTGGTGCCCGTGGAGCCTGGACGACCTGGCCTGTTAGGAAGGACCCAAGTCTTTCCCTAGAGGTCCAAACAGTCTCTGCAGGTCACTCTGTGAGCTGTGGCTTCGCATGCCCACTCCTGAGCAGTAATGAGGCCCGCAGACTGGGCCAGAGAACACTTCCAGCAGACTCTCAGCTCCGATAGCTGCCCTGGCTTACTGAGCTGACCAGGGCACAGTCTTTGAGTGGTCTGGATTCTCTCTGCCTCAACACTGAGCACTCAAAGCTCCATCACCGTTTCCTTTAGAGCTGATGGGTCTCCTAGCATCCCTATGACCTCTACTCCCAGCAGCCACACTTGCCCATTCTCTGCTGAGAAAATCCGTTATGAGCAGCTTACTGTGGCACAGTGCACCAATCCTGCTTTAAGCCAGCCAAGTAGGGAAACGTGAGTGGCCCAAGTGGTGTTTCCCTGCTGGCTGCACTGTCCTGTAGTCCCTAAATGTGTCAATCTGCCGATGAAAACATTAAGTACCAGAGCACCACCCACTTTGAGGACTGGTGTCCCTCTGGCTTCCAGGTCAGCACTAATTACCAACCCAACCGCACTGTGGAACCCTGGTAGACCTGGCCTAGGTACAGCGAGCTGCCAGTGTGCCTAGCAACACTGTGGCCACTGTTGGGCCCAAGGGTTGCCTGAGCTGAGGTTTCCTAAGTGTGCTGCTGTGCATTGGTGAGCTTGTGAAGGGATGAAGGTCTTCTGAGGTCTAGGAGGGGCACAGCTGTATTCCAGGATTACGAAGGCTGAAGGCCAGGAATGCTAAGTATCCATTTCTTCAACCCTGCAATGTGTAGTTCAGAATGTTTCTGCTCAGTGATAACATGGGAGAAGGAATGTGTCAAGTCTGAGAACCTGGCTGCTGCAGGGAGCACTCGCAAGCTGATCTGGATTCTGGAGATGGCAGGGAAGGCAAGGTACACTGATCCATTCCATTCAACCCTGCAGCATGCCCATTATCAGAACTGTGTGTGCACGCGGACACACATTGACATTTTTGGAGTGGATTCTTCACCCAATTGTGCTCATGCTGGTCTGCTGGAAACTGAAATAAGACCCTTCCACACATCAAAGTGAAAGATTTGAGAAAACAAACTGAAAGGACCTCACACCAAGACCAAGCACTTGTTCAGTTCAGGATTAATCCAGGGTCACACCTCTTAAAGCTTTTATGCTCAACATAGAAAAGGCCAAATGTCCTCCCAGCACTGCAGAACAGGGATGCCAATGGACCTCAATCGAGCTGCTCTACTGCAGACTGCTGTTAAGAGTCAACTGCTGAGCTCAGCATGGTGGCCCACGCCTTTAATCCCGGATCTCTCTTGAGTTCGAGGCCAGTCTAGTCTACAGAGTGAGTCCAGGACAGTCAGGGCTCTGTTACACAGAGAAACCCTGTCTCAAAAAAACAAAACAAAGTAAAAGTCAGTTGTCCCAACTCCTAGGTGCACGAGCTATGCTGGAACCCTCTGGAAAACACTTGAAGTGCTTGAAGCAGCAGTAGGGGTGACTTACATTGAAAGACCACAGGAAACATATTTGACAGACTCACATTGCAACACAAAAACATAAGACACAAGCTATGAGAAAATGAGAAAAAAACATAAACAAAAAAACCCAAACACATGGAGGGCAGGATTTCTGAGCATTAGCACAGGCACCTGGGAAGTACCGTCCTCGGGCAACAGCAGACCTGGGCCAAGTCCTCAGCCCAGGGGCAATGCTGCTCAAGGCTTCAAGGGTCTGTGCTACCTGTTGCCAAATAAACACTGTACTTAGAAACTCCAAGGCAGGGAGGATCACGTCTGAATCTACACTGATATTTTTAGGAGACTGGTGTGTAAATATGATTGAAGTGTCAAAGTGTAGAGGTCTTTAGGGTCAGTACAGACGCCATCACTTCCCGGCAGGCAGACCCAGGTTAAAGCTGTGCTGGGTTCTGGGTTACATGGAAGGTTTTTGGTGCGATTTGAATGCTGACATCATTCAGCTACTCTACCACACACACCTTCAGTGGTGCAGGTGCTGCAGAGGGCAGCGTCCTGCTCACAGTGCAAATACACTCTGGCCTGAGGGGGCGTAGGATTCTGAGCTGGGTCCTCACCCTGCCACCAAGGAAGCAGCACTGATGAACCACTGTGACACGCTCCTTGTTATTGTTTATCTATGTTCTACCTTCATTCAGTGCAAGAAATTGCTGCAGTGGGTCCTTTGGTCCTACGGCCTTCTGACCATTAGGTCTTGAGTGAGATTCTGAGGAGTTAATAGTGACATATAAAATGATTAAGAAACTCATTCTGCAGTGGGAACCAGAAGTAGATTTGTCCCAGGTTGCGCAGGACCAGAGGTTCCCTGGTCCCACGGGGCCTCTCCCTGTCACGGCTCCACCTTGACTCCCTTTATGAAAGGCAGGCCTGTGGGCACCTTCTTCTTATACTCCAAGTATTCCTCCCCAAAAAATTGAATCAGTGAGATCTCCTCCTCTTCTGTGCGATCACGAAAGAAGCGCCACACAGTCAGGGCGTAGACAACACCACAGATGGGATTGCACAACATCACCTGGCAGAGGAAGAGGGAGACCACGGTCAGAGCAGCCTGCTGCCCAAGCACCTTCTCCCCACAGGACTTCCTGCTGGAGCCCAGAAGACCCTGAGTACTGTCTGGCTTCTTGACAGCCAGATCCTGCGAGCCACTGTCACTGTGGCACCTTCCTTTATCTCTGTGGTAGTGAAAGACCATACTCTTGGGTTCAATCACGGGTAACACGTGCCCCTGCCTGCACTGCAGTGTGTCTTCCCTGATGTGGGAGCCATGTCTCCACCCCCGACTTCTCCCTGCCCACCTGGACATACTTGCTTGCCTCGGGCCTTTGCCTCCTCCCCTCAGCGTCACATGAGCCAAAGGCTACCACCTGAGCTTCCAAAACATTTCTCTTCTACTCACTCTGCTCAGAAATCAGCAGTATCCACAAGTCAGAAAAGCTGTGCCTTTTATACAAGCCTCCTTTTATACATGGCTTCTTCTTTTTTTTTTTTTTTTTCAAGACAGGGTTTCTCTGTGTAACCCTGGCTATCCTGGACTCACTTTGTAGACCAGGCTGGCCTCGAACTCGAAAAGATCCAGCTGCCTCTGCCTCCCAAGTGCTGGGATTCAAGGCGTGTGCCACCACCGCCCAGCAGCTTCTTCTTTTCAAAGCCCCTTTCCCTTGCCCAACCTGGTACACCAACACTGAAAGCACCCCCAGCTCCTAGAAGCTTCCTTTGTTGCTGTGAAAACCACTAGCCCACCCTATCCACTGCAGGCATGTGACCCGCCCAGTGACAGCAGGCTGGCCCCCAACTTCTTAGCACTTCCCTGCACTATTCACTAAGGACTTGCTGTGTCCCTGGCCCACCTGGCAGCACAGTCTGGGCTGTCACACGTGGCAGATGTGTGTGGCTTTCTGGGCAGCCCTGATAACAGGTCTCTTAATCATCAGTGGCAACCTTCTACTGAGTTGGGAAATCAATTTTCACTGGATCATCAGCACCATTCCAAACAGTTAAGATGAAAAATTGTGTTTTATATAAGGATAAGAACTGTTGCAGACTTATTTTCTACACATGCATGCACGCACACACACCCAGGCAAGTATGTGCACCAGGGCACAACATAGAAAATACCTATGATCCAAGAAGGCAGGAAAACTTCATCTCTAAAGCACTTAGGTACACATAAGCACTTATGGTAAATCACATTCATCAACTCCCATCAGTGTGTCCCCAAGGCTGTGACATGTCTGAGAAATACAAAGCTTTGAAAGAGAGCTAGAGTCACCTGCCCCTCCCATGTCAGTATGGGGTCACCAGAATCCCCATGGTTCATGAATCACTGATGGGACGTCTGGGGTCCCAGATCATCTTCCCAGGGTCTATTTACATTCTCTGGCCAAGTTGTTCTAGGACTCAGTACAGAATTCAGAAGACAGCTGACAAAAAAAAAAAACAAAAAAAAAACAAGGGTTTGGTCTGCATCCCAGGACAGAGCAAACCCCCACAGCTCTCATTAACCTGGCAGGACCTTGGCCTCATTAAGACCTATTTTTTGATGAAAACCCACTAAGCCAGCACAGGGTGGCTGAGGACACTCCCTGCCCAAGGTGTTCTAGATACAAGTCAGAGTGGCAGAAAGGGGCGCAACACCGGACAGCACAGCATCACTGCTACCAGGGGGTCACATGCGCAGAACTGGGCCTCCTAGGAGATGCCATTCAGGAAGGCAGGACGGACGCTCCTGCATCTTCCCATTCGGATGCTGCTCAGGGTCTATGCTTTCCCCTCTGACTAGCCCTCTGGCTTCCTTGCCCTCTTCTAAGGTCCCTCCCTGCAGGTGGCCAACCTGTACACCTCCTTTAGCACTCTCTTGCCTGGGGTTTGCCTTTTAAAAGATACATTATCCGCCAGGCATGGTGGTGCACACCTTTAATCCCAGCACTTACGAGGCAGAGGCAGGTGGATCTCTGTGAGTTCGAGGCCACCCTGGTCTACAAGTGAATCCAGGATAGTCAGGGCTACTACACAGAGAAACCCTGTCTCAAAAAAAAAAAAAAAAAACAAAAAAGTCAAGTGGCCTAGATAGGAGGGTTGCAAGTTCAAAGTCAGTTTGGGCTACTATAGCAAGACCTGTGTCAAGATACTAAAAAGAAAGAAACTTACGAAAAGTAAATTCACAGGAGACCAGTGTCAACTCTGATACTGTACCTGGGTTCCAATACTCCAGTAAAACCACCCCACGTAGGAGGGGTGCCGGAACCAAGCATACACCCCACTTGTCACCAGAGTGTGGGTGTCTGACTTTTCACTCTGTACCACATGGTTGAAATTGGAGCCAGCTGTGAACATGGCAGCTTTCCTCAGGCATTCTCCAAAGATCACCATCAACAGTCCGGTGGTACTGAGCCAGGTGATCTGCTTCAGTTCTGCAGAAACAGACTCGTGAGACAAAGAGGGTGTGGGGACACAGACGTGCTGATCACCCCCTTCATTGTTTGAAATGAACTCATTTCCCTAAAGAGACAAACATCACACAACACCACGTGGGCAATTCGCATCTGTCGTCACATTAAGCTTAAATGGTAAGAAAATCCCCCCTAACCCCAAGCGCCAACAAGTGAACCATAAGTGGCCCTCCCTGCCTGGGATAATGCGCTCTGTTAGCAGCCACACACCTGTTCATGTTCTTCTCTTGGGAGCAAGAACTGCTGACAGAAGCAGAGTCAGGGTTGCAATTTCCAAAGTCAGTCCTAGGACCCACGTCTGGCTTTTGGGGAAGTTTGATTTAAGTGTGCTCCCAGTACAAAGGCTTTTTATAATAAATCCTCATAAATCTGTCATGTTACAGAAGTGTATTTGGGCCCAAACTTCACCTAGTTCAATGGGCAAAGCTAAGATTACAACCAGCAAGGTGGGGCTGCGTCTTAGGTGGTGCCCTGCATTATGCAAGGCTTAGAGCAAAAGGCCAACACGTCCTGGATTCGAAATCCAGAATCCAGAAGCAGAATTCTCCAGCGAGTGGAGTCTGCCCTTTATAAATAGCTCAGGGGGAGGAGAGGTCTGGGGAGAATTGCTCAGGGGAGATTAAGACCTGAAAGGTACGCCAATGTCACTCTCCTCAGACTACGCAGAAGGCACCGTTCTCTCTCACAGCGAGCAAAGTGGGACACACCAACCTGGCCAAAAGATGTTTTCAAGTGTGAACTCTATCCAGGAAGAAAGAGCAGCCACTGTGTACTCCAGACTGTGATTCAGGAGGAAGGAATCCAAGGACAGACTCTTGGGATTATTGACAGCCGTTACTAAGTACTCAGAGTAGTGGAACAGTGACAGCGAGCACACATACCTAGTTAAAAACAAAAAGAAAGGTAAACCAGGGAAGAGAACCAAGTCAGCCAAAAGCACAGACCTGGGTCTGCTGAACTGTCCCTAACGTCATGTGGTGCTGCCATCACCGGTGGAGTAACACCAAGCACGCACACACACCGTTCATTCCCTCTCCAGGTTGTGGACGTGAGGTTGAGTGGTGCTGTCATGTTTCTGAATGTCACAGACAAAACTGAAAAGTCTCCATAGGTGAAGGAGAAACTATGGTTCCTTTACTCCTTTTAATATGACAATTTTACATTTTAACATGAAAGGGGGGAGGTCAACAAAGTAGTGACGCATGTTGGAAACAAAACTCAACAAAACTAAAATGATTCCAGCAAAGAAGGATTAGATGGCTCAGCATACTGACAGGAGGAGAAAAAGCTTTTACCTCGAAGCCACGGTTCATATCCAAGTCAGGCTAGAAGGTCAAGGGACTGAACTCATAGTGTAGGGGAAAGTCCTACACTGGCTGTGGGGGAAGCACTAGCCGGGACCTAATAGAAACCGAGACGGAAAAGGCTTAGAAGACACGGGGACACTTGCCCCTTCCCATCACCGCGGACCTGCACCCCTTTAGGGAATGGCTCTTCAAAGCAACCTCAGGTGATGGAACCTCTGGAAGAGGGTACAGGGAGACCCATTTCCATCCACCACAGAATCCACTAACATGCACAATCGTGTTCATAAGACTCGAAATGTGGGACTCGGGGAAGGCAGGAGGCTGCTTTTTCAGAATCCTAATCAGCCTCCTGTTCTGTCAGAGCCCGACAGGGATGAGGAGAGGCCCCCTACTCACCCACTACTGTCGACCCTCACCTCAACACCATCATTCCCAAGGTCTTTCTTACCAGCCAAAGTGATTCCAAGAGGACTGGCTGAAACTTAGCAGCACACCGCAGCCAAACACAAAGCCAAGGAAACAAGCTCGGATGGCTATCTGGAACACACCCAAAAACAGCCTCAGTCACCAGATGTTCCATTTGCACAAACCCAGACTGCAGATAAAAAGGATGAAAATAGGGCTACTTGGGTTCAAATCCTGTTCTTACCCTCCCCCATGGCCTTGAGCAAGTTACTTAAATAAGAGTTTACCCATCTACACTATGGGAATAATAACAGTATTGTGTTTTAGGAAGCATAGAGGAGTCATCATGCAGAGCACCTAAGAATAACCAACTTTGGCCGGGCGGTGGTGGCGCACGCCTTTAATCCCAGCACTTGGGAGGCAGAGGCTGGTGGATCTCTGTGAGTTCGAGGCCAGCCTGGTCTACAAAGCGAGTCCAGGAAAGCCAGAGCTGTTACACAGAGAAACCCTGTCTCGGAAAAAAAAAAATAATAACCAACGTTAACAGCCATAATAATTATTATTATTACTGATAGCAATAGCAGCGCTATGTATAGAAAAACTGTTTAAGGCCAGTTTATGGCTGATACTCCCAAGTCAACGACTCTAATCAGAACACCTGAACTCTGTGCTCAGTCACATCTGTGAAGTGGGACGTTTTACCAGCAGGTAAAACACACCTGACGTTACATAAACAAAAAACAAACTCGTGGGTTAGCTCACTTCCCACCTGACATGCATCTACCGAAGCTGCTGATCGGCGGGAAATGCAATTCTCACCCACAGCTATCAGTGGGTCCCTCCTGTGACCTCAACTTATGGCTGAGATACAAGCCAGTGGGAGGCATCCCGTAACGCGGCGCGGGGATGGGGGAGGTTGTTGGGGGGCGACTACCGCCATGTTCCTTTAATGCACTCCCGCTAAACTAGCTTCAATCCCTGTTCCCAGCCTGCCCGGTCCCTGTACCCAGTCTAGCTAACCAGCCCTAACTGATGGATCCTGGTCTTAGCGTACCTGGCCCGCCTACCCTTGCCCCGTCCCCGCCGGATCGATCCCTGATTCCTGTCTACCCGGGTTCATCTGCCCTGTCTCCAGCTCCAGTGCGCCCGGCCCGCCCTGCCCCATCGCAGCCAGCTCGGTCCTGCCTGGTTCTTACCTACTCTGCCCACTCTGCCCCGAGCACGCTGGGTCCGGGTTCACCCGTCTGTCCCTGGTCCAGATGTACCGGTCCACCCCGTCCCTGGTCCGGGTTTGGGGTCCCGGTCTACCGGTCCATCCTATCCATCCCGCCCTGTCCCTCCCTGGTCCGTGTCCGGGTCAACCGGTCCACCCGTCCCGCCCGCCCGTCCCCGGTGCCGGTCCCTCTGCACCTGGCCCGCACCTGGTAGCGCGGCGGCCGGTAGAGCAGCAGCAGCAGCGCGTTGAGCCCGGCCACGTAAAGCGCCAGCCCGGTGCGGCCCTGCAGGCCGGCGCGCGTGAGCAGCGGCAGGGCGAGCACCGAGGCGCCCAGGAGGAAGGTGGCGAGGCTGAGGCGCGCCTCGGAGCCTGGCGGAACCCGCGCCGCGCAGCCCGCCATGGTGCAGGGCGGCGGAAGAGCCCGCGGCGGACTAGCGGGTCGCAGCGCCGACAGTAGCCCGGGAAACCCGAAGGCCGCGCCTGCGCACTCGGCCGCCGACGCCGGCTCGGGAAGGGCAGGTGCCCGGAGCCGTGTGCTGCCGGCGAGTTCTCGCGAGAGTGCCGCCGCGTGCGGCTGAGGGCCGGAATTTGGAGCGGGCGGCACGCCCCGTAGGCCCCGCCCCGCAAGCCCCGCCCCGCAGCCTCGGTACAACCACAAGTGAGCGAAACCTGAGCCATAAGACAGAATCCGGTTCCGCGCAGGCAGAGGCTGCAGACCGGGGACGACCCTTTCGAACCCGCATTCGTGGCTTCTCTGAAATGGGAACACCCTCCTCCCCAGTGAAAATACAAGTTTTTTTTGTTTTTTACAGAAAGCGAGCCACACTTTTGGGATGCGGTCCTCGCTTGATTTGAGGAAAGAAGCGTAACATGCATGAGTGAGTCTGCAAGAACGATTGAAATCTATCAGCGAAGACATTTAGGTGGCAACATTCTGAACGATTTTTATTGACCTATATTGTGTGTGTGTGTGTTTTCCATATAGCCTATAGTGAAGACCTTAGAGTTAAAATCAGAACTTTTCCTTCACTTGTCATTTTAAATCTATATAGTATTTGTACATATGTATATAATTTTTTTCGAGACAGGGTTTCTCTGTAGCCCTGGCCATCCTGGAACTAGTTATGTAGACCAGGCTGGCCTCGAACTCACAGAGATTAACTTGCCTCTGCCTCGCGTGTAGTGTGCTGGGATTAAAGACCTGCACCACCACACCTGGCACATTTGTACATATTTATGAGGCACAACACAGTGTGGGTTTGACCCAGCTGGAATCTAACTGGTAGAGATCCACCTGCCTCTACCTCCCTGGTCCTGGGATGAAGGGCATGGGCTACACACCCAGCTTTGTTTTGCTTTTGAGACAGTGTATCCTCTGTAGCCCAGGACAGCCTCAAACTCTCTAGATGTCTGGAAGATGATGCCCTTGAATTCCACTCTTCCAGCCACTCCCCTCCTGAAGGCTAGAATTACAGGTGTGAGCCATCACTCCAGATTTTATATGGTGCCAGGGATTGAACTTCTTGTATGATAGGCAAGTAACTGAATTACATCCCCAGTTCATGGAATGTAGGGTTGGTTTGAATCCAGGAGACAGGTCTTGGGGTGGGAGGGCTGCAGGATAGGAAAGGTGCATGGAAGGCCTTAGGAACTGACAGTACTTGCCAGCTCCTGGAAATGAGGACACCATTGAGGGACCAAGAGCTAGTGCAGGATTTGAAAAGCAGAAGCAGGAAGGAGCAAATCTAAGCAGGATGGGAGACAGGCCCCAGAGAAGCTGAGGGCAGGCTGCTATGGTGAGCCCTGTATGTGAACTCCTACCTGGGCAGCAGGTCCTGGCAGGAGGCCTGATGAATGGGCATGGGAATGGAGAACCTGGGCTGTTATCCCGGGCTCCAGGGCTCTGCATCCTATCTTGATGACCGATGACCGTAGGCAGGTAACTTCTGTGAACTTTGTCTCCCTGTAAAATGGGATCCTTATTTCACTGTCTTGGACTGGCAGTCATCTGTGGCCTACTTAACCTTAATTGTCACATTGGCTCGGCCTAGAGTCACCTGAGAAGAGAAGCCCGGATTGAGGCATTTCATAGATCAGGTTGGTCTGTAGGCATGCCTGTGAGGGACCATCTTGATTATTAATTATGTAGGTGGGGCCAGTCCACTATGGGCAGCACCATTCTTTGGCAGGTGTTCCTGAGCTATATAAGAAAGCTCCTGTGAGGCCAGCCTGGTCTACAAAGTGAGTCCAGGACAGCCAGGGCTACACAGAGAAACCCTGTCTCAAAAAAAAAAAAACCCCCCAAAAAAAAAAAAAGAAAGAAAGCTACTGTGGGCAAGTGAGCAAGCCATAGGGCAGCATCCTCCATGATTTCTGCTGGACTCTTGTTTGAGTTCAAACCCTGACTTTCCCGCAATACACAGTGACCTGGGTGAAAGATGCTAAGAATAATCTATAAAGCCCTGGGTGGTGTTGAGATCGTGCTAGAAACAGATTTAATGGTTCGTAACGAAACCCAAGCAAGAGAGCATACACGTGCCAAATAAGGTGTTCTAGTCTCCTGTTTGTTGCTGTGATAAAATGCCGACCAAAAGGAACTTGAGGAGGAAAGGGTTCATGGCCTGCTGGGCGTAGTGGTGCACGCCTTTGATCCCAGCACTCGGGAGGTAGAAGCAGACGGATCTCTGTGAGTTCTAGGCCAGCCTGGTCTACAAAGTGAGTCCAGGACAGCCAGGGCTATTACACAGAAAAACCAAAAAAAAAAAGGGTTCATGGCTTAACAGTTCCAAGTCATAGTCCATCCAGAGAGGAGTCGGGGCAGGAATCATGAATAGAAGCTGACTAACCTGCTCATACTTAGCTAGCTTTCTCATACAATCCAGTCTCACCTGCCTGAGGAATGAAGTCCCCACAGAAATGCCCAGTTTGATTTAGGCCAAGTCCTCAATTGGGCTTTCTTCTCCCATAACTGGGCTGTGTCAGTTTGACAGTAAAGGCTAAGCAGGACATAAAGGTGACAGCTACAGTGGATTTTACTGTCATGGGAGCTGAGGGCAGGAGTTGCAGCTACTGTCCTGTTTCTCATGGCCTTCCCAGACTCAGGCCTCTCCCCTGCACCAAGACACATCAGAGCCACTACCGGGTGCTTGTTGCCCCTCACTTTGGAGAGCCTCTTCACCTGGAGGCACAAAAGCCTCTCTGGCCAAAGCCCGTTCTCAGGTCCTGAGCTTTTTTTGATCTCCACTCTTAGGCACCAGACATACACTAAGTGTAACTGACTCAGGGTTAGGAGAGGTCGAGCGAATCCACCCTCTGCCTGTTGATGTGCTCTGCCGAGGGGGCTACACTCCAGGGAACGGGAACTTTCAAGAACTGCTTAACCTGTCAGGGCCAGAACTCATAGTGCGCTGATGAAGGAGAAGGGCAAGCAGGCAAATTTATACACATCTGGCCATGTGTATAAATACCATGAGATACCAGAGAATTCACATGCCCAGAGAAATAGTCACACAGAAAACACATATACCAGGAAAACAGTTTCCGAGAGTGCTTATAGCCAGAGAAGCAATCATATATCCAGAGAGTGCGTATGACTAGAGATACAGTCACATTTGGAGAGTGCATTTATTCAGGGAAGTAGACACACACACACACAGCACACATACAAGAACATATATTCGCAAGGAAACAGTTATAGAGAATACATATACCCAAAGGAACAGTTATACAGACAGCATGTATGTACCCAGGGATACAGTCACATGAAGATCATACATAGACCTGGGAAAACAGTCACACAGAGCGGGCTACCCCCAGATGTGCTGGGAAACACAAGCTTTTCCCATAGGACAGGAAAGCAGTCTTATCAAACAAACTCACTGTGCACCCAGAGGAGGCTGCAGACCTACACAATAGTATGGAAGAAAGGGGACGTGCCCAGTTTGGGGTGCACTTTTTGCCTTTTCCTGAAAATAAGCATTTGAATGTGTTTTGTCCTGGGAGCTTCCAGGCAAGCACAAAAGGAGTCTTTCTCAAGCAGTGGGTCTCTCCACAGCCTGTCTCCCCATCCTTAGATGCCAGGCCACAGGCTAAATAAAGCAGCTTTCCTGCCTGAGCCCAGCTGGAGAGCGCTCTTGTTTTGGATACTCCCAAGTATAAGGGAACTGAAGCAGAGAAGCTGACTGACTGAGACTGCACTGATGGAAGAGCCAAGGGCCCCTTTTCCTCTGTGTGAAGGCTAAGTGCACTTAGTGGGGCTAGGGGCATGTACTATGTGTGATACACATGCGTACATATGTAGGTGGCTACAGGGAGTTACAGGTATTTTGTGGTTTGACTGGAAGCAGGGCAGGTTGTTTTTGATACCTCCTGGGCATATTGTTTCTGCAAGTGGAACAGAATGGTCAGGCTGGGGCCAAGCAATTCTCGATGGCTAGTGGCTATTGTCCTGTACAGCTTGATACCATTCCTCATGACCAGAGGTGACTATCAACACTAAGAACCACCTTAACATTTCTAAAGTAAGCCACAGGCAGATTAAATCAAGTTTTGGTCTTTTTTTTTAAGATTTATACTTATTATTTTTAAGTGTGTGGGTGTGTGCATGCGCGCGCACACGTGGCACAAATACATGTGAGTGCAGGTGCCCGTGGAGGCCAGAGGAGAGTTGAACTCCTGGAGCTGAGGTTACAGGTGGTTGTGAGCTGTCTTCTGCAAAACCAGTATGTACTCCTAACCACTGAGCCATCTCTCCGGCCCTCAGAGTTTTGAGTTTTGTTTCTCAAGCAGCTCGGTTTTATTGAACAAGCGAGATTATGAAGAGGAGAGCAAAGCAAGCCCAAAGCAGGTGCACAGATACATGAACGATACAAACATCGATGTCCATGAGCAAGCAACTTGTCCTACACACAGTCCCCAGGGTGAAAGTTCACTCCTGTTATTTTATCCAAGCCCGAAGTCCAGGAAGCTCACATCTCCTCTCAGCTATGGATGCCAAGTCAGTCTTTTGCAGAGAGCTGTTGCCATAACAGTTCCTGGTTACCAAGGCCTCTGGCCGATCCAGAGTGCACGTGGAAGCTGCTGCTAGCGCAGTGGGCAGGGGTCTGCCTAGCATAGCTATGGGTCTCTGCTGGAGACAGCCCAGTCTTCCGAAAGAAAGAAAGTTTTCTCTCCTCAGGCTCAAGGGATGAAAGCACCTCTTTCCAGTCTGGTGAATGACGTGTGATTTATGAGCACATCAGCCCACAGTGCATCAGTCATATGTGCACAAAAGGGCCGGGTAAATATTTAAAGATTAGAGCCAGCTCAGGGAGACACAGAAGGCCAGGACAAAGAGGGTCTCTCTGAATTCACTCTTCTGAGCTGGGCCAGCATGGTCAGTGTTGACCACTCCCTGAAGTCCCAGCCTTTGTCCCCTGAAGGGCTCTTGGCTGGAGACAATTGGCTGAGTCATTTCAGGGCTTTGCTGTGTCCCTGATAGTTAATTACACACAGCAATCACTTCGTCCCACTTTGAGACACATCTGCAGAGGGGAACAGACTGCTTCCTCCAGTTACCACCAGCACCCACCACAGCCTGTGCCTTGGTTTAAAGTTGGCAGTGCAGGAAGAAAGGGGCTCTCACCCAGGACCCGAGGCTGCTGAGTGCTGGGGCAGCCTGGGCTGGGAGGTGGGGTGTTTGTTTGGAAGCCTCAAACTCCTTCCCCACTTTGTTTCCAGACCTGTGTGTGCCTTTGGCCAACTTCAAATGGGAAAGGCACAAAGGCAGTGGGTCCCTTTTCACCCTTAAATACCTCAGTGTGGGAAAGGGGTGGGAGTGAGGGGATTCTAAAAGGGACTTTTTTCCTTGAATGAGCAAAGGGCTTCTGGGTTTCCCCCTTGCTCCTCCTGGGCCTGTGCTCCTTTCCAGGTGCCTTGGGGATCCTGAGTGCTAAAGATGGAAAGGGAGCTAGTGGCCTACATCCCTGTTTGCATAAGCAGGGTTTCTAAGTTGGTCCTCTCCTCGACCTTCCCAGCAGTCCAAGAGAGAGTGCTTTGCTCAGTGAGGACAAGGTAGAGCAGCTGTCTCCTGGGTGGGTCTGCCTGCAGGTGCAGGTAAGACTTCGGGTCCCCGTGGGCAGATGGAACACCAGTCCTCAGCCTTTAACTGTCATCCTTTCTAGTGACTGCTGGATGCGCTAAAGGTCTGGCTTTAACTTAGTAATAGAAGAGGCTGCTAGAGGAAGATGCTGTAATGGAGGCTTCTGTAGTGGAAGAAAGAGGGCTGTTTCAGAACTCTGGGGGAAGAGAAAATAAGGTGGGGGTCCCTCCTGGCGTTGATTTTGCACGGCCCTCAGCAGCAGGAGCAGGCATTGGTAGGTGTTTTGTAGCGATGGACGAGGAGACAGGAGAGAAGTCCGCACAGGTAGAGAGACCCTTGCCAAAGGACTTTCCCACGGGAGAGTGGCCGTGGGAGGCATGACACAGCCAAGCCGCAGGCCGGTTAAATGGATCCTAGCAGAATGCAACCGCTGAGAATCCGGTCCCAGCCCGGTGACGGGCCTCACTTCCCGCAGCCAAATCAGCACATTGAGAATTAGCTCACTTTGGGGTCAATTTTCCACTACCTAAGAAACACTTAGACACCCACATGAGCGGCCGCACCCAGTGCAGCTAGGATCCCTGGGCATAGGCTTGTGAGGGGTTTGATGGCCTTGGCAGCGGAGGGTATTGGGGTGCGGGTCGGGGCGAGAGAAGGGGACTTTATAGTAACCCTAATTCTGTAGAGGGCGGGCCCAGTGCCCGGAGCCCTGCGGTGCGCCGGGATAGTTGTGCACCGAACCATTGGTTTGCTAATGCACGGGACTGAAAGGCTGGGGCAGCAGTTTCTGGGGAAGTATTGTAATTACAAGACAAATTGCCCCGCTGCCTGGCTTGGCTTGAGAGCGAGAAGGGTGGAGGGGGCCTGCCGAGGTGAGGCGCGCGCCGGGCCTCCCTACAGATGTGCGGCAGCTGGAAGCCCGTGCGCCGCGGGGTGCCCGGAGTTTGGCCGGGAGAAGGCGGATTCTGGCGCCGCTTTGTGCGACCAGCACAATGCCCTGAACACTCGGCTGCTCCCTTTGTGCCCTGCGGCGCCTTTGTATCGCTCTGCCACCGCCCCAAAGCCATAGCTATTCGCACGGAGGCCACCTGGGCCCGGCTAGCTCTGGAGCTTAAAAGCTACCCGGCGCGTGCCGGCCCTCACCACTAGCCTTCAGTCCCATCACCAGCCCACGGTCCAGACCCACCTCGGACCTGGCCCACCCGCCCTAAGGCTGGGGTACAGAAGAATGTTCCAGATTTGTGGAGTTGTGGTCGCCTCTGCCTGGGCCTGAAAGGGGGAGGGCGGGGCTTGATTCTCCACGCTGCTTGGCACTTGGGAGCGCTTTGACGAAGCTCATCAATGCCTAGAGGGAGGGAGAGTGGAGGGGGTCAGAAAGGTGCCGGGTCTGGGGGGCATCTTGACCCAGCAATATCCTCTTGAGGCCTCACAGAGGCCTACCCCCTCCCCATTACTTGGCCATGGGCCACTTCCTATGGCCTATCAGGCATTGTCAGGAATGCCAGTTCAGTCTCCTGGCCCCCAAACTAAGACCAAGAGTGTGTAAGAAAAGGAGTTATGTAGGTTTGAACCCAAGAGTTTCCCTAGAGGTCAGGCTTTTTGTTAGTCACAGTTAAACTTCCTTGGTCCAATGGGATTGCAGCCCTGCTGTAGAGCTCAGCCTGTCCTGTAGCAGGTGGTCCTCCTTTGCTGGACCTTCTGTGTCTCCACAACATGAGATATGGAAAGGTGTACAGGAACGTGTCATGTGGACTGGACTCTCCTCAGAGCCACAGGAGCTGAACCCCAGTTATGTTTTCTCTCTCTCTCTCTCTCTCTCTCTCACATTTGTTGTTGTTTTTGTTTGTTTGTTCAAAACAGGGTTTCTTGGTGTAGCACTGGCCTGGAATTTGTTCCAAAACCAGACTGACCTCAAACTCTGAGATCTGCCTTCCCTGCCTCCTGAGTTCTGGGATTAAAGGTGTGTGTCACCACACCTGGCTCAGTTGTTTTCTCTTAAGAGACTGGTCCTTCACCAGAGTCACAAGCCTGGAAGCCCAGGCCTGGGGATGGGGTGGTCTGCCTCCCAGCTAGAAGACTCTATATTGTCCTATCAGTCAGTACTCCAGTGTGACTGGGTCCTTGGAAGGAGGAGGCCTGTTGTGGCCCTGCAGGCGGGCTGCACGCTTTAATGGCATACATGTTACTGTTTGGCTTCCACAGGCCCTGCTTGCAACTGTCTTTGAGCAACCACAGGCAGAAAATTGCTACATTGTCCTGACACTAGGGCAACTAATTCAGCATCTTAGCGTGAAGGGAGCAGAAAAGCATCACTAGCCAGCACTCCTCCTCTCAGCATATTTATCAGGCCTCAGGACACCTGCGGCTCTATCACCATCATTTAGGGTGGCCTGCAACTCACAAAGCTCCCTGACAGAGCGGAGGACCACCGGAAGAATGTTGGATGGTAAGAAGCTGCCAGGACTTGGCGGTGAGGTTCAGAACCTACAGTAGCTGGCCCAACAATGCCAGAGGGTGAGGGCTTGGGAAGAGTCTTCAGACTCTTGACTCTGAGTAGTGATGAGTCAAGGAAAAAATAAATAAAAATAAAACAAGGAAGGATTCCCCAGGGAAGTAGGAATCCAGAGGCAGCCTGGGCTTTTGGAAGGGGCCCCATAGAGGGACACGAAGACATTTCTCCTGCATCCCCTTTCTGTCCCTTCCCCCTCTGAGTTTTTCCAGTTCCGGGAGCCTTATTGACATGTAAACGAGGTTCCCTATAAAGGCAATGCAGCCTGCTGTCTGTGAGAACATCACAGCATGGGCACTGAGCCTACACCGAGGGGCAGCCCCGGTGGCCCAGCCAGCAGCTTCCGAAAGGTCTGGTGTCCTGAAGGGTATGGGGTGAGAATTCCTGGGGAGGGAACCCTTGGGTTGGAGGGAGTGGAGGCCTGGAAAGCTAGAGCCTTCCCTGTATAAGCTACTGGCTGTCCGTCCCACAGATATCCAAGCCTCTGATGGAGAAGAAGCGGCGTGCACGCATCAACATGTCACTGGAGCAGCTCAAGTCTCTTCTGGAGAGACACTACTCACATCAGGTAAGACAGGAAAGGAGAGGAGTCAGCGGTCCATCCCTTCCCCAGCTGCCTGGTAAGAGCATCTTTCTACGGTTTGGCAGATACGGAAACGAAAGCTGGAGAAGGCTGACATCCTGGAGCTGAGTGTCAAGTACATAAAAAGCCTTCAGAATTCATTGCAAGGTAGTGAAGTAAGGGCTTGAAGAGCTACAGTTTGAAACTGGGAGGAACATGTGAGAGCTAGCCATGGGGGCCTAGGGCTGGGAATAGCGTTGTTTGCCAGTAAGCCCAGTCCTTGGGAAGCTGAGGCAGGAGGTTGGAGAGGTGGAAACCAGTCTGAACTACGAAGTGATATACTGGGGTAAGGATGGGGAAATGGGTAGAGAGGGGAGTTGAGGGAGACAGCTAGGTGAGGAGGGTACACCGTCTAGCTGATATGGGGAAGAACAGCTAAGGCATGTCTGGCTGTGGGTTTGCAGCATAGGACTTTCCCCTCTGAGGAGACCATCTTCTTTCTTGTTGTCTTCATGCTTTCTGTTCCTCCACACCTCCTCCCTTCTACTCCCTCTTCTCCCCTTCCTTCCTCCAGGACTCTGGCCAGTACCTAGTGGGGTGGACTACCCATCCGGCTTCCGAGGCAGCTTGCCCGGCGTGTGCCAGAGCCTTCGGCGCGGAGAGGACGACAGCGGCCTGCAGTGCCCCCTGGTGCTCGAGTGCAGGGCAGGCAGCACCTCGGACAGCGCCAGCCAGCCAACGGCCTCAGTTCTCAGCCCCTGCCTCCCGGTCGTTTGGGCCCCTGCTCCCGCTGCTGGTGGCTCCCAGCCCCCGCTGTCCCCGCTCCCCCTCCCTGGAGGTCTCCTTGAGTCCTCCACTGGCGTTCTGGCACCACAACCAGCATCAAACTGCCAGGCCGAGAGCCCGAGACCCCGGCTTTCCGTGTGGCGGCCCTGGTGAGACCTAGGCAAGGATTTAGACTCAAGCCCTTCTCCCGCTCCCGTCACCCCGCCGTCTAGTCTGTAGACACAGAAACTATTTTGGGTGCACCCATGGTGATTCCAAGGACTCTACCAGTCGGTGGCCTGGTGGGGCTGCAGGGAAATCCACAGAACCACTTGCGGATGGTGTCTGGTGAATAGGCATAGAAGAATTTATTCCAGCTCCACCCGCTCCAGCCAGACCAGCTCTCCTCCTCCCGTTTCTAGTGAAGCTGGGAGGAGGCGGGTAGGCTGTGCCCGTCCCTTTCCCAGGGACCCGGGGCTGGCAGTCCACCCCTACCCCCTCTCCAAGGCTGTGTCACGGTGGGAAGGTCGTGGTCGTCAGCGGCGCAGAGCGGACCCCTCGCAGCGAGGAGAATCGCTGCTCCGCCCTGGCCCATTCAACCAGCCTCTGGCGCTCGGTTCCCACCCGCACAAAGCGCGCCGGCCCCGCCCCTTCAGCGAGGGGCTCCCATCCCACCCCCACCCAAGACCCTCTCGCCACCATCGCAACCCACCACCGCCTCTGCACCGGGCCTACCCTGTGGGCGCGCTCTCAAAAGCCCTCCTCGCGCAAAAACCTGCTGCTGGCGCGAGCAGTGGCTCTGCCCGCAAGGTGCACTGCAGGCGGGACGCCGCGCCTTCCCACGGAGTCCCAAGCCCCGCCCATTGCTGCGAGGCACTGCTGATAGCTGCGCATTTTGTGTGTTCTACAAAGACGGGTACCCGGGACTATGTAGTGATTTCTGACCCCTAGACTCGAACTAAGCGCCTGGTACGATGAGCTGCCGCTGTAGTGAGGAGACCAGCTTTCGCTCCCGGGCTCCTGTTGTGGACCAGCCTGGAGTCCAGTTCGAAATCCCAGCACCACCTACCACCAACGTACGATTATGAATAAAGACTGGGTGTGAGTACAGAGACTGAGTGCACCACAAATACCAACTAGAGGAGTAATTTCAAGTTTGGGAGCGATTCTTGCCCTCAGGGTAAATACGCTCGCTCGTCTGCTCAGAACTCTCTGCAACTTGGCTATCCCATCGTAACCCACCCCACACAGCGGGCTCTCTGGAGCAAGGACGAGCCGTGCAGAGGTTCTGGCTGTGGCCTTCTCTGGTCAGCTAGCCTGGTGGGAGAAAAGCCAAAAGTGTTTCCTCTGCTACGGCCTGGTGGCCGCCTCTTAGCGAGGACCAGAATGAGCAAGTCCGTGAATTCCAGGGGGATCCGAGGGTGGGGCGAGGCTAACGATCTCAAAGGGCACACCCAGTCAAGTTAACAGTGGCGGCCACATCCTAGCTCCAAACCATAGGTGCCAGGTTGCCACGCGACAGAGGATCATGGGCTTTGGGGCCCAGCCACTACTTCCTACTGCTGTGGACCTCGGTCCGTCTCACTGGCCAGGTGACACCTGCTTGGAGAAATGGCAAGTCCAAGGGAATTCACTGGCCTAGGCTTCAAGGCTCTAGGTGGAGAGAAATTTGGGGAGCAGCTGGTTGGCCCTGCGAAAACAGGTTTCTATGAAACCAGCCTCAGAAGGCTTGTGCAAACCATGAGGAAACTTTTATTGGGTCCTGTACAGAAAAGAAATGCTGTTTTTTAAAAAAAAAAAAAACAAAAAAACTACAAACGAATCCCTGACTGATGGCTGGGTGGTGGTATATAGACAGCTCTCTTACCAGTAACCCAGGGTCAAGGCCCGTACAGGGATCAGCAAACAGAGAGGCTGAACAGGTGTGGGAAAGAGCCCTAGTTGCCTAGTATCCTCTGCTTGGGATTTGCCCTGGTTTTGTAAAAAGTAGGAGTGATTTAGGGGGCCTGTGTCCCCACTACAAGTATTGCCATTGAATACAAAATACAGAGTGAAAACCCAAGGTGATGAACTGACCATCTGAGGCCGGTGAGGGAGATAGTGGCTAGCTGGTGGCCTCTGCCGCCATATGACCTATCAGTCCCTGAAGGCACAGAGGCAGCTTCTCCCATGGCCAAACGTGGACCACAGTCTCCTGCTTTGCTCTTCTGAGCTCATCTTTCACTTACCCCACAGCCAGGGACTGAGTACAGAGACCCCTGAAGCATAGGGCAGTTACCCACCCCCGCCCCCAGCTGGGGCTGGAACTCTGTCTGGAGAGGGCCAGGACACCTGCCTGGCCATGGGGCAGGGAAAACAGGACACAGGCTGGCTCTGTGCTAGCCTTGAGGCCATCTCCAAGTCCCAACACAGAGGGCCTGCTTTTTAGTGACAGTGATGCTCCTCCACCCCCAGCTCACAGCCCTGGGTCTCCTCCTGGGAACAACTATGTCCCTGGCACAGCCCAGACCCAGAAGAGAGCAGAGCCCGGGACTTTACCAGTGCATGTGGGAGGCAAAGCAGGAGTTGGGCACCAAGACATAGAAGCCTGCTTCCACTTGCTTTAGTTCTGTACGCTGGTTACCCACAGCCTTCACAGCGGGATCACAGAGGTGGCCAACACAGTGATAGACAGGCAATATGGTGGAATCTCGAGCACGGGGACACTGACGGGGGGTCAAGGTAGCTGCTGTCACACCCATGGTGTTGTGCTTGAGCTAAAGTGGGGTGAGGCTCCAGGAGGGCAACCGTCACTGAGACTGGGAGGCCTCAGCTGTGGGGCCGCATGCTGAAGGCTGAACCTAACTACCTCTCACACCTGATCCTTTCAAGTACGAGGGTACACAGACCAGGCGTGCTCTTCACACAGCCCTGAGAGATGTATCGTGGTCATCCACTCACTGGAGATAGGGAAACTGAGGCAGGCCACAGGGAAGCCTGCTCAGTAGAACTTGTTTGGGCTCTGGAGACTTCTTGTGCTTACTGATGCTCCGCCTGTCACACCCATGAAGTGAGGCAGTTGCATTGTGAGGAAAGGCTTCCAATTTAAGCTTCTCTCCGAGAAGGGACTTCGTCCTTTCTCATGGTGGTCTGGTCTCAAGGTTCCCTACACCCCCCTCTAGCCTCAGAGGGCTCGTGGAGATGTACCGAACATGTAGATTCCACTCCCTGCTAGACAGGCACAGCCCGCCCCTTCCTGGGAGATGCCCAGCAAGCAGTTCTGAGTCCTTTGCAGCCATCCAGGCGATATCAGAAGGAAAGAACTACAAGAGGGGTGTACAGTCCACCATCCGTTCACCCTTATGGTGGGCGGCGCCTCTCCGCGAGCCTAACACACACGGTGGCATCTTTGGTGCCGGTGCCTCTTCCCATCTACATAGGACCAGGAAAGCCCTAGGACGCAGAACCCAGCGAGTCCGAGTGGAGCGTGACATAGCCTGAGGACTCGGAGGGCGAGCTCAGAAAGCTGCTAGTGCTGCCGCAGCCCTCGGCGTGCAGGTCGCCGGGCTCACCCCACGACGCGCTCAGGCCGGTCTGCAGGGGCCCTGCGTGCGCGCGCGCAGCCCGCGGTCCATGGCTCCGCTGTGCGCGGCCGGCAGGAGGTGTCGGGACCTCACCGGGCTCCACGCCGTCGCGGGCAACAGGGAAGGGCCGTGCTGGGGCGGGCAGACGACGCAGAGCCTGCGGCTCGTGCTCGAAGGCGGTCAACGTGAAGGCGTCGGGCAGAAGCGAGACCGAGGCCGAGCGGGTGCCGGGCCCCGGGCGGCGACGCTGGCTGCCGGGAGGCGAGTCATGGGTGCGACGCTGGCCGCCATCGAGGGACGAGGGCTGTAGGGACAGCAGGCTCTCGGCTGAGCGACGGCGTGGGCGGAACGGGAGTGCATCCTCGGCAAAGGCCAGCAGGCTGCTGCGCCGCGTGTTGGGCCCCGCGGGCAGCATTAAGTGTGCCAGGGCTGTCAAGTCCTCGCCGGAGCTCCAGCGTGGCAGGAAGGTGGGCAGCGGGACGGCCGCCCATACGTCCGCATCATCGTGGGAGAACCGCCGGGTGGGCGGAACCTGCGAGCATCCGGCCGGGCTGAACCAGGGCTGCCCTCCTGGAAACCCGCACCGATGCCTCCCCGCGCCCTGCAGAGCAGTGTGTGGGTCAGGGACCAGGGCCCCCTGGCTTAAAGCTGTGAGATTTGGGGCAAGTGACAACCTCTCTGAGCCTCCATATTGGTTGGTCTTTTGGAAAGAAGGCTCATGGGAAGGTTCATAGCACAGATCCAGAGCATGAGGAACATGGGCCCACCCCCATGGGTTGTATGTGTGAGAGGGGAGAAGGGCAGGGAGGGAGAGGGCAGAGATTGAGATTGTAGCCCACCACAGACTTACGAGGCTCCTCTGCTTTGCCTCAACCTACCTGCAGATACTGCATCCGATCCTCCTGCAGTGGCCGCAGAGGGTAGAGCTGGGGTAAGCCTCCCTCCAGGGCAGAGAGCTCATACTTGGCCATCCTGTCCAGAGCCACGAGGTCACCTCCATAGCTGTAGTCAAGGGAGCGCTCCAATACCAGGTCTGGTGAGATGCTGCCTTCTAGGCTGGTCTCTGCAGGGTAGGACAGAAGTAGAAAGCACACAGGAAGGCTTTGGGGATCCTCACAAGGAAGGGACTAGTTTTCAGAAAAGGGCAGGTAAGGTTCTGTGTTCAAATCTCAGCTATGGCACACTTTAGCGGTAAGTCTGGTGGCTGACACAGTGAGCTCTTCTGAGATTTAGGGTAGAAGCTCCATGGGACTAAACACCCACACAGGCTGACAGCTCCTGGCACACAGCACAAATCAGCCTGTTACTATACTTGTGTTGCCACAGGGAATATCTGACGGTGGAGAACAGGGTCACCTACGTGCCATGTGGTGGTGGGATATACCAAATACTATTTTTCAGCCGATCAAGCCCACCCCCCAGTGATCTCACCCAGGTACTGTCCTCCTCAGGGGCCACCCTGAGGCCATTCTTACCATTGTCAGAGTCCTCATCGTTGGCCATAAGGGCTATGCACTTCTCCCAGATTGCCTTGAGGTCTGCCCGGTAGCGATCACAGGTCCAGAGGAACACAGGAAGCAGCAGGGCCTGGGTCACCGAGCACCACAGGACACAGAGAACCATCCAGGGTGCTGAAGCATCAGCCCGCAGGCTACTGAAGCTCACCACCTGTGGGCACAGGGCTAGGCCTGACCCACAGGACTCTCGCCCCAACATCCCTCCTAGCCACAATTGTCCCATCTGTATGGCAGAGCCCATAGCCCAAAGGAAAAGGGCTGGAAGATGGCTACAGAGAGCTCCAGGTGAGCAAATGAAGGCAGGAGCCTGTGCCCACCTGAGTACAGGTCAGCTGTGTGTAGCACTTCTCAGTGTATTTGGGCAGCAGCCTCATGGGTGCCCATGGGGGGATGTGACATGGGTTACTGCCACCTGCTTCCAAAGGAACGGGTGTCAAGTCTGCATTTTTCTGTTACTGCCATATCTTCCATGGCCTCCCTGGCTCTGTCTCTCCTCACAAGCACAGACCTCAGAGGAGACCCAGTAGTCAAAGTGTACAACCAAATGGCCTTTAGGACCCTTCCCAGGGTCCCCTCATCTGCTTGAAAAGTGTCTAATGATGCCACAGCAGAGTAAAAATGGCCACATCGTGTGTGTTCCGTAATCTCCGTGATCCTTGGAAGCTGCTGAGCTTCCCTGGGGCTCTGTTTCCTCATCTGTGAAATGGGCCAAAACACTCCACACTACAGAAGGTAAGAATTCTTTTTTAAAAGACTTTTTTTATACTTCCATTTTTTTAAGCATTTGTGTTCTGTCTGTCAAGCCCTGAGGTAAGAATTCTTGATATTGTTTATGACAAGTAGTGGGTTCCATCAGTGGTATCCACTTCCCAGCCCCAAGAAAATGCTGGGGAGGGCACCACACTGCCTCTAAGGCCCCACTCTGTCTCTACAGTACTTCATGCTTCTCAGAAAAGAGTGGTTTCCTTGCTCTTTCCATGGCACAAGGGCTAGGGTATCAAGGCCCCACAGTAGATGTACCCTAGAGAGGGAGGGCACAGTGGCAGGGTGCGCCGGGGATGCAGCCTCAGAGGTCCACTGACCCCACACCCTCTCGGGGACTGTGTCTTGCAGACCCCAGGGATGTAACCCTCCTGTCCACATGGGCAGGCTGGTTCTGGCTCTTGTCTCTCTAGACCTCTAGCAGGAGCTGTTTACTGAGTTTGGACCTCAGCCTAGTCCCAACTGACCGGAAGCCTTCCGGAAGTCCTACTGGACTGTAACTAGCAAAGCCTTCCTCCACTGAGACGTTAATTTCACCCTCTCCAGTCCCTAGGATGAAGTGCAACTTTATAGAAGGTTAGGGGCCTGCCCTATGCCAATCCAGTGTCCCCTGCCTACCTGCCACATCCTGAGACCTGGGGCAAGGGAAGGCCCATGGCATTGCTTATCATGGAAGGGGCCTTAGGTGAGGGGAGGAAGTGCCTCTGCAGTGTGACAAAAAGATCCTAACTGACAAGGGTTCAAGTCTCATCACATCCACCTTGACTTTGGGTAAGTCATGTACCTCTCTGAACTCTGCCTTCCAAATCCGTAAAATGGGAGTGATAACTCAGAGCTCGGAAGTCAGGTTTGAGGTTTCGGCCACCTGATGCCTAGTCCCCAGGCTGTCCTGGAAGCCACATCCCTGACAGGGTCCCTACCCATCAAGCTCACCCACCAGCACGGGAAAGCCCATGAGACAGTCATAGATGACCACGATGGTGGCCACCAGGCCCGTGATCTGCAGCGAGGTTTTGGCAGGCTCCGAGCCATCAATGGAGGAGCGGCGCTTGCCCTGCGCATCCTCCACCACAATGGTGGGCACAGTGAAGGCACGGTGGTCAGCCCGGTGCCCGACCTGCGTGGCCAGCGTCTGGAAAAGGGCAATGGCTGTGCAGACCACTCCCATGGCTACGCTGCCTCCCACCAGAAGCAAAAAACAGACGCCGAAGCCCAGGCCGATCTCGGCCACGATGAAGCGGCAGCCGTGGGTGTAGAAACGCTCGCTCGTGTCGTGCCAGCCGACGGCAGGGAGGGCCGATAGGATGAAGGACACCATCCAGATGCCCATAACTGTGTGCACCGCCTGCTTCTTGGCATTGCTCAGCCTGGCGTGGAACAGGGCAGGATAGAGAATCCCAGCGTTACTCACAGGCCTCGAAGGGACCAACAGAGGGCCCTAACCACCCCTCCCCACTGACACTGTAGTCTCCACCCAGCCAGCACAGCCGGGGCCTTGTTCCTCACTCAAAAACCACTCATGCCTCTCTCTCATTGGGAACTTCTGTACTGACACTGATGTTAAGTCTACATGCTTACCTCCAGCAGCTCCAGACTATGCCAGCCCTCAACTTTCTCGCCCATCTTGGCGTTGTACCACCACCATGCAGGAGCCCTCAGACACACGGATACACCAAGCATGCCTCTGCATCAAGCTCAGCACCCCCTAATGCCACAAAGCTGTCCTATGCTCACCGGTAATTGACTGGCCATCGGACCATCCACATGCGGTGGTAGGAGATGGAGGTGACAGAGAAGCAGGTGGCCAGTGTGAGGGCGTAGAAGGTTGACACGAAGACCTTGCAAAGGCCCTCGTTCCACTCGAAGTCGGGATGCTGCCTTCGCAGCTGCACAACAGCGTACGTGGCAATGGGCACGGCCATGTTGAGCATGTGTGTGGCTGCCAGTGCGCAGAGCAGGAACTCCAGAGGCTTCCACTTCTTCTGCTTGGCACCCACGCTGAGGATGCCCCAGGCATTGGCTAGCAGCGACAGGCCTCCGCATGCCAGCCAGCCCACCGCACTGCCAGGCAGCCGCCGCTCATCACTCATGGTGCACCCCGGAGCTGGCGAGCGGCCGTGGCATCCTCCTCAGAGCCAGGTCTCCTTGAAGTGCATCGGCCCTCACATGTGGGGGCCTGGTGATGCCAGGGACCAGGAGCAGCTGGGGAGGGAGCAATGAGCGCTCAGTGAGAACTCTGACAACAGCGCTGGGGCTCTAGGATGGGAGATGGGAAGAGTCCCCATGTTCCATGACCTGTGTGGCCCTTGCTTACAACAGGCTGCTGTCTCAGAAGAAACTCATTACTCACTGATCAGGAGGCCCCAGGACCAGTATACAGGGGTGCCAAGTAAGTGCACAGTCCCTCATTTCTACTCACTCCTAATCAAGGGTTAGGAGATTCTTTTCTTTATTCTCTTTAAGATTTATGTATGTGTGTGTGCCTGAATGCCAAGTATGTGTACCAAATGCATGCACGCAGGTGTCTTTGAAGCCCAGAAGAGGGAATCAGGTCCCCTGGGGCTGGAGTTACTGGCAGTCTTGAGTCACTGAATGGGAACTGAACCCAGGTCCTCTGGAAGAGCAGCCAGTATTCTTAACTGCTGAGCCATCAATCCAACCTAGAATCTGAGCTTCCTTCCAAGCCTATTCACTTATAGTCTCAGGCCAGGTTGGGCCCAAATGGACTATCTTACTTTGGATTTATTTATTTTAAATCATATGTATGAGTGTTTTGCCTATATGCCATATCTGTTCTTAGGCCAGTAGAGGGTGTTGGGTCCCCTGGAACTGGAGTTAAGATGGCTGTAAGCCTGCATGTGGGTGCTGGGAACTGAACCCAGGTCCTCTGCAAGAGTAGAAAGTGCTCTTAACCACTGAGCTATCCTTCCATCCTCAGTCTGGGCTTTTAAGGGACAGGGTCTCACTTTGCAACCCTGGCTAGCCTGGAATTTGCCATGTAGACCAGGCTGAATTTGAACTTGCAGTGATCCTCCTGAGTCCACATTCGAAGTGTTAGGCTTACAAGCATGTGTGGCCATGCATGACTTGCTCACCTGAGATAGTCTAAGGCTGGTCTTGAACCCCTGATACTCCTTAGTCTCTGGAGTGCTGGGAATGTAGGTGTCTCAGATGGACACGCTCCATGTATGTCCTAGTTCTGTCTCACAGCAAGCCCTCTCACCATCATGTTTCAAAATCCCCACCCTGGGAGTGGGAGCACAGTCTTTCACAGTGGGCCTCTGCACCAGGCCTGGCACAGCCAGAGACTGTGACCAGAGCTGCAGCACACTGGCTGTGGGGCAGTGGCAGGGCCCCCACCTGGGGAGGGGCTATGCTGCTTCTGTGGGAGGTTAAGTGGATAGACATCACATATCTAGCACCTAGGGCCCAGGTATCACACAGTGGGTACTGGGAGGGGGCAGTCAGCACCATGTCCTGGGCTGGATCTCACCCAGAGGGTGGGTGCTATGGACTAGTGTCGGCCACTTTGGGGAGACACCCCAAAGCCAAGACCCTGACTGCAGAGGAACTACCTGTTGCCTTCAGATGGGAGTGGGGGACATAGGATTGTGGGCAGGAGGTTAACTGTGTAGGGGAAGGATCATACCCTATCCACAGGCTGAGGGGCAGTTCCCTCCCACCTCTCCTCTTCCAGTCTTTCAGCTCTCCCAGGCTCCTCGGGTGGAGTACTGCATCTTGCGGTAGGTAGCACAGAGAGGGTCCACATGCAGTCCTACACAAAACCTATCACACACCCAGCCAGCCCCACTGCCCGCCCCCTCCCGGTGCCCCCAGCTGGAGCAGATGGGGAACTGCAGCAGCCGTAGTCAAGATTCCAGCTCTCAGGCAGGAAAACCAAGCTGTGCTGGCCAGCTGAGCAGACATTCTCCTCTGGTCTTGTCTACAATTCCTTTTCTTTGTAAATTAGAAAGAAATGCTTTGAGACAAGGTCACTCTGTGCAGCCTTGGCTGTACTGGAGCTCATTCTGTGGACCAGGCTGGCTTTAAACTTCCAGAGATCTGCCTGCCTTCTGCCTCCCGAGTGCTGGGATTAAGGGTATGCACCACCACACCCAGACCTTGTCTATACAGTGTTTTTTTTTTTTAAGTCCACTGTGGATTCCTCTCTTTCACTTTCGTGTACCTGCCCCAGGCCTGCCCAAACCCTACCCCAGAGGAGGGCTCCACTGTGGACACAGTGTCCTTTAGCATCCTCTTGGGTGGAAGTCTGCTGCAGGCAGGGCAATTTCTGCCCAAACTTCATTAGGTCTCTGCTTGCAGAAAAAAGAAAATGTGGGCATCAGGGTGGCCCTATCAGACTGTGCTCTCCACCACAGCTTCCGGGTCTAGTCGGCCTTCTCAGCTGCTCCGCGGAGGTTCCAAGGTGAGAGAGAGAATGTTGTGGGCTTGACTCAGGAAGCTGGAGTCCAGCCCCAGGTCACTGCTTGTTACTTGACACCCCTGCACCTCAGTTTTCTGATCCAAAAACCAGACATGACAGTGCCTTTCTTGAAAAGAGTTGATGTGCTCTGCCAGGCAAAGTGTGCTCAGTGTGCAGCCAGATACACTCCAAGTGGACAGCACTCTCCTAGGGTAAAGGACGGCACGGAGTATAGGCAAGTCTGGGACTCTCACCCAGGTTTCAGTTTGGTGGTGTATGGGACTGAGGAGTGCTGTGGGTGAAGGAGGGAGGCACGCTTCTCCCAGTGTCTCCAACTCCATTAAAGAGAGGCATGCTGGTGGAGGCAGAGAGAGACGAAATCATCTGCCAACACCTTTATGTACCCGAGCCAAGATTCAAACTTCACTCATCAAACACCAAAGTCTTGGTCTCTCAAACTCTCCTAAAATGTTCCCATCAACGTCTGTCTGAGCTGCTCGTCCCTGCAGGATAGACAGATCGTAACACTGGCAACAAGGTAGGTCGCCTCCAAGCTAAGGGCAGCTAATAGGAAAGTGTTAGGGCAGGCCATGTTGAGGCCCAGCAATCCTGGAGGCTGTACTCTGGGAGGGGAGGAATGTTCTGGAATGTTGGAGGGTGGACATCAGATCTCTTAAGTGAAGAAGCGGTGGGGATACACTTGATACCCACAGATCCTGGAGCGGTAGTCACTGGGGCCAGACCCCATTAGGTCCCACCGGGATATGGCTGCTCTAGCACCAATCTCCTTTCGCATCGGAGTCCAAGCACTTCCAACATTTTTAGGAGGATGCTTCCCACCTCCGTATCAGGAATCCCATACTCGCCCTTCCCAAGGCAGGGCACAAGCAGGTAAGCCAATCTAGAGACCCACCCAGACCTTGAAGCCACCTCCCTCCGCAGGGTCTGCGGGCAGGGCCAGGTCGTGACGTCACGGCTCTGGGCCAATGAGGCCACGCAGCCCCAGGGCTGTATTGCGCAACAAAGAGAACCCAGAACTTGAAAGGATTCCCCGGGCTCCCGCTGCGCCCAGAGGAGCCTACGCTACGTGTTTTTGCCTCCTAGCTGGCCTCTGGTGTGCCAAAGGGTCTCCAAAGGCCCAGCTGGACGGCGGCACAGGGCACAGTGCACGCCCCTTGACACCCCACTTATACGTCTCGGTCTCCCGGGGCTCGGTTCGTTCCTTTACCCGCCCCTAAAAGGCGCACCCATGCCCGCCTGATGACCCTTGTGGGTCTTCCAGTTCCCAGCCCAGAGTGCGCGTCCAAACAACGGCCTGGGGATCCAGCTTAGGGGTGGGACTATGCCTCAACCCAAACCTTCAGTTTGCTTTGGACATAGGGGACTTGGACCTAGAAAGTAGCCACTCCTGTCCCCTGCAAGCTGCCAAGGACTGTGCTGCCAGGCCTGGGCGCAGAGAGCCAAGGGAGAGGCTGGCTCGGAGAAGTTACCCCGAAGGTCCCCAAGTTGGTAGCAGTGGGGCGTTCTGGCCCTAAAGGCTGCGCACGGCCACTGCGACGGACCCTGCGTCCCACTGGGTGCTCACAGTGCTACCTCGTCCAGTCCTCCGACCCGGATTTCCCCCTTAGGTGCCCCTGAGCCGAGGCGGCGGCGCTCACCCCGCATTCGGGCGTCCCAGGCTCCGGCTCGCTGCTCCTGCCTCCGGCTCCGGCTGCGGTTCCCGCGCCCCAGCAATGAGCGCCCGGCTCCAGGGGCTGCGGGGTTGGCTGGCGGCGGAGCGGCCCACGGGCCGGGGCATCCTGGTGGTGGAGGCTGCCGATGGCCAAGGCGCTGCGCTGCACTCGGCCCCGCCGCTCGCCCTCCCTCCCTCCCTCCCTGGGCGCCGCCTCCGCCTCGGCCGAGCTCGGCTCCCGCCGCTCGGCTGGCTGCGCTCCGGCGACCGGGGGCGGGGGCGCGGACCAGGGCGCATGCTTCTGCCGGGGCCTCCGCGCCGCCCCCTAGCCGTGCCCCGCCTTCCTGGCCCTGTCGCACTGGCCCCCACTCCCGGCAGCCACGTAGCTCAAGCAGCCGCAACGAAGCCCTTTGGAGCGCGTGACGGGACCCGCCCACGCCAAGGCCCCTCGGGTTTGGGTCAGTCCGGCCGCCGCCTCTAAACCGCCTGGAGTTGAGGGGCGGGGTTCGCAGGCCAGAGAAAGGGGAGCTTGGCCGCGGATGGAGAGGGCACAGGACAGGAGGAAGCCACGTCAGAGGTTAGCATCCTTGAGGACCGAGGGACAAGTTGCTTGCGCCTGAAGTCTAGCAGCTTCTAGGAATCAGCGGCTTGGGTGCTGCCGGAACAGTACAGGGACCTCGGGGCACAGAGGGCTCTGACCAACCAAGCAAATTGGTAGAAGCCAGGATCTGAAGCCTGACTCCTGGCTCTCTTTCTCCCCTCCTGGAGCCCACCTTCTGTTAAACATTTCTAGTGGGGCACAGGCTTGTTACCACTACAGCCCCCTCCCTGCTCCTACACAGAAGGGAATGTTCTTTTCTCTATGGGAGCCCTTGAGACCTCTCTAGTCAGAAAGAGTAGAGCTGACATGCCTCCCCCCCCCCAATCTAGGTGGCACAATGGCACAGCCTTCTAGGCCAGCCACTCAGGATTGTGTGGGATAGGACTGTCCTTTAGCGACCCTGGGCTGGCAAGCTCTGTGGCTACAGGAAGGTGGGTACTTGGGATCAGACCGATAATTGCAATCCAATAGCTGCCTGGTGCTCTGCAAGCTACCCTCAGTAGCTTACCTTCTGTACCCTAGGGTGCCAGGCTCAGCCCTCTGAGACAGAAGTTAAAATCTCTTTACAGAAAGGGTTCACATCAACATGCAGGGTCCTTCCTGGATGGCTCTCACGGTTTCTGGGGGTGGTCAGGGCTCTTGAGAGAGCCTCTTTGTGGAGAGATCAGCTCCCACTCAGGCAGCCCTGGTTATAGATTGCCAGTAGAGGGCAGTTGTAATCAAGTGTGGCATTTTAATGCCCTGTCTATCAAGGACACGCCTCAGGGAACCCAGGGGTCTAGGTCCTGCTTAGATGCAGTGGCTGGGTCTGGGTTCACAAATCTTGGCACTCTTTCTGCTGGCCTGAGAGTGGGGGGCACTGCATCAAGGGCGCCCTTATGGGATAGGCTGGTGATCCCAAGGTTCTGTAGGGGCCTGAAGGGACAGGCAGAGTTGATATAGCTGCATGTGGGAGAGAGCTGGTCCCCTCTCCTACTTCCGAGCAGGAAGTGACCCCGTCTTCTGGGACCCAGGCTGAGACAGATTCCGAAGCTGAAGCTCTTGGCGGGTGTTTTTGCACATCTGGAGCCGGGTTCTTCCTCCAGGGGCCTCAGGGAGTTGTGTGACAGGCTGCAGCTGTTGGCAGCACAGTTTGCCTTCTCCATATGGTGGGACAAATGTTTTGGCTTCAGGGACAAACTCAGGCGCCACCTCTGGCTGCTGGGCAAAGGGGTGGAGTCCTGGCCCTAGAGAGGCCTTGGTGGCTTATTTGAGCCCCACCCACCCGCCCAAGGCAGCTGGGCCACAAACACACATACATACATCCTGATGGCACAGATAGCTTCGCAGCCCATGTCCACTGCTACATACAGCAACATGTTTGTGCATTTCAGATGCGTGTGCACATCGTCGTCTACACCACGTATGACCACATGCAGTAAGACAGACATGCTCCACACCCGTCCAACCACCTGCAGCTATTTGGCCCCACTAACACCCTAGCACACCACCTTCTCCAGTAGCCCCTGCCTGAGCAGCTGGGGGTCTTCTCTAGCACCACTCCTTCCAGCAGAGGCAACATCTGGACCTCTTTCCAGGGGCTCAGACCAGACAGTGCAGATTCACCCCACCCATCACCTCAGGCATGGAGTGGGTCAAGGAGTTCGTGTTAGGGAAATGCACCAAGGCTCGGTGGCAGCATCCCACGAAAGCCAGAGAGACACGGGCCCCAGGATTCCCACTAGGGTGCAAGGCCCCAAGTGCACCTCTGGTTTCCAGAGCTGGTGGTGGGAGCCGCAGGAGCTGCGAGGGGCGGGGCCTGGGAGGAAGGCAGAGAGCACATAGGAACAGAGAGGGGTGAGGCTGCACACAACTCCCAGTGAGAAAACACAGACCCACCCTCACCTCAGACAAATGACCACCTGGGCTCCATGGGTCCAAGCCAAGAGCAGCTTTATTAGTGGTGCTGGCTTTTCTTCACAGACCAGTCAGTGTGCTCTGGTGTCCGTGGTGGCCTTTGGGACGACACTGGGGAGCAGTACTGGAGGAATATAAATAAAGCTTTGGTGCACAGGTTGGGACCAGGGCATAGGTAACACTGCCACACAATACTTCACGTCACACCAGCTCTCAATGGAAATCGGGATTTTGGCCAAGGGGGTAACTTCTAAGTGACTGCACACAGGGCTGTTGCCACATCTGTGCTGACCCAGGGACAGGAGGATGACACTTAGGGCTGAGGCTCTGTGTGGGCCTGCCGCTTTGCCTTCATCTGCAGATAGCGGCCTTTGCCTTCTTCAAAGCGCTTCTTCTCATCTTCCGTCTCGGGCTGTGGCACACAAAAAAAGGGTCCATTAGAGACACTGGAGAGCTCATGGGTGTCTGTACTGTCCCTGAAGGGCACTAAGGACCCTTGCCAAGGGGCTTCAGGGTACCAGGCACTGGTGCCTGCCACACTTTCCACAGTATGTGGAGTCCCAAGCCCAGAGTCTCTCTGGTAATGGCTGTGGGGTTAGAATGTGTGTGGGCCAAGCATCATGAAGGAGGGAGGGATTTCCCCCCTCTAGGAAACCACTGTCCAACTTTGTCACAAAGGGAAGGCAGGGATGATAAGTGAACTGTGGCCTTTAGCAAGGCATCTGCGTTACATCAGGAGCAGCAGTAGCCCTCAGTGGGGAGGGGATCCATCCACCTTGCCACAGACTGTGAGATCCTCAGACAGTGGCATCTTGGGCTAAGGAACTTAAGCAGCTGGGGCCACAGTATCTGTGGGCAGGGCCAACTGAACAGAGGGAATTCAGCTGCAGGTTGGGTTTGCTGGGGATGGTCTTGATGGGACTTGAGGATTAGGAGTGGCCTGGCTTCACTACGAACTCCTGGGCGGATGTCAAGGCAGCAGCAATTAGGTGGTCACTTTTGAGGTCCCATCTGTCCTGACTAAAGTTCCATCTGGCACTGTCCTGGCCACAGAGCTGGGTTTAATGACCTGTGCTAATTCTGCTGGGATGCCATTTCCCTGTGACATTATGAGGGTATCCAAAAGCCAAGGAAATGGGGCAGGTGCCCTTCATCCAGGATGACACTAAGTCCTGGCAGCTATTTTTAGGACTGTACGCTTTACAGACATGTGGTATATTGGCAAAGGAGGACTTAATGTCAAGTCACACCTAGTATTTCCCTCCTCCAGCCTTCTAAATGTCACCAGGTGTAAACTGTCCAGGCTGGGCCAGCTAGGAGCCAGCCAGTGAGACACAAGGCATTTAAAGACCCTGACATGCTTCCCACCGAGTTCTGGTCCCTGGTTGTGGAGTCATGTGCACACACAGAAATGGAATCTTTTGTTGTTTTGTTTTTCTTTTTTTTTTTTTTTGGTTTTTCGAGACAGGGTTTCTCTGTGTAACAGCCCTGGCTGTCCTGGACTCACTTTGTAGACCAGGCTGGCCTCGAACTCACAGTGATCCACCTGCCTCTGCCTCCAAAGTGCTGGGATTAAAGGCGTGCGCCACCACACCAGGCCTGTTTTGTTTTTCAAGACAGGGTTTCTCTGTGTAGTCCTGGCTGTCCCGGAACTCACAGTGTAGACCAGGTAGGCTCAGAACTCAGAGATCCACCTGCCTCTGCCTCCCGAGTGCTAGGATTAAAGACATGCACCACCACTGCCCAGCCATACAAAAGTTTAGTTATCCTACACAGGGGAGAATGCTCCTCCCAGAAGACAAAGGGCGCCAAATACAAAGTGCAGGGTGGCAGGGTGTGGTACCTCACGTCTTTGGAAAACCTTTTTTAAAAAAAAGTGCAGAGCGACTCAATACTGCTTTTCTGGTAGTCAGGGCCCACAGGCGCAAGCACATGAAGTGATCCTCACAGAAAACAACGCACACTGACATAAGATCTAAAATCTCAAAGTAAAATCAGTTTGTTTGGTTATCCTGGTTAAATTAAGGCTTTCCCACACTGGTTTGTTCCAGCATTGGTGCTTTCTGCTGATCAGCATGCCTCAAGGGCTCTTTTGGCCGGTCTTTGCAGCCAGGGGATACTGTGTTCTGTCCATCATAAGCTACCTGGTTTACGGTGTTTGACTGTGGCTGTGGGTGTCCTGAGTTACCTCTGAGCTCTAGCAGACTAGGATCCCTGGTGACTGGTTCCCAGTGTGCACCTGGGCAGGGCAGCCACAGCACATGGCCCTAGTGCTCCGCCCTCCTCAGAAGGCAGGCTGGCGACCCCCCAGATGGAGGGACAGCAGGGAGTTTAGAAGGGCTCCAGGCTTGTCCTCAGGGTTCAGACCTTCCCCTTTAAGCACACACCCTTAGGTTTGCTCTCTCACACATGGCTGCTGATAAACCCTTGGCCTAGCAGGCAGCCAAGCGCAGGGTCTAGGTGGAGGCTGCTCCTCACCTGCTGTGTCCCTTTGGGCAGTTACACAACCTCTCTGTGCTTCCTTTTCTCATCTTCCTGTCGTGAAGCTGCTTCTAGCATGTTCTGAGGCTGCTGCACTCGCACTGGTTCCCAGTGTGCACAGGGACTCCAAGGAAGGCTCCTCCTCATCCCTCTCACCCCTACTCTGAGTTAACCCCAACACATGACCCTCAGTCCTCACAGGGTACAGGGGTGGCCAGAATTTCATTTTGCAAGAGTCTAGAGGGCTCATAGTTTCTGAGAGCTGGTGGAGTTACACCCATGTTCAATCTGGCACTATTGGTGTTTACCCTCACACATTAAAAGATGGTGGTGCTGCCCTCACCTGGGAACATGCATGGAGCCTGGGTCCCACTTAACATCAGAGGGCTGGAATGTTTGAGGACATGTGGGGTTACGGGTCACTCCTGACTTCTAGCCTGCCTTTGTCTGCCATCCGTGTCCCATTGTCTCAGCAGTCAGAGCCCTTCTTGGGGGCCCTCTGGTCTTCTGTCCCTGGGGGAGAGACGGAGCTGGTTTCCTAGACCTTAAGTTCCTCCCAGCTGAATTTTAGCTCCAGGAAAAGTCTAATGCACAGAAGGCAGAGGCTCTCAAACGCCTACCACCTGAGGCAGTCTGACTTTGCCAGTCCCTGCTGGCTTCCCCCACCACAGCCCTCCAGCTATTGTAGGTGCCTGTGAAGGGTGGGGGCTCTCTGATGCTTCCAGAGAGTACTTCCAGACTCTCATCCTACAGAGTTTCTAGCCCCAGGTCCAACTCTCTCACTTAGGCAGCATTTTCCTTGAGCTAGAGTCAAGAGAGATCCCAGGCTCTTAGAGCCCCTGGGTAGACTGGTAACAGAACACCCCTAGCCATAGCCATTACAATGGGGTACAACAGCAAGTGGGCCATGTATGGGCCAACAGAACCCAAGTTTACCTAAACACTGATCGTCAGGCCCCTCACACCTCCAGAGAAGTAGTAACATGACATCACAACATACCAGGAAAAGCCAGACCCTAGGCCATCATCCTCACACTTCTCCAGTACAGGAGGAACCTTCCTTCCAGACAATGAAGTTTTGGAGGGATAATGTATGTGTGTGTGTGTGTGTGGGGGGGGGGTCATGTGGGAACCATCAGAACTAGTATGCAGACACCACACTGGGTGCCATCAGGGCAGGGACAGGGGAGGCAAGGAAGGAGCTATGCCCAGCAATGACAGAGACTGTCTGGGCCATTTTCTATCACAGGACTTAGTGGCTTCAGGATGTGTGCCCCATAGCAGGATGTTGGTTTCCCTTGGGCACAGATGGTAGGACCCAAGGAGGGCAAGGGCCAAAGTATAGGAAATTGTAGCGGTCAGCTCAGGGTGGAGGGCAAAGCTGGGGCCTGGCACTGGGCCTTGAGACTGCCCTGATGTGTGTCTGATGTTTATTATCTGCAGTGACCTCATCACTAGGATTTGCCCTCAGTTAAAATGAATGCTGCCTGGTGATGGATGTGTGGGAGGGTGGCCAGGAGAACACAACCAGGCTTTGCAGGAGCCCATGAGGGAGGTGCCAACTGACGGTCTCATGGCTCTCTCTAGGGACTGTGGCTTGCACTCAGTATCCTGTGCTCAGGGATGGGAATTCAAGTGGGCCAAGGAATCAAACTCTGCCTCACAGCCATCCCAAGATGACAAAGGCCTCTCTGCCCTGGAAGTTCTACCAGGGCAGAAGCAGTCAAAGAGCCAGCTGGGGGAAACAGACAGGCAGAGCCTGTCTCGTGTGGAAACAAGGCCTGGTGGGCTTTCTTGCCCGGTGACTAACAGAGCCGCCATTTCCCCGCTGGGTCTGTAGCTGACAGAATGAGACAGATGCCCCTGTACAAGCTCTACCATGGCAGAGCTGCTACTTCCTGCAGCCCGACCCCCTCCATAGGCAAAGAAAATAAACACCTATGGTGTTGGTGGTTCTGGAGGAGAGACCTAAGGTTGTGAGCAGAAGGAGAGGGGCTGGTGGCCATGGGCCATGGGCAGCTCTTGGCCGGTAGACTACCTACCTACACTCACAAGCAGGTTCCTTGTGCCATGACAAAGAGAAAAGGTGAAGTAAAGGTAACTCTGCCAGCTTGGGATGTGGTGGAAATGGAAGGCACCTGCCAGGTGGGAGGGATGGAGAGGGTGACACAGGGCCTGGGCCTGGGCCCATTGACCTGGCTGGGAAGTCTTACATGCACTATTGCCAGGATTCGACCATATGAAATAACTCTGTGGGACACTCAAAGTGTTCCCTGTGTGGCCTAGCATGTGTCCCTCACATGTGTTCACAGACATGAGCATCTGTGGCGTCATCCAGGTGTCTTCACAAATGACCCAAGGCCACATGCACTCCTGGGGCTGGAGGGTGCTCGAGGAAGAAACCACTGCCTGGGAGGAGAGATGGCCTGGGGGTCATCATCTAAGTCAGCTGGGCCTTGAGGGTAGCTTGTCCACTCAGAGGAACACAAGGCCATTGGTTAACAGTACACTGCCTTCTGGATGCGCAGGGCTCTGCCTGGTACCGAGTGCCAAGCCCTTCCCCCTGCCTGGCAGCTCCAGGCCTCACCTCAGTCTGCATCTCCTCCACACATCCTGCCAAGTGCCGTCTTCTGGGCCTGCTTCCACCAGAGGGAAGCCACAGGCTTTCTGAGCATCATGCTGCAAGCCAAATGTTTTCCATTCTTCATATTCTGTGCTTCAAGAACACACATTTGGAACATAGCGAAGAGGCCGAGTGTGACCCTCAGCGTGATCAAGAGCTTGTCCTTTTTGTAATTAGTGAGTGCCTAGTAACAAGAGGATTCTAGTGGTGACGAAACACCTTCCTGATAGCCTGAGGGACACAAACCTTAATTAGGAGGCCACACAGTGCACTCTCCCATGCCCCACAAGAAGGTCTCCAGACATTCACAAAACCAATGAAAACCCTTTTGATTACTGTGGTCTGTGAGTAGCACAGTGCCACCAGGCCAGACAGTGAAACTCACTGTCTCCCGAGCTGGAGTGAAGAGAGTATTGTAGTCCAGCTCTGCCTGGGAGCTTGACCACAGCAGGGTCGGGCCTGGCACATGGAGGCAGAATGCCCACTGCTGCCTGAGCAGCTGGCTTGGCCAGTTCTTCCTGCAGGGCTCACACCTAGCATACACTGTTTCCCACATGGCTGAGAAATTCCCTGTATAAAGCCACCAGGAGGCTGCTGGCAGAGGATCAGCTGTGCAGAAGGGAGGAGTCAGCCCACAAGGGCCTCTCCCACAACAGGAGCGGGCTTGTTAGTCTCTGCTGTCATGTTTAGTCACCAACAACAAGGGTAGTGCCACTGGCTAGGACCCAGTCAGGGTGCCCTCATTTCAGACTCTGCCCTGTGCTCCTCACCCTAGCAGAGGCAAGAACTGGACCTCGGTCCAGCAGAATGAAAAACTGATCAAAACAAGGAAGTCAGGTGAGTATGGCCTTCTTGTCCAGATTCAAAACTGATGAGGGTTTGGAACAAACACTGATGTCACCTGCCAATCAACTCCAGTAGCCTTGGCAGAGCCAGCAATGATGACACGGGTGTGGCTGGGTGTAGCTGGTGCACCCAGCACTAGTAAACCACCCAAGAACTCAACTTTTCTGCTGGCAGAAAATTCCTTCCTATTTCCTGGAAGTAGGATGTGTGTTTCTTCTGCAGTGCTGAGCCAGGAACTGTAGCCTTGTCTCCCTGTGCTATGTGACTGGGGTCAGACTTGGGGACCACAGAGAAGGGAGCTAACTCCCACAGAAGGTCTTGGCCTGTTTCTTCCTTCCTTAGCCCAAAGGCTCAAGGGCCTTTCAAATGGGTTGTCACTGAACCACAGTGGGACCTCAGAGAGCAGCAACATGGCTTGTAATGGCAGCAGTCAGGTATCCAAGGCCCTGAGACAGAAGGAGCAGCTAAGGGCCCCTTCTACCCACAGCCCCCTGGCTAGCTGAGGTAGACTGTGTGGTTTCCTCTGTGCCCACTGAGGCTGGAAGGTAAAGTGGCAAAATGAGTCACAAGGGCAGGATGGATGGTGCTGCCTTCTGGAGTGTTCTGGGTGTCTGTGCTGAGCCCCGGAGGCACAGACAAGAGAGAAAATCACAGTGACCGTGGGATTAAACACTACTCATCTCCAGCACTGGGTGGTACAGTGTAGTCACCTGGGAAAGACAATGTGCACCAAACGCCAAGGTGGTTCTCTAATCATCTGCATTGATGCAAGGCTCCCTGCATGGGGCAGGCTCAGCAAAGCAGTTGGTTCTCAGTCACACTGCAGACACCTGTCCTATAACCTGAACCGAGGCCAGCACTCCCAGGGCCAAACCAGCAGGTCTGATTCAAAGGAGGTACAGAGGTCTTGAAGTAGTGAGATACCCTCTCCTGCCCTGATAGTGCTGAAGTCCTGGGAAGTCAATGTCCTACTCTGCCTCATGGTCTATCAGGGTGAGGATGAGCCCTCCTAACTCCAAGATGTACCACACATGAGGACACTTCCGTGGCCATTACCAAGGACCCTTAACCATTTGCTCCTCCCACTCCTCAGACTTCTCCACACTCACCCTTCCTAGAGGCAAGGAATGGCTGTGGCCTTAGCGGTCACCCTCTTTCCAAGCAGTAGCCCTGCTGAGGACAGCTGTAAAACCAACACATGGTGAGCCTGTGGTCTCCAGCTGGTGGCATCTTTGAAAGATGGACTCACTTGGAGGACATGGGAATATGTCCTTGGAGGATCGATCCCACGTGTAAACCTCCCTTGCTCTCTCTGCTTTCTAGCTGCTGTGAGAGCAGTGGGGTCTGCTCGACCAGCATGCCCTCTGTGCGGCGACGCTCTGCTTTCCAGAGGCCTGCAGCGACAGAGCTAAGGCACCATGAACCGAACCATCTCAAATCGTTAAGTCTCCCCCAAAACAAAAAGGAGCAACTGTTTTCTTCTGTCTTAGCAACGAAAAGTGACTAACACCAGGGCTTATACCAAGTCCTTAGCAGGACTTGGCCCTCACCACTGCTCTAGGGATTGGAGCTGCTGCACTCGGTGAGGGACACTACATCTGAGAAGATGAAATGCACATTTTACTGAGCCTTGGTTGAGCTCCTCTGGCTATGAGCAAGCCTTGATTCAGGAAGAAGAAAGTTGGCCACACCCTGATGTCTTCATTGCCCCATTTAACCTGGAACACATATTCCATCACCCAACGATGGTACTAAGGCAGGGAGGGTCTGGCTCTGCCCGCTGCCTGTGTGCCATTCACTGAGTTTACCTGGCCAGGGATGAGAGGCGCCCGCATGGGCTGGGACATCTGAGATGGGCATCTGGCGCTCTGGAGTTGGATCCAGATTTTCTGAGAACATATAAATCAAATCTGCTCTGTGTACCCCTAAGCATTCTCTGGTTACAGAATGCATCTCATTGGGTCCCTTGGGATGTGGCACTCTAACTGGGGCAAGTTCTGTCACACAAGGAACAGAGAGAGATCTTCACCCCAACACTGGCACTTTCCTCAAAGCACTTCCCTTACCCTGACCAAAAATGAAAAAAACAAAAACAAAAACAAAAAACTACACAGTAGAGGTACTGGGTGCCCAAGGAGCCACAGGTGATGAACCACAGCAGGCTGCTCTCCTACCATGTCTTCTCCCATTGGCCACTATTCACAGCTCTAGTCAGAAACCTGTGGTTCATCCCCACTCCAAGGTCAAAGGGCATTGCCACAGGGAGGATGGGTGGCAGAAGGTATGGGCCATGCCTCCTGCACAGGCTGGCCAGTGCTAACGGTCAGCCTGGACATGGCGGCAGATGCAGGGAGACTGGCACACAAGCCCTCCCCACATCAGGAAACACCTCCACAGAAGCAAACGAAGCTGCATTTCGTGTCAGCAGGGCCCTGGGGAGGGAGCTAAAAATAGACTGGAGCTTAAAGACGCTGGGGGACAGGCAGGAGCAGGAGGGGCAGCGTGCTTGCTCATGTAGCTGCTTGTGTAGCTGTGTACTGTACACGTGTACACCGAGGCCTGGCACTTGTGCCTGCATGGCTAGTTTCCAGGCACGCCCAAGCCCAGCAGAGTCTGTCTCTAGAAAAGTCCTTTTGCCCTCCTCGCCGACTCCTCTTGCCCACCTCAGTGGAGATCCAAGGAGCATCTTCAGCAAGTGTGAGTGACAGCCTGGGCCCACAGGACACCATCAAGAGCAGAATCTCTCACTTGAGGACAGACACCACTCCTGCCAGCTGGCAGGTGTCTTTCTCACCCTGCGCAGCCCTTCATGGTACCTCCTCTCTTTGAGGCACTGCTCCTCCTACACTGCCCACCAGGGTTCAGTGATGGTCACGGCCCTGATCTCCTGACTATCTCCTGGGGTTGGATTCGATGACAGAAGTAGGGCACACAGGGTACATGACCCCACCTTCTACAGCCCACCCTGGCCTCAATGTTGGGAGCCCAAAAGAAGGTGCTGTGGGGTGCACCTGACCATGTTGCTGGGAAGGACTCATGGTTTCCTTTTTTTTTTTTTTTTTTTTTTTTTTTTTTTTGGTTTTTCGAGACAGGGTTTCTCTGTATATCTCTGGCTATCCTGGACTCGCTTTGTAGACCAGGCTGGCCTCGAACTCACAGAGATCCGCCTGACTCTGCCTCCCGAGTGCTGGGATTAAAGGCGGGCACTACCACGACTCATGGTTTCATGCAGGCGGCTGTGACCACGCCCACAGCAGCACCAGCCCTCTCTACTTCCAGATATGGCGGGCTTATCAGACTGAGTCTATCAGGATATAGACCAGGCACCCAATTCTGGAGCTGCTCCACATCTTGTGGCCATTTGAGAAGTCCTGGAGACCCCAACCCCCCTTCTAATAAGACCTTGGTCCTAGCCTTGTTTTTTTTTTTTTTTTAAACCATCTCTTGTTCCTGTATGTCTCTGCCCTTGCATGGCTTCCTGAGATGGTCCCTGCTTCCCACCCCCAGGCCTCTGGTCAAAGCCTTCCTTGTGGAAAAAATAAGCTTTAACTTAGTTATAGCTGTCGTTGCTGGTCAGTTTCCCTACTTCCTTCCCAGAAAGTACATACCTAAGATCACACAGCTGGTAAGTGGGCCATTCCTTTCCCTATTTGCATTAGCCCCCAGTATCATAGAACTGAAGGTTGCTTTTCATCAGGTGACAGAAAAGGCCAAAGTCACATTGGGAGGACCCACAGCCTCACCTCTCAGTCCTCCCAGACCCTCAGTCCTCCTCCCCTCCCACGTCCTCCCAGACCCTCAGTCCTCCGCTGATGAGCTGCAGGACACAGGTTTGAGGTGCTTCTGAGACCCCATTCCAGCACGTGTACACAATGCCAGGAACCCCAGACACTGTATTGTCGCAATGGTGAGGTCCGTCCTGACCTGTCTGCCTACCCTACAGCCTGCAGGTTACAAGATGCCCCTTCTGGAGACTTTACTAGACCCAAGCACAGCCCATGATCGCCGCCTGGGCCCTGCCCTGTTGGGGACAGGCCGGCACCCCTGAGGACACTCACCATGAGCTGAGGTACAGGCAGCGGCTTGCCCTCCTGGTTCAGGGACACGTAGGTAAAGAAGGCACTGGCGGCCCGGTAGCGCTTCTGTGAGTTGTCCACCACAGGGTCGGCATCTACCAAGACCTCAATTTCCATGGACTTATTGCTCGTGAAGGTCATGCGTCCAGAGATGGTGATGACACAGCCTGCAGGGGACATGGAGCCACTGCATTAGTGGACGCCAGCTTGGTCTCTACCCATGGGGGCGCCATGTGGGCAGGGCAGGGCAGAGAGAAGCCCATGTTACCGAGGATAGTTAAGACACTGGGTTAGGCAATACAGGCAGCAGCAACTATGAGGGTTATGACAACAAACCATTAGCGTGTGTATGCCATTATTAGTCAGTGTGAGTCATCTGTCTCCTGCTGCGCAGACATTCACCTGCTGCCCCGGCACTGGTGGCAGCCACTGGGTCCAACCCCTCTGACACAGGACCAGGAGGGGTAGATCAGTCAGCCAGGCTCTGGGGGAGCTTGCTCAGTCCTGCCTCAGGTGAAGGTCGAACCTGGCACCTTCCCTGTCCACTCACTCGGCACACAGCTGCCCCGCTGTGATGTTCTGAGCAGCACAGGACAATGGCCCAGAGGGTTACATTCTTTACAGTGGGTTGACACAAGCATGTGACTGTCAGGCTCCTCTACAACCCTTTGGGTCTCAAACATGGGCTGAAGTTTCATACTCTGAGCTGTTGGATTGTACCCAGGCTCACCTCTTCCCAACATTGACATGGTGTCATGTGATCATGACCTCAGTCCACAATCACTGTCCCTGTAAATGCCCTGAGTGACTCCTGTCAACTCTACCATACGGTACTTGGGCACATGGTGCTTCAGCCTGGCTTCTGCTTCTGGACTTGATGTCTCCCCTCTCCCACCACCCACCCTTTTACAGGCCCTCCATTTGCCTGGCGTTAGCTCTCTCGACCCTTGGCAGTTTCTGGTCTCAGGGTATTCATTTCTGCTCTTATAAATGGACACAAAGGAAGCGTGAAAGGAAACACGGTAGACCCATGCTGAGCCTAGTGCTTACAAGGGTCATCCTTCTCATCCATGATGTGATTTGACTGGCCATAGTTGTGTTGGGGTGTGTGTGTGTGTGTGTGTGTGTGTGTGTGTGTGTGTGTGTGTTTGGGTAAAAACTGGCTTCTGGATGCTGCCACTTCTGACTGATGTGTGACCATCATCAGAATCCTTATCTCATCTCTACACATGGTCTTCTGGGCTAGCCCATGTGGGTCACAGGGTCTATACAGCAGGGATCAGTGCTGCTGCAGGGACCTACAACACATATCTAGCATCCTAGCTTCAAGACAGGCCCTTCAGACACATGAGACAGCCAGAGAGAAAGAGACAATGAAGGCAGCAGGGCTATTCCATTAAGTACCAGAGAGTTCCATTCCACATTCAACTTCATACTTACACAGGGAGCTTCGGTGCAGGACATGGCCATTTCTGGGAGGGAAGGAAGGAGCCAGGAGGTCAGCAACAGGTGGCCTGATAGTAGCATTAATGCTGTTACACGCAAGCATCTGCCAGTGTGAACACACCCTGTGACATATCCTGGGCCCGTGCACAGCTCAGGGTTTACAAACAGACTAGTCCCCCAGGCCTTGCAGCCCACTGAGAGCTGGGCTGCAAGGCAAGCAAGAAAGAAGAAACCGGCAAGATGTCCTCAAAGACTAAGGCTCACATGACAGGCCGCTGTGTGAAATGTGTCCTTCCGTTGCCACTCATTTGATGCCGTGTGCCACAGTAAAATTCTGACTGCTCATGGTTTAATGTCTGAGTTTGGAACTCCAAATCTGCTAACTCCAAGTTTAAGTCAAAATGGCTGGCTCTAAGAACTGGACCAGGGAGACACAAAAGCAGGTCTGGAGAGCCAGGATGCTGTGCAACACAAGAAACAGCCCAAATCTGAGCCTTTTCACTTACAAGAGCGCTGCTTCACAACGTCCCACCCAGGCCTCAGGGAGAATTCCGACAGACACAGGGATGCACTATGGAGCTGCCACGTGATGAGGCCGCTGAGAGAACAGGGTTAAAGTGAAACCCCATGCTGAAAGTTACATACCCTGCTCCAGGGAGGAGCACCTCTGGGCACGGAGCACCCAGAGAGGCCCTTCAGTTCGAGGCCTGTCCGGAGAGCCTGGTCTATCTCTAAACCTCTAGATGCCCCTGGCCTGACCCCTACTTCCACACCCAGACATCTCCCAATGGCAGCCTGGCTCGCCCTTTGTGTCCCTTCTCCACTGCCAAGGGCAGTCCATCTTCCTGCGCTGCACCCCTCCCATGCAGTCTTCAAGTCTCACTGCATACATCTGACCGGTGTCTACACGTCACCCAGTCTGGAATACCCAAGGGCAGAGCAGGGACCTCATTATGTGGTGAGTGAACATGGAGACCCACAAGGGCTATGGAGGGGTTTCAAACATGAGCAGTCAACTCTAGGGACCTAGCACCCTGCTGTCTCCCAGAGTCCAGGGGAGCCCTAGACCCTGAGAGTGGACACTAGACAGGTCTGATCTGAGTGACTCAGAAGCATGACACTGGCCTCCATGAAAACATTGCTAGCCAATGCTTCCTTCCTCAACTCAAAAGCCATCCTGGAATTCCATGCCTGGAATCTCCCAACCTCTTCCACCTGCCTTTCCCCAGGAGGAAGCCGGACTTTCCTTCAGTCGCACCATTCCACAGGCACTCAGAATGTCCAGGCACATGGACAAGACGTGAATGAGGAATGGGAGAGGCCGGGTTTACAGTGACCCTTGTGGTTGAGGACAGCCCTACAAGGAACAAGTGTCTGAAACATCGGTGGGGACGTGTGCAAGTCAGCGGAGGAGCAGGCTAGCCCAGTGCCAATGCAGTGTGAGCAGCGCCACGTCCACACTCGCCCGCAGCTCTGCCTGCTGCGTAGGGTGGCGCCTGGTGGACAAGCACCATAGCTACCGTCATCACATAGCACCTGGACCACCTGGACCACCCATGCTCACAGGTAAAGGTATCTGGGGCTGAGGGCTGGACAGAAGGTTCTATGTAGTGAAGTGTTCTCATCTGCACGGCCCTGTGCCACAGCTGTACAGGGCTCTGGCCTTCATGAGGCCAGGACAACTGATGATCGGCACTTCTCCTCCCTTTTCTCCTTGCCCCTTCTCCTCTCTTCTTTAGACAAGGTTTCACCACATAACCCTGGCCGCCTTGAACTCGGGTCTTTCTGCCTCAGCACCCCACCCCAGGGCTTTCGTAGATGGCCTCATTGTGTTGACGAGGATACACTGGAACTATAATCTAAGCACACCCCACTCTGCCCAGCTTTTGATTCTCATGAAGTCTGAATTGTCATGTGTGGACTGGGGCTACTTTGTGGGCAGCACAGTAGCTGTGAAAGACAATGCTAAGGAGCTGGAGAGATGGTTTAGTGCTCTTGTTGCTCTTGCAGAGAACCTGGGTTCAACTCCCTGCACCCACATCGTGGCTCACAACCACCCATAACTCCAGTTCCAATCCACAAGCACCAGGCACACACATGATGCACATACATACATACATGCAGGCAAAGGGTTTTTTTGGTAGGTATTTTGTTTTGTTTTTTCAAGACAGGGTTTCTCTTTGTAGCCCTGGCTGTCCTGGAACTCGCTTTGTAGACCAGGCTGAACTTGAACTCACAGAGATCCTCCTGCCTGTGTCACCCAGCACTGAGATTAAAGGCGTGCACCACCACACCAGGCGTTTTGTTTTTGTTTTTAAGCAAAACCAATAGAACGGAATGTAGCGAGCTGCTGGAGGCAGAAGACTCAATTATGCACTGGACATTCTCTGAACTGTGCAGGAACAGAACCCCACATAAAGGATGAGGGGCAACAGAGCAGTGTTTTTCTTAGGCTAACCCACTCACTAACGCAGCCTCAGGAGACAGACGTTCCCCCTCAAATGTGAGAGGCAACTGTAGTCCCAGTCCATCCAAAGTGAACATCAAAGGTAGATGATGTTGCATTGCGTGTCATGTCCCCTCACCCTGCAGCTGCTGTTCTGTGCCCTGGGTACCTGGTTGTGTCCTGTTGGGGGGTCACCAAGAAACATCTGAACCCCAGTGGCTATGGGCAGCTCAACCTCTCAAGTTCAAGTTTCTAGGTTGGAACACTTGCAGAGGCTGATGGGAAGGCTCTCAGCATAGCATCTGGCACGGAAGCCAGCAACGTCCAAGGCAAAAATGTAGTAAGTGGCTGAGTTGTGAACTGTCTGCTTTGAAGCCACAGGGAAGGCAGGCTCTCTCTCACCTCTTGGAGAGCCTCCCCCATGAGGCTGGCAGCTGCCCCGACTGACTTCCCTGCAGATGGTATCACTCCCCAGGCCGGCAGCAGCTAGATTACAGCAGTATGTCAGGGATTTGGAAAATAAAACAAACTTAAAAACAAAAACAAAAACAAACAAACAAAAAACCCAAAAGCTGTTACCAAGCCTGAGAGGCTGCCAAGCACTCCAAAGTTTACAAACATCTTCGTGTTTGTGCACCAGAGAGCTAAGGCAGAGAACTGTCTCAAGAAAGCACAAACCAGCAGGCTGATGCTACAGTCTGCAGCCTCTTGGAGTCCCTGCTTCCACCTTCCTAGTCTGGGAAACTGGTTATCCACCAGAAAACTGCACTTTTTGCTTTTCTAACTAGCACTCCCAAAAAACCATCTCTTCAAGGAAACTGGTTGGAATTTAATGTCTCAACTGAGGAGGAAAATGGAGAACATAGTATGTGGGACACATTGTGTCATGCGGTTCAGGTTTCTTGTTTGAACTGAGAAATGAAATTGCTGTCCACTTCAGGCTTCCTGTGCTGTGTGCTGTCCAGGGTCCTCATCACACTCAGCCTGGGCATAGCCGCTCCTCTAAGAGTGGGTGCACACCCCGTCACAGCTCATGGCTCCCACTGTCCCCAGTATCCATGGTACTGGCATGGAGATCCTGCAATGTTGTTGCTGAGCCAACAGATCTGAAGGAGCTGAACAAGGGGCCAGTGACACAGGGCTGCACATGACCTACTGTGTGCAGGAAGTCCCTGGAGAGTTTAACTCAACCTACACCTTTAGAGTGCACAAGTGGTAGCCTGCCTCCTTACACCAGGATGCCAGGCTGAGCAGGCTGTGAGCATAGGGTGTCGCAGGCAGCCATGGAGGCTGTGAGCCACAGGTGGGATGGATGTGCCCTCTCTGTTCTTGACACCAGTGAGGAGTTATCCTCAAAGAACCACGTCTGTAAACAGCAAGTCAGCTTTTCTGCAAGAGCAGAAGCAACCAATGCCCGAAAGGCCACACTGAAGGCCTGACTGTGAAAGCTGGGCCTATGCTTGTAAATCTGGGTGCAGCTAACTGAGCCACATATGTAACACAAGTTACATACATGACCTTAGCACATATCCTGCTCTGCTGAAACTCACATGTCCTCTTCTAACCATCTGTGGACAGTCCTGTGACCACGTAAAGCTGTTGGTATAACTTTCTGAGGGACATCCTGTTGAGTGACAGCCAAATGTCCTTCTGAGAGTCAGACTGAAAGGTTGGCCTGGGCCAAGACATGGGGAGCCAGAGGAGGCTGGCTGGGTTCTCAGAGCATGTGCAGTTCTGATGTCAGCCTCCAAAATCAGGAGAGAATTCATTTCTGTCATTTTAAACACCCAAGTCTGTGGGCATCAGACACAGCAGCCCCGGGGCATTCACACCGTTCTTCACAGAGCCAGGCCCACCTTGCAGGCAAGGGTCCCTGAGATCTGTAGACGCTGTCTCACCCTGTACACACTCATGCATGTCACACCTTTTCTGAGGAGGTGGCAAAACTGTCCCTTGTGGCTTCCTCCACACCACAGCTGAGGTGTGAGGCAAAGGAAAGTCACAGGGCCAGTGGGTCAGGAGGCATCAGAGCCTCGGGGTTTAAGGTGGCCTCAGCAACTTCATCAGAACTGGCTTGTCAGCTCCTCCCTCCTTCAGAGCTGCTGACACACTTGGACTGTATCACCACAGACCCAGTGGCAGGAGGGACTTGCCAACCTTGTGCCTCTGAAGAAAGCGCAGAACACACTGGTCTGAAGTGGCAGAGCCCTCTGTACTGAGGAATCAACCAAAGATGGAATTGGCACAGCCCCATTTGTGATGAAGACACAGCCAGTGCCACCTGAAGAGTGACCCTCCCCCATGGACGCACTCCAGGACGGTGGCTCCTCTATAAGAAAACACACAGGGACCTTCACAGGAGACATCTCGTTAGAAACAACAAGCAAGGTGACAATGTTCAAAAACCTGAGGACACTGAAACAGAAGTTGGCCAGATCCCATAACCATTGTTTCACTATCGCCCCAATTCCTCCAAACCCCAAAAAAGGTCTCATCATTTGCAGTAACCTGCTGCTCCCTGGAAGGAGCCAAATCTCTCTCTCTCTCTCAGAAGTTTCTGGGCCTGAAGGCTGTACAGTATTAGTATAAAGACAAAGAAAAGACTGTGGCAGTCACTGAGGGAGGGGGCTCCAGGGAAGGGGCCTCGAATCCCAGATATTTTTTTAAAGACAAGATCTCACTATGTAACCCTGGCTGGCCCTGAACTCCCAAGGGTTAGGAATAAAGATGTGCTCCGCCAAGATCCCAGCTCTTTAGGTACAGAGAGCAGGCTAGCGCAGAAGGTTGTGTGCAAGAATCTCCCCTCACTCCCCGGGGGAGCCAGTACAGAGTAGAGTCAGAGCAGAAGCCAGGGACCTCTGCAGATGGAGACCCCTTGCCATGCGCTGCACCTTTAGCACTTAGTCAAAGCCCACATCCTCTGGTAGCAGGAATGACCCTAGAAAAGCCGCTTGGCTCTCGTCTGGCGTACGATTCCCTTTGAATGTAGCAGCTCCTCCAATCCAGAGCCACTGTCTTTTCAACAGCCCCTTCTAAGCAGCTTCTGGCCACGCAGGAGGCTCAAGGAGAAGGATGTGGGGGTCTTTTCCCTGGTGTTCCTTTAAAGGCTCTCTGACTCAACACTTGTTATTATGTCTGCTGCTGGGTGGACATGGAGGAAAAGCTGCTGTCTAGGACACTTTTCTCAGTGTCACTTAGGGTCACTTAGGGATGACCAAGCAGGGACCAGTTGTGCGGTGCACAAGCCTGGGTTCGCTGGAGTGCTGAGTAGCTACTTCACCAGGCAGGAACTCTCCAAAACGGGAAGCACACAATCTGACACTCAGGATTCTCCCCTCCCAAAAGGCCCAGGACAAAGAGCTTTAAGGAGCACAGCATTTAAGGGCTTCTGACACACAAGGCCCTGAGAAGCAAGCTAAAGTAGACAAGACCCACTCATCACGGGCAACTGTTAAAACGACACCATTATCTGTGATGTGTTCTTGGAAGCAGAGAGAGCCATGTCACTGCTGCCTGTCCTTACTGGACAGCCCAAGTCCACTGCAGGACAGCCCACCTACCTTCATCATAGCAATGACGGCAGCCCTGCACCTGCCCAGCCTCGGAGCGCTTCCTCTCGCCACATGCTGTGGAGCACCCAGGATCACAAGGATCTGTACTCGGCACCAGGAGGGCAAGACAGTGAAGAGGCTTACGCTGTATGGCTCACAGTCTGCAGCCAGGTATACAAGGGCCTAGCCTTATGCACTGCCCTCCTACAAGCTGCTCTCATGGTGCAGGATCCTGGGGCCATGCCCAGCTTTGGACTCACACTCTGCCCGCCACTCAGAGGATTGAGATGGATGAACTTGCTCTGCAAACTGCAGAGGCCCAGCCACGGGATTAGGTTTCCAACCTGTGAAAATTCCCAACCAGGCCTCAAGCAAGGTGAGCAGGGCTGGCCGAGGAGGGACCTCTGCGCTGCCCTGCCATCACTGTCCACCTGTCATGGGTAACCTCGCACTCCACAAGAAGGAAACCTACAAGGTTTGGTGGCAGCTGTTCAAGTGTCACAGGGCTCTGCCAGTCTTAAGAGGATGAGTTAATGCTGGACTTGAGGGACAGAGCCTCCATCACCCCAGTGTCAGATCAGCAAACAGCAGCCTCGCGGGAAGACACAAACACAGCCCCGTCTTGCTCTGCTTGTGGCACACAGGCAGGCACCAGGTATAACCACAAAGTGAAGTGGCCCAGGGACCCCAGACCTGTCCCCTCATTTTCACGGGAAGTGCTCTCACCTTTCCGGATTTTGTCGTGGAAATTGATGGCATCCACGGAGGCTGTGACTATGTTGGTCTTGCAGTGGCGTGCAGCCACAATCCCAGCCACCTCATCCATAAGCTTCATGGTGACTCCTGCACAGAAAAAAGGGGTGTGTGACTGGTAAGGCCCGGAGAAAAGCAAACGTGCCACATCGTGGAAACAAGTCCTCCCACCCACACAGGCAAGGGCATGACAGGCTGTGACTATCATTTTAATTATCTATTTTAATGTGCACTGGTGTTTTGCCTGCACACATGTCTGTGTGAGGGTGTCGGATCCCCTGGAGCAGGACTTACAGACAGTTGTGAGCTGCCATGTGGGTGCTGGGAATTGAACCTGGGTCCTCAGGAACAGCAGCCAGTGGCTCTTAACCACCGAGAGCCATCATTTCCAGTCTCTGCTACTCTCATTTTAAAGTTGACTTCCTAGGAGCATCTGACAATGGTCTCAGGTGACATTCCAGGCAACTGGCAAAGTGATACCTCTTTCTAGTTCTCCACAAACCTCACTCTGCCAGGAAAAGTTCATGACAATGTCCCCTGGGAGGACAACAGTCAAAATATCAGCTGGTTAGATATGGCGGCACACATCTGTGACCCATATACTCAGGGGCCATCCTGGGCTACATAGAAAGACCCTATCTCAAAATGTAACAGCAAACTTAGGTAACACAGGGCTAGGGAAGCTTAGAATCATCAGCAGAAGGGGGACATTTCTGGAATTTGTAGGAAGAAACCATGTAATTCGACTGCTCCACACCCAGGGACAGAAATGCCCAGAGAGTCAGACTCACACATGCAAATTCAACGGCAGTCTCATCACAGCCAGAGAAAAGAAACTAACACAACGCCCACCAACTGATGAAGGTCAGCTAGCTGTGGCTGGTCCACCCACGGGAGCCATCCACACTAACATGGTGAACCTAAAAATAGGCACAGAGGGAAGCAAGCCAGACACCGAGTGCAGTGAGAGGCTCTCGTTCTGTGAGAGGGAGATTCAAGGGTCCCTAGAGGGAACAGAGCACAAGGAAATGGCACTGACTGACAAGGGACACAGGGCTTCTCTTCTAGAGGGGATAAAATGTTTTCCAATTAAAACTCTGAAACCTAAAATGCTCCCAGAGCCAAGCTCTTTGAGTACCAACGTGATGCCACAAGTAGCAAATTTCACTGTAAAACTGTTTAATACAGAGAATATAAAAAAATACCCTACAGTGGGAATGTAAGATTCACTCTGGAAAATAGTACAGCGGGTCCTCATAAAATGAACACTGAAAAAAAAACAACCACACCCCTGAAGGAACTCTAGCTACCCCAAACACGGCTCTGGGGGGCCTTGCCTACTCCCCATTCCCTCTGTCTTGCTAAAAACTGTTACAGCACATTCTCCAAGCTAGCCACGTCTATTCCCTTGTTTGGCCACTTCCTCCTCTCACCACTGACTACCAAGGTCCAGCTATCTACCTCTATTTTTTTTTTAATATTTTACTTATTTACTATGTACACAGTGTTCTGCCTACATGTACACCTGCAGGCCAGAAGAGGGCGCCAGATCTCAATATAGGTGGTTATGAGCGACCATGTGGTTGCTGGGAATTGAACTCAGGACCTCTGGAAGAGCAGCCAGTGCTCTTAACCTCTGAGCCATCTCTCCAGCCCCAAGGTCCAGCTATCAAAGCATTGAAGTCCAGCAACCAAAAGCCCCCTTTGGCTCACCTAATTAACATGCCCAATTAAAATTAAAGACCTCATCCTAACACAAGGTTTCACCTTTACCTTTATAAGCTGCCATTTGCCTATGGGCCACACCTGTCTTCCCTCTATCCAGAGGTACTTCATCCTCCAGAACAAATACATTGACCATCTCTCTCCCTTGTTCCTTCTCCTTCATCCTCTATTTCCTGTTTTGTCTCTTACCCCCACTCTTTGTCCCTCTGGGGCAAATTTTCTTTGTGCTGAGAATTTGGTCTGGGGGTCTTGAGCCAACACTGATCTCTTATACTCACAACCCAGCCATCTATTTCTTGGGTATAGAGACAAAGGAAACAACAGCAATATATTTTCTGCATATTTATTAATACAATTTCTATTTACTTAACTATGTGCTTGTGTACACCACCCATGCAGATGTGTGACAGAACATGCATGTAAAGATCAGAAGACTACTTTTGGGAGTTGGTTCTCTTTCTCTCCACTGTGTGGGAACCAGAAATTGAATTCGGGTCATTAGTCTTGGTGACAAGTGCGTTACCCAGTGAGCCGTCTTGACAGCCCCGTTTGCTTATTTTTTATTTAAAGTTTATTATTATTATTATTATCATAATCATCATCATCACGAGTGTGTGTGTGTGTGTGTGTGTGTCTGTGCGTGTGTTACACTTACCACAACACACAGCCATAGAGGTCAGAGGACAATTTTGGGGAGTTGGTTCTCTCCTTCCACCTCTGTGTGGACTGCAGGGATCCAACTCAAGTCATTGGGTCTACATGGCAAGTGCTTCCCTCACTGGTCCCCTGCCTGATTATTTTTGCGACAAGGTCTTGATAATGTAATCCAGACTGGCCTTAAACTCAAGATTGTCCTGCCTTAGTGTCCCAAGCACTGGGCTTACAACCTACAAAAGCACCCAAGTGATACTGAGCCACACAACAGATGTCAAGGACTTCAGAAAGCTCAGGGCCCATTATCCTCAGACATGGTGGCTTCTGAAGATGCAGAGTGAGGAGCAAAACCTTAAGCCCCCCACAACCCATGAGGCCGGCCCAGGCACTAGTATAGTCACACATCTGATGTGGCGGCAGGTGACACCACTGGCCAGGCAAGGCCCTCTGCTGCTCAGCTCCTGCCGATGGCCCTCAATGCCACATAGACCTTGGCTGGTTTCTAACTGATTGAAGAAAAACATAAGCAGCTGAGGACAATGGACACAGAGGAACTACCTGATACAGAGGATTTATATACCTAAAGGGTGTGATATTGGCATGTGGAGTGTTTAAAGACAAGTTATTGCCAACTCGTGACATCTAGGTTCCAGAGGGTAAGCACATAACAGGAATGGCCAGGTGTTGATGGCCACAGACACTAGGGTATGGATGGCCTGGGTGGGATTCCACACCCACTTCCTTTGATTTTTTTCATTTGGGTACTCCACAGTGAAAAATTATTTTAGAGTTTAGTGTTCTTGGTTTTAGAAAATGACATTTTGAGACAGGGTTTCTCTGTGTAGGTCCTGGAATTAGATCTGTAGACCAGGTTGGCTTTGAAATCACAGAAATCTGCCTGTCTCTTGCTGGGATTAAGGGCTGTGCCACCATCGCCCAGCAGAAAATGACATTTTATGAACAGGACTTTCTAGGGAAGTGGAAAGGTTGAACTAACTGTGGTGAGGAGGGGAAGAAAACGAGAGCTGGCTGCAGGCACCATCTTCAGAGTGCCACATACAGGTCCCGCACAGGACCTCAAGAGCCCACTTTCAAAGCAACAACAGGGCAGAGTCAGAAAGCACCCCAGCTCTAAGCACAGCACAAGCCGAACCAGCACTGGCACCAGTTTTCTCCCTCCTGGGCAGGGGAGGGGCGGGCAGGGGGAAGGGACTGCAGCTCTGCACTCCATATCTGGGCAGGGGTCGCACTGGGCTTGGCCTTTGCAAAGAGGAAGTGTTGGAAGAGAAACAGGCACAGCGAGGCCTGAGCCCACCACAGGATCCTTGGTCCTTCTCCCACCAGTCCATGACCCTGTGGAGGCTGAGACCAGGTCAGGCTCAGCAGGGGAGGGGCGGTAAGATTAAACCCAGGATGTCCAAGAATCACAACAATAGCGATCATCCACGGGTCAGTGCTCACAGCCTTGGAAGGGCGGGGTTCTGAGGTGAGAGTGGGAGCCCGCCACAGTGGTCCATCCAGGCAGGGTCTGGAGCTGGGTTGCCTGGGGTACAATCCCATGCCTGATCCCTGGAAGGGCCTCAGCCCCACAGTCACTCCCAAGCCCTGTGCATGCACATGGATGACAGGAGTGTGACTGGATGTCTCTAGGTGGACAGGTGACTCTTGCAGTCTGTGCTGATAAGGAGGTGTCAGCATACACAGGGTGACTGAGGAGCAAACAGATGAGGTAAGGGGGCCAGTGGTTACTGCAGCTGCCATCATGGGAGACAAGGTTCACTGTTGAACTGAACCCTAATTTCCTGTGGGTCTCTGCAGACTCAGGATTGGAGAGGAACACATAAGGAAAGAGAGATGTCACTGGAGGATTCAGGGAAGTCTGGAACCACACATACTCTGCTTAGGTAGGAACAAGGGACCAGAAGATAGTCAGCCTCCCTGGCCAGGTGGCTCTCAAATGGAGGCAGGCCCTGGGTCATGCCACTCCCTTCTGATTTGGCTATGGCTTCACAGCAGGTCTATGGCGTGCACTCTAGCATGTATTTACAGACTTTGGAGAAGATAGAGTGAGCTCATAGGCTGAGCTCTTCTGTCCTGGCACTTGCTATGTAGACCAGGCTGGTCTCGAACTCACAGAGATCCACCTGCCCCTGCCTCTTGAATGCTAAAATTAAAGGTGTGCGCCACCATGTCCAGTACAAACAGTCTTTTACACTGTGCAGTTGCAGTTTGTGTGCGTGGCTAAACCCCGAAACGTCAAGGCATCTTTCCTGCTGCCTCAGTGCAGACTGCTCGGCTTCCTTTTCCTTTGTGTGCACATTTGTGTGTTCTCCTTTCACCTGGGATCAAACCCGGGTCATCAGGTTTGGTGGCAAGCACCTTTACACACTGAGCCATCTCACTGGCTCTTGAATTCTGTTTTAATGTCATTAATCTGCCTTTAACAACCCCTACCACCAACACACACACACGTAACTTTAGATGTGCTCCTTCTCAATCCAAACCATTAAAATACAGCAAAGTTTGATGGGGGTTTTTTGCCCTCAGTTCTCACTGTAAACCTAGCTAAAAGGAGTCAGCACCTTCATGCCACAACTGGTGTGTTCTCCCTCTGCCATTTTTAACCTTGGCCCTAAAGTCTTAGGACAGTGACAAAATAAAGACACCTTTTGCCCGAACACCGCACAAATGCTGTCCATGTTTGTTTTCTACCACAATTCTGGTCTTCTGAGCTCCACCACAACCACCCATTCAGCTCTGTTTTCAGCGTCCCCCCCCCCAATTCTCCCAAATTCCCCCAGAAATCAGCTCCAAAGTGACCTCACTTCTGTAGTGCCCACCTCTTGCGTTGTTTACGCGGCATCACTGTGACCTCACCTGGGGAGACCTCACAGACACAGGAGCGCTGTGCTCCATCGACTACCCTCTGATCGAGATCACAAGCAGGAACCATTGCTACGGGAGCTGATCTCTCACACAATGGAGACTTGTTTTATTATAAATATTCAAGGGGCCGGAGATGGCTCATTGCCTATGAACTGCTCTTGCCAAGGACTGCAGTTTGGTTTGCAGCACCCACATCAGGAGGCTCACACCACCTGTAACTCCAGCCCTAGGTCAATCTGATGTCTCTAACTTCCACAGGCCTGCACTCACACATACACACACACACACACACACACACACACACACACACACACACACACA
>CAJQZJ010032232.1:3563335-3597491 GCA_907164525.1 Lophiomys imhausi
CACACACACACACACACACACACACACACACACACACACACACACACTTTTAAAAAATAGAATGCAAGATAAAACAAAACCTTCAGCCCAAGCTTTCTCTTCTCCCTTCCCAGTTAAGAATAGTTGTGCTATCTGGGGCCTGAGCTGAGACCCGCTGTTTATATAGTGGTTAAGAGAGAATGATGAGGAAGATAAAGAGGACGACGACAAAAAGAATTAGAGAGAAGCTGGACATGGTGGCATGTGCCTTTTATCCCAGCACTCAGGAGGCAGAGGCAGGTGGATCTCTGTGAGTTCAAGGCCAGCCTGGTCTACAAGGTCCAGGACAGTCAAGGATACACATCTATCTTGAAAAACCTAAAAAAAAAAAAAAAAAAGTCCTATGGGGGAGGCGGAGGGGTAGGATGGTGCTCAGTGGCTGGAGTGCTCACTTGGACCACAGAGTGCTGAGTCCCATCCCCCACACCACGGAGACCAGACTGTGTCTCATGCCTGTAATCCCATAATCACTCAGGAAGTGGAGGAAGGGGCCAGTCTCAGCTCTGCAGCCAGTTTGAAGTCAGCATGGCTACGTGTGGCCCTGTGTGACGAGGACTGGGTGTCAAATGTCATACAGAAATTATTGAAAACATGCGTAAGCTCCTCTCCAGCACAAAGCATCACAGTCCACATCACCCAAGGACAACGCAGAACCACTGTGCATGGAGAGCTCTGAATCTGCTAAACTGTCAAAACAGAGAAGCCGTCTGCCTGATTTCTAACTGCTGTTGTTGTCAGTGCGGCCTAGTTGGACACTTCTCCCAGGGGGCCACACCCTTTCCTCCACCCTGAAGTTACCACCCACCTGCCTCTCTCGCCTGTTCACACAACTGTCAAGTGCCAAGTTTCCTATAAAGCACCATGGAAAGCTTCTTCCTTTGCTTCTCATTCAGACACGGCTGGTACCAACATCAAAAAAAAATAACTTTGACAAATTACACAGGCCATCATGATAAATTTAAAAGATGACAACAAAATTGTAGGATCTGCTGTTGTTAGAGACTGCATTCACCTCAGGAATTATGGGAAGGAAAAGACTCAGGCTTGCTTGGCCACTAACAAACATGTAGATAAACATTGAATGGCAGAGGAGATATTTTTGCATCTTAACATTTAACTGCTTATAGATTTTTGTTTTGATTTTTTCTTTAAGTATTGACAACATGCTGACTGGATTAAAAATAGAGGCTTAATTTTCTTTTCCCAAGGCCTGCTGGCTGGCTGGGTCAGGCCTGCCTACAAACCCACAACAGCAGCTAGCAGCTCAAAAGAGGAGGCAGAACCGCCTGGCTCTGTGCGTGGGAATCTGAGATGCCCCCATTTCTAAATTTAATCCCAACTGACGGAGTGTGGGTGCCAGCCTCCTATATTAAGCAAATTATAGTAACTTCATCTTACTTTATATATCCTACCCTTTGGTGATATGAGGTTATTAAGAGAAGCAGGTGAGTGAGAACTCCCACATGGCCCTGGCTCCTCTGGGTCTTATCACCCTGTGGGCAGGATCAAGGAATTCCTGGCACAGGAGTCTTAATTAAGGCAGTTAAAATAGAGGTTATTTTTGGCAATGAGTACACAGACACCCGCAAATTTCTAAAGACAGAAACGAAACGTCAAAAGTGGGAACATCAGTGAACAGACATAGTTCAGCAGGTAAAGGTTCCTGCTGCTAAGGTACACTCATAGGGGAAGGAAAGAACCATCTCTAGCAAGCTGTCCTCTCCAGCCACATTCACGGGCATGTGCATGTGCACAACCCCCCCCCCCCCCAACACACACACGGTGACAAGGGTAGCCATTCTGCCTCAGGAAGTCCAGGAAACCTAGAAGTAAATCTGCTGACTGCTGCTCAACAGACCAACTTAGCAGAGGAGATGAGTGGACGCATGTGTCACCGTGCCTTGGGGACTTGGTAGAGAGAGCTGGACTATAAACTCACACCCAGACCTAGGGGGCTTGGGCCATGAAAGTGCAGGCTCCTTTAGGGTGTGCACCACAGTGGAGACAGACACTGTTCACACTAATGCACTGGTCACTATGGCACGGTTGTTAGAGACTTCTTGTCTTGGTCACTCTGATGAATACACAGCCAAAGGGGAGAAGGCTGGCCTCACCGCTGTCTGTAGGGGTTAGATAAATTGGATTTAGGAAATATATAGGAGTTTCTGATACTGTCTCTTAATTCGGGGCCTGAAGAGCATTATCAGCATGAAGTCAGCAAAAACAGGAAAGACTCAATAGACTGAAAAACAAGTTTGAAGTCAGGAAAACAAGAAAGACTCAATAGAATTGAAGAAACAAAGTATCTGGCCTGACATTGTTTTCAGCTGCTAAGTGGGCGGAGCCCAAATTAAGCTGAAACAGAGTTCCTCCTATTTGAGGACAGTGCGTGGAGCCCAGAAGAGAAGAGGCCCCTGATGCTAGAGAGCTCCAAGAGTCCTGCTGAAAAAAAAGTCCTCCCTGAAGCAGAAAGAAGCCGGTGAGCAAAGAAAGCCTGAGCAAGACACCAAAAGGCCAAGGACTGGACCCTGTGGCTCAGCTTTTGCCTGGAGGGGTTTGATCTGTCCGATCAGTGGCCTAGGGGAAACTGTGCCTGGCTTTAAGGACTGAGGCAGAGCAGCTGAGTTCCTGATTCAAAAGAAGTAAGTTGGCCTGTAGACGGCTGGGGTCTCCCACAGAGAAGAAAGCATGAAGCCTTATTTAAGGTGAGACTGCAGCTGTCCTTGGTGTCATTTACCTAGACTGTTTCACAAGCGCAGCACCTGACACCTGGCTCACAAAGGCATCCTCAAAGTTACTACCCATGACCCTTTTCCAAAAGCAAGCTAACAACAGAGCTGAGGAAATCCATGCTCCCTGAAACCACCCTGGGAATGCCGGAACTTCTCTCTACACCCATGGACCATCAGAGCCAAAGACTTGAGACAGCCTAGGATGGAAGTTGACTGTGCCCTGGCCTCAAGTCCCACAATAACAGTGTGCCACATAGAGGCTGGTCACTAGTCACTCTCTCTCCTGACCCTGTCTGATACCCACACTGTGACCTGAGGTTGGAATACAGGTCAGGACCCCAGCCTGATGGAAGAAGCAGGATCAACCAAGTACGGAGTTTGAGGATACATTTTAGACATCAAGCATCACAGCAGCTTGCAGCAGAGCAGTCAGTCAGTCACCACAGCTACAGCAGAGGGCCAGACACGCCCACAAGAGGAGGGTCAGCTCTACACAGAAGGGGGTGGGGACATGCATCTAGCCAGGATGGCCTGGGGTTGGGGTAACACAGGACAATGGGCAGTAGGATGAACTTAGGCATCACGCTTCTATGCTAACAGTATGTGGCTCTAGGGGGACACAAGGACAAGAGGCCCAAGAGAGAGGTGGGAAGAAAGCTTCCCACCCAAGCTCACCCTCCTCTTTTTCCGTGGGCAGATTCTGTTATTCTCTTCTCAGTACCAACACTTTAGTATTTTTAATTTTTCTTTTCAAGTCAAACAGGCTCACAGCCACCCACCTTTCCTCTAGAACGCCGTTGGCCCTGTCCCTGGCTATGTTGGGCAGCAGCTACTTTCATCATTTCTAGTGCATGCAACACTCAGACTCAGCACTGGGGAGGCAGTGGGGTTTCTGGCAGCAATGTCCTCCTCAAGGATGCTCAAGTTTTTATGGAACCTGCTTCAGTGCACTTGTATTTAAAGCTCTCTTTACAGTATAAAAAAAAAAAAATCAAATGATCACATTGTACATATGCCCCCCTGAACAGACAAATGTTCAACTGCCTAAGACATCCTCTCCCTGTGTCCAAGACATAAAAACTAATCAAGTAAACAATAAAAACTCTGAAAATAGAGATGAGATCACTGAGTCTAGGAGTTCCAGACCAGCAGCGCAAGGTAGCAAGTCTCATCTCGAAATAAACAGAGCCAATAAGATGGTTCTGAGGTAAACACACTTGAACCAAACCTGGTGACCTGAGTGTGCTCCTCAGAACCCACACAACAGGAGAGAACCCGCTGCCACAGGTGGTCCTCTGACCTCCATGGCCGCTCTCTCCCACCCAAAAGACAGTAACAGAACCACACACAGGGCTCAGGCTGCAGTGGTAGAGTGACAGTGCTGTTCAGAAGCTGAGGACACGAGCTAGATGACGGCCCAGCAGGTAAAGGCACTGGCTGCAAAGGCCTGGCAACCTGAGCTCAGCCCCCAGGAGGAGAGAACCATCTGAGCAGCGTTGTCCTCTGACTGCCCATGCACCCCTCCCGTCATGCATACAGAGAGAAACACAATAAATACACTTAACTTTAAAAATTGAAGGAAAGGGGTATAGGAAGAGCATTTCTGAATTGCCGAGACAAATACACATTCCAAGCAAGTTTTCCTCACCACCTTTGAATCATCAGAACCAGCTAGGGCACTCATTAAAAACGCAGGCCCATGCACCAGCTCATCCCAGCAGCATCATACCCTCCAGGAGGGACCAGGAACCTGGTTTTCCGTAGTAGAGTCTCACTCACCCTTTAACCACCTGCCAACATCCTCAGCACTGAACCAGCACCCGCAGGCCACATACCCAGCAAATTTGCCGTCAAGCAGCAAGAAAACTGCCAAGCATCAGAGGAGACAAACTACATTGTCCCCAATTTCCTACTGTGTTGAGGCGGAAACAAAGAGGCATGACTGAAACGGCCTTGGGTGCCACTGAACATCTGGAATGGAGCTGCCAATGTTCCCACCTCATCCTTGCATATGACTTTCTCAACTCTCTTGCAGTCCCTTGGCCTCTTCAGGAAGTTATTAAAGGAGAATCAGAGAGTAAGCTTGGGAAGGAGGTTCTCTTCCACCCAGCTTCTGATAGCACAGAACTCCCAACTACAGAGACTGTAGGCTGGCCACTCAGACCACCCACAGGCCCAAGCACACAGCTATATTCCTCAGAAAAAAACACAACACACAGCCCTAAAGGTGCAGGCAGAGGAGGAGTGTGGCTTGGCTCTGAAAAAGGCTGCTAACAACAAATACAATGGGCCAAGAGGCAGCGAGACACGAAGGCTGTTCCACAAAATCAGTATCTCCTCCCCGTAAGTCATAGGTCCAGGGTAGGCTCCCAGACAGGAAAGGGAGGTCACAGCAAGCTGACCGGGGAAGACCTTTTTCATGAGGATGCCTGGCAGGTCAGAGCCCAACAGGTGCGGCAGGGATATTCATTAGAGTGGCACGCTGCTAGGAGGAGCTCCAGGGCAGTAGAGAAACCCTCCTCTCCACAGAACCTGGTAGAAATGCCAATTCTCAGCTCCCTAGCCTGGATGATTGCTGGTAAGGCCACACACAGCTTTAAAAAGCTCTACTTCAGTGTGACCACACATATATCAAGTGGCAGAACAGTGCCTGGGGCCAACAGACTCACATGAAGAGCGGGAGGAGAAGCCAACAGCTTAGACAAAGGCCTGAAGGAACAATGAGGACCACATCAGCAGACAGCAGAGCTGGGCCACAATGTCCACATGTCAGAGAACCCAGCCCTTGCATATCTTGGTTAAAACTATGGAAGTTGAAGACACAGAAGAAAGCCCTGTGGGGAGGTGGACTCCCCTAAAGTGCAACGCTTAGCCAGCCCATATTTTCAGGTGTGCAAAAATCAGAAAATTTTCCTCCAACCTCCCACAACAGAGAATATACACCCAAATGAGTTTTTCCTTAACACTGTTGACAGGCATCACATACCACCCAGAGGGCCATGGCCCTGTGGACCCGCCCCACCAAACTTTCACCAAGTTGTCACTTCAGCCCTGGTCACTCATGGTCATGCTGTCCCTTATGAAAGCTCCTACTGCTAAGGGCTTTTACCCAGCAGTAGACTTTCATCCTAGTGCATCTGCTACCTGTTGAAGGATGCCACTGGAGGATGGAACCCACCAAAAGCAGCAGAGGAAAACCCAAGTGAAGAAGAAAATTCGAAGAATTCAATAGATCAGGAACTTTACTCAGAATAACTTTTCTGAAGCTGTTGGTTGTTTGAATAAGACATATTAAACTGTTAAGGCAGCACACTTAAGTGTGTTATGTGGCAGGAGTTTATTAAAACCGATTGTGAGAACGTTTTTGTTTAATCCCAGGGGCACTGCTTAAGACACAGGTATAAAGTATTAACCGTCTTGTGAGCTAGCAGGGGCATGCATGGCTTAACCAGTCCCTGAGGACTTGGGAGAGAGGAATAAAAAGCCAGAGCCCCGAGGAGAAGGAGCTCCATAAAGAAGTAAGAGAGAATGGGCTTTACAAAGAAGTAGAAGAAAAGAGAGCTACAAAGAAGTAGGAAAAAGGGCTACAAAGGGCTACAAAGAAGAAAGCAGTTGCTGCTCTCCCAGCTGCTGGTGCTCCCCCAAACTGCTGCTTGTTCTTCCTGCTGCTGTCTCCTGGTTTGCTGGACTTCTACTGAGACTGGTATTACCCCCAAAGAACCCAACGACCCTAATCAGCAGGAAGTAGCTCAAAGAGACCTACGTCCCTCCTCCCTCTAACCTTCTTTCTCTCCTACCTAGGGTTGGGGGAGGCTTGAAGGGAACGAGGGGTGGAAGGGAGGTGGAGGTGTTAAACACAATAAATTAAGTACAGAAAAATAAAGCAGAATGCATATATTGGAAAATTAAAAGCCACTGTGCTACACCCAAGTCTCAGGAGCCATGCATCCAACCCAGGTGAGAGGCAAACGACTCCTACACAGAGCACCGTAAGCAGTGTCAGGGAACACTGGATCAGAGCAACAACCGAACTGCAGACTGCCAGGCAATCTTGAGTGCTGAGGTAGCCTCCTGGTGCAACTGTGGTCCTTTCCTGCAGTCACAGCCTGACCCTTACATGTCAGGACAGCAGGACACGCGTGATGTTTAGAGGCATAGCAGCAGTATCTAAAGTCGCTAACTACAAGAGGAGGAGGGGGAAGGGACAAGAGGCGGTGACACTTTGTCGTACTTTAGGCTCAAAATAATGGACTTCAAGAAATAAAGCATCTGGGCTGGAGAGATGGCTCAGCGCTTAAGAGCATTGCCTAGTGCTCTTCCAAAGGTCCTGAGTTCAATTCCCAGCAACCACATGGTGGCTCACAACCATCCACAATGTGATCTAGTGCCCTCTTCTGGAATGCAGGTGTACATGCAGATAGAGCACTCATATGCATAAAATAAATAAAATAAATCTTAAAAAAAAAAAAAAGAAATAAAGCATCAACAAAATGCTAGTCTTGGAAGATGAGAACTGACAATCCTTCCAGGATCCACCCTGAATGGGGCTGCTGGCTGGCCCTCAGAATCTCCCTCACTTGTACTCTGATCCCAATACCTGCCAATCACCCCAGGAAGCTATAATGCACGCAGGAGGGGGAGCAGTAAAAGAGCAGAAAGGAAATAGTCCCTGCCAGGCTGACACCCCCCTTCAGGAAGTGAGGAGGTCTCACTTGGGGTTAAGAAGGCAGAAGCCAAAGTTAGGTATATGCTTCCTTACCAGTGCCTCAACTTAGAACTTCCTCTTGGAGAGGAAAATGACCATCTCCAGCAGAAAGGTTCCCTTTCCAAGCCACTTTCCACAACCCTGTCATCAGCAGGGCCAACACCAGCCAGCAACTTTCTCTCAATCAACACCTTTCCAAAGCACCAGAGCACAGAACCAGGGACTATGGCAACATTCACACCTGTCCAGGTTCACTGTCCCCTCATGGGGACAAACCAGACTGGCATTTATAACAATATGGTTTGGGTAAGACCTACTCAAGTGATTTTAGATCCCCTTGCTAATAATACTCTACAGGGAAACACAACGGAGTAGCAGTTGCTGGTGTTATCTACCCACTTCTGGTGAATTGACAGGCACACAGGCGATGCTGGGGACTGTAAAAATTAGGAGGCATATTTATATCGCACACATGGAGCTCTTAAGAAAACAGGCATTAAGCATCATGTAGCTCCTACTAAATGCTTCCTACGCACACATTATATCAAGGGACAGCTTGCAGTCTGTAAACAAGTGTGGCCTCTCAAGGGTTTTCCAAGAATTCTTCAACCCTTCACTATTGCTGATAGTATCTCTCAGGCAACGCGAAAGGGACCCACTCAGGATGTGAACTTTCACCAAGAAGGCAGTAAGATGAGATTGCTAGCTGTGGTGGAACAAAGTAAGCCTCCCTACACTACAGCATGGACTTCCATAGTTTACAGAGTGCAGCGACGAAAAGCTAGAGAGCAAGTCTTGGAGAAGCCTGGGCTAGGAGTGGCTGTGCTTAGAAGGGGGGGGGGGCTGCTGTCTACCTGGAATTTGAGGCCAGGGAGGTAGGAACATGGGGACATTGACAGTGACACAGCTACTCTCAGGGTGGAGAGAGAGACTGTCATGGGTCTGGAAAGTGCCGCTCACTATAAAGCAGAACTAACTTCCTGTAGGCAGGACCTATGCCAATCAAAAGAACAGTGCAGACAGCATTTGGTGAACAGAGGCAAACAATCATGAAATTGAAAATAGAACCACACAAAAGGGGACTGGTTAAAAATAGAAACAAGCGCCGGGCGGTGGTGGCGCACGCCTTTAATCCCAGCACTTGGGAGGCAGAGGCAGGTGGATCTTTGTGAGTTCGAGGCCAGCCTGGTCTACAAAGCAAGTCCAGGACAGCCAGAGATATTCAGAGAAACCCTGTCTCGAAAAACCAAAAAAATAAAAATAAAAGCCGGGCGGTGGTGGCGCACGCCTTTAATCCCAGCACTTGGGAGGCAGAGGCAGGCGGATCTTTGTGAGTTCGAGGCCAGCCTGGTCTACAAAGCGAGTCCAGGACAGCCAGGGCTACACAGAGAAACCCTGTCTCGAAAAACCAAAAAAAAAAAAAAAAAATAGAAACAAGCCTTAAAAACACGTCTTGAAGTAGAGGCCACTCTGACTGTGGCAGGCCCAGAACCTGCTGCCCTTCAACTCAAATGTAAGCTGTGCTCTTTGTGTTTGTGTGGGGCTCTTCTTCCAAGGCAATTGTAAAATCTGGTCCCCATTCTTGAGAAATCCCTGGTAGAAACATCAACATAAACCTACAGTGAAGCCATCTGAGCTGGGGATAAAAGTGAGCAGTAAACCTACAGAGAAGTCATCTGAGCTGGGGATAAAAGTGAGTAGGCGTCTTCTATACAGAGAGTAAATGGGAACCCATTGTTCCAGGCAGAAGGAGAGCACTGTACAAACACCCCAGTTACACCGGGAGTGAGGACCAGATGTACCCAAACCTTGACACCCAATGTCACCTCCCAAATTCTCCTGTCATCTGCACCCCTTCACTGCCTTTGCCTGAGCATTTTTCTCTAAATCAGATCCATTTATAGCTGTTTTGGAGCCAGGGTCTTGGTGCTGCCCAGGCTGGCTTTGAGTAATTCTCCTGTCTCAGTTCTGAGGTGCTGAGAATCCACAGGTCCTCAGGCTTGTAGTGCAAACATGGACCTCCTGAGCATCACTCCAGCCCTTGACCTATTTTAAAGTTTACTTTACTCTCATCCAAAATGACAATATCCATTTGTGCAAGCAATTGATGTGTTCCTTATATTTGTCTTCTATCACAAAGAAGCAGTTGTACATTATTAAAGTAAAAAGTATCCTCCAAGGACCAAGGGCCAAGTCCTCTGCATTATAGTCAGAGGACAATGGCCAGGACCTTTAAGCCTATGCTATTAGAGATAAGATCTTCAATAACTCAAAACAGCAAAAGCAATCATCTGGAAGAATGGTTTTAAATAGCAGCTGACGGGCTGGAGAAGTGGCTCAGCGGTTAAGAGCACTGACTGCTCTTCCAGAGGTCCTGAGTTCAATTCCCAGCAACCACATGGTGGCTCACAACCATCTATAATGGGATCTGGTGCCCTCTTCTGGCCTGCAGGCATACATGCAGACATATAACACTGTATACATAATAAATAAACAAACAAACAAAATCTTAAAAAAAAAAAAAGCAACTGACAGTGAGTTATAGGGTTTCTCCCGGGCTCTTCAAGGCCCTACCCCTGACACCTCACAGCTTTGAGGTCCCTGGGTTCTATGTGACCCTCTGCTGAGATGTCCTCATTTACCCAACTTTCATTTCCAGTTTTAAAAACAGACACTAATGGTATTTCAGTAATTTCTTATGCAACCTCTTAAAAGTTTAAATTTATACTTCACCAGACATGAAAGTCTAAACTAGGTCAGTAAACAGCATGGCCTCTTGGGGGCTGCTCAGGGCAGGCAGGAGATGGAGCAGTGGCCAGAGCAACTTGATCCCTACCTCCGTGCACGAAGCCATGAAGGGTGCAGTCTGAGGGCCCCACCAGGTGGATCAGGCTGGACTGGCTGTAGCTCACTGTGTTCGGCTCTAGAAAAGCAAGGGAGAGAGATCAGTTGTGGCACAGGTGGGTCCCCACAGCCCAACAGTGGCAAGGCCACCACTGCCCAGTATTCTGTGTCATTAGAAGTGTCCACCTGCAGTCACTTAGACAGGTTTCCCTGAGAGAATTTAGGTCTCGGGAAGTACTAAGCAGCCTCTATCAGCAAATAAGAGTGCACTCTGGGTATGGTGGTGCCCGCCAGACCCTGTCCATGGCAGTCATTATATCCCTTGGCTAGAAAGTTCGAGGGTTATCTGTGATCATCCACTGGGATGTCATCATCCAGCTAACTTTCCTTTCCAACAACACAAAGAGCAACAACAGTGTTTCTGTACTTCCTGAATTGGCCCAGTCCGATTCCTCTGACCGCCCTACCCTATGCGTGTCTCTGTCAGTGTGAACCTTCCATGAACAGGAGACTCCTCAGCAGAGCTCCAGTCACCCCAGTGCTGCTGGGAACTGTCTGGCTTCAACTAAAACAGAGGACACAAGTTCTGTCCCTGAGGGCAGATGACATTCCTGCAGGCTCCCTTTCCTCAGCAGGTATAGACAGAGCCGTAGGTGTGATCCAGCGCAGTGTGCACACACCCTGCCAAAAGCCTTTAGCCATGGGTAAGCCCTCATTTACTCCATGCTGGAGTCAGTGAGAGGCACCCATTCCTGCCATGGCTGTTGAAGGAAGTGCTGGGCCAGGGCCAAACAACATGTTAGGCCCCAGAGGTACTGTCCTCATCTGGTCTCAAACAATACTTCTCAGCAGCAAAGAGTTGGTGGCATGAAGGGTAGCCCTGAGCTCTCTGAGTGTCAGCTTTCACCTGAGACTTAGTTGGCCCTTCCTGTTATCAGGTGAATGTGTCCATCTATGATTCCTATGTCCTCAGAACACAACACTACGGAGAAGGACCTTTAAAGTGGTAATTAAGTTAGAATGGAGATATTAGGGTGTAACCCAGTCAAACACAACCAATATCATTGAGAGGGTATGAGAAGGACCTCAATTGAAGAGACAGGGGCCAACATCCACAAGCTGGGAACACCTGCTAACAGTGTCTGGGGACCTCAGCCTCCAGATGAGATACATCAGTCTCTGCTGTTTACCCACTAGGCTGGGCCCTGTGTAGCTTGAGCAAGCAAACACATGCTATGGACTTCAAATCAAAGACAGGTACCTGAATCCAGCAGGCAGAAAGAAAGCCAGAACGCTGGGGATCTGAGCTTAAACACTTATTCTAAACTCTGAAGCATCTGCTTCTACACAGCTCAGAACTCTCAGGCTCTGGTTTCGGTCACACAGGGAGCCCGAGTCAGTCACAAGCAAGAAGTCCTTTTAGGCACCAGATCTACTCTGGCTCTGAGAGACAATCTTTGTTTTGGCATGGTGTCTGGTCCTATGGCTGTTAAGATACCTTCATTACTAGCCACTGTGTGAGACCACCAGGTGACAAGAGAGAGGGCCCTTAACTCCTGCATTTGCCACCAATGAAGGCCAGGAATTCTGGGGTAGCCCCCAGTGCCTGGGAGACTACAGTCAGCTGAGGTCACTGTGACTTTCACTAAATGGAAGAGAGTCTCAACTATGTCATGTCACTTCAGTGCCACCTCCCGGGACCTAAGGTCATCCAGAGGCTACGTAGCACACTAAGCTGAGCTCTGTGAAGACCAGGACCCTGGCTCTTCCAGGCTCCTCTGACCTCCAGCCCTGTTTGGCTCTGTTTCCCTGGAAACGGAAGAGGGGCAGCGGAGCCCACATGCTGGAAAGCCCTCTTGCTAAGAGAGAAGAGCATTTGCACTGACTGACTGCCCGAGGACCCTGCCTGGGAGGTTGGGTGGAGACAAAAGCCTCAAAGTCCCTCAGCACCCCAGGGACCCAGCAGCACTGAGTGCTGAGCATCTCCTTGGCCTGTCTCTGGGATGGAGAGGCCAGTCTGGACAGCAAACATTTCACTCTGTCGCCTTAGAAAGACACGAATGTAAGTATTCTGGAGCATGACTGACACTCACGACCTCCAATCTGGTCACTCTCAGGCCCACTTTACCAGCTCAGAGACCTGCCTGTGGTGAACATCAAATCTAGCCCTGGGTGTAGCCTGGGGCAGCATGCTTGCCCAGCAGGCTCAAGGCAAGTTTGATTGTCTAACACACACAAAAATAAACTTAATTGAAAACTGCATTCAAAATTCCTTAACGATCAGCTCAACAGGACAGTTCAATGTAAAAGTCCTTGCATTCAACTTCAATTGAACCTGAGTTCAATTCCTTGGATCACATGGCTGAAGGAGAAAACTGACCCCCCCCCCACACACACACACACAATTCTTTTACAAAAATCTTTCTCATATTTACTATTTTATTTTATGCCTGTGTCTCACTGCATACCCTGGTCACGGAACTCACTATCTTGGCCTACCAAGCCCAGCTCGTTTTTACTTATTTTGATAGCAGGGCCTTATGTGTCCCAGGTGGGTCTCCAACTCAGTCTGTATCTGTGAACTCGGGCTTTGCTTATATTACAGGAGGGAGTCACCATGCCTCCAACCTGTATAGTGCTGGGGATCAAAGGTGTGCTAGACAAGCTCTCTACCACCGAAACCACTGCCTTGGTCCCTTCTTTCTCTCATTGAAAATCGACTTGTTCATACAGCCATGGGAAGCAACTTTAGCTCCCAGGTCACAGAGATGCCCCAGCGCTGTGCCATACTGTTTAAGAATGCTGGTTAGGCCACACTACTGCCTCCATGTTCTCAGAGCCTGAGCACAGGAGCTTTCAGTGAGAAGAAGCAAGAGAACTTCTGGCTTCCTCCCTTTTGTGCCATTAGCTAACTCCCCAGGGCTCTGTGGGCCAGGTGGTGTCTACTTTTCTTCTACCTGGTTCACAGCTAGAGGGTGAGCACTTCCTTCTTTGGGCATTGGGTAGAACACAGCCACTCCTGTGTCCCCTACATTCTACATTTTAAGTGACCCAGGAAACATGTGAAAGGGGTCTGCTGCAAACAGATACAGCCACAGAAATGGAAGTGCCTTGAACACAGACATCTGTACCAGAAGCAAGGTGCTGCCCAGATGAGAGCCTTTCTTTGCAGATTCCAAGGATACTACCATTATACCAGCATGAGGCAGAGCAGAGGCGGGTCATGGTGAGACCTGCGCATCTGATGCTCCAGAGCAGCAGACCAGGAAAGAGACAAGCTCCAGAAAGCACAGACAGACTTTGAGCAGAACCCAGAGTGAGCATCATTCAGAGACCTGGGGCTTCAAAGCTCAGATATTCCTCCTGCCTCCAGACCTGGGGCTGAGGAAAACGAGAGCAAAAGCCTGCCAGGACTCAGCTTTGACTCAAGGTCCCTGTGATGGTGTCACCTTCTCACCCACATGTGTCCAGGGAGGAAGAATAAAATGCACAGGCCTGGGAAGAACTTTGGGTGTGGTGACTGTCCTAGGAACTGGCTAGAAGTGAGCCGATCCACAAGGGACTGAAGAAGCATCTGACTGGTCAAGTCTCACACTCAGACAAGCAGATGAGTGATGAGCCCCCGTGTCCACTGTGAATGATGCCAGGTCAATAATGCACAGAGAAGGAGCTTCCGGATAGCGGCAGGAACACCTCAAAGAGAAGAAACAGAGTCCAACCAAGGGCTAGCCCCATGGTCTTGTCCAATACACTGGAGGACTTATTACTGTGGGTCAGTGGAGCTCAGGGGCCTGTCATTTGCCATTTCCCAAGTCTCTGCTCCCTCATCAAGCAGAGATCATAATCAGTGCTGGGCGAGCACAGCACCTGTATCCCGGTGCATCAGATGCAGGACCACAAGGGGTTGCATGCAAACACCACAGAGAGGACTACCCACCACCAAGGCTGGATAGGACCCCATAACTGCCTTTGAGGTGAGGTGTTCTCCATGTGCAAAGATGCTGAAATGAAGGTGTTGTGAGCAGAAGACAGGACAAGCAGAGCCAGCCAAGTGTCAGGTCTGTCCTCTCCCTGTCCTGCAGACGTGACTGGCCATGCTTCCCTGACTCCACTGGGGGAAGGGGGATGGCCATGTTACTCAGGGGTCTCGGAAGAGTTGTGGGTTGCTTCTAGACCTGACCAATCCAGCCTGTGCAATGTGAGCCCCTGCAATGACCCTTCCCAGGACATCTCCAAAGCCTCTTGCTAGTGATGGTGGATCAGAACTGTCAGTCAGCCCTCGCTATCTATGGCGCCAACCAACTTCCAACCACAAGTCCTCCCAGCACATCAGTGGTGCACACCTGGGATCCCGGCACTTGGGAGGCTGTGGCAGGAGGATGCTGAGTTCAAGGACTGCCTGAGCTGAGTGAGACCCTGTCTGAAAAGAATTGGGAGGAGAAAAGGATGTACTGCAGTATACATATAGAGAGAGGGGGTTTTGTAATTTTTCCTTAAATATTCAGATTAGAAACCATTTAATAACATTTACATTACATTAGATATTATAACTATAAGAAGAATTAACATACACAGGAGGCTATGCATGTGTAAGCTCCATGTGTTATATACAGTGTGTAAGGTTGTATGCAACTCCCACTCTGTCTTATACATGGCACTTGTGCACCCTTGGATTCTAGAACCCATCCCCCATAGAGGCCAAGAAAGACATTACACACACTCTCTCTCTAACAGTATCATATGCATGTGATACACATAAGATTTTTATCAAGCAGACGACAAAGCTATAGCAACAAAAGGATCTGAGTCCTCCAGTCTCCACCATTTGGAAGAGAACCCACCCTTAGGGAAACCCAGTTTATAGAGTCTGCCTAAGCAGGAACTGCAGCTCTATTTATCCACTAACATGCTGGGCAGTTACTATGGCCCTGCCCTTCAAACCTGAACCTTTAAAATGACATGGGGACCCTAATCAAGCTCTCAAGGAAGCAACAGGCAAGGCTTCCTAGGCTCTAGACACACTCCCTTCGGATCCTGTCCGCCTGGCAAGAGTAACTTTCCTGCTCCATGGGCATCAAGCCGCCCCTTCACCCCAGCAAAGCTACGGCTCAGTGGCTGCCTTGTCTGTTCCAATCAAGGCAGGTGCCTGGGACTGAAACCCAAACTCCAGAACCTTTCCCTGTCTTCACATACCATATTCCCCCAAGACTAGTGTTGAAGGGACCATAATCATGGCCACACTGGAGGGCTACGGACATCAGAGAGAACTTCAGACCGAGGACTGGATTCGACAGCCAGGCTGGTCAGCTCTTTCCCTCCAGGGGTTGACTAGACAGATCTGCCTGGGTACTGCTTCACTGGAAGGCAGATCTCAACCCAGGACCAGGAGCTTGGTGGCCTGCGAAGGCCCCACTGCTGCTTTGCCTGGGGTAGCCTGGGAAGTGAACACTACTTCAAGGACCGGTGAAGACAGCACTGGTCATGTCTGAGGTAATGTTGATTGCATCCAATAGACCTGGCAACAGGGTCTTGTGGTCACAGTCTTCACAGTGATAAAGCAGGGGAGCTGATGGTCATGGACATGGCAGCTCAAAAGCGACTCTCTTCCCTGGTCAGAGGAACACCACAGAAAGCAGGCTTCTGAAGAATTACCAGACTCCACCAAGACACCTCCCTGATAGACAGGTGGCCCAGAGGTTGCTGGGTAATACTGTCTGAGCCCAAGTTCTAGTTGCACAAGTGGGTGGGGGTGAGGCCAACAGCTGAATGTAGTGGGGGAGGGGAAGCCCGAGTGCTACACTGTAAGGCTCTGTCCTCCAAGTTTGATGTGGCCACTGCCATCCTGAAGTAAAAGTTTCTCCGATTACCCACACAAAACCTCTCCTCACGCCGGGCGGTGGTGGCGCACGCCTTTAATTCCAGCACTTGGGAAGCAGAGGCAAGTGGATCTCTGTGAGTCTGAGGCCAGCCTGATCTACAAAGCGAGTCCAGGACAGCCAGGCTGTTACACAGAGAAACCCTGTCTCGAAAAACCAAAAAAAAAAAAAAAAAAAAAAAACAAACACACACACAAAAAAAAACTCTCCTCACAAAATTCCCTAGTGGAGGGAGAAGAGATTCATAGGACTTCTCAAGAAGTGATGTGTGGGGCCCCGTCCTGTAGGGTGTAAGTGGTTAACCATTGCTGGGGGACAGGTCATAGCTGTTCACGTTCCTGTAAACCACCTGTACTCCTGGAAGCAACTCGTCAACTCTGTAGCTCACCAACAGAGAGCTGGGTGAAATTATTTCCTCCTTCTGTTGGTGGCGCTCTACCTGGGGTAAAATGTTTGTTCACATCTCCCCAGGAAAGATCACACAATAGCTACAGTTTGGAAGAAAAACAAATCTTGTCCTCAGCACCTGCCTCTGGAGACAGAGCACGCCACCGGCCATTCACCCAGGGTGGCCCAGCACACAGGCAGGAGGCCAGGCATAGGGACACACAAGAACAAGGCCCCATGGTTCTGCCAGGAGATTGCAGTCAGACGCACAGCTGTCTAGGAAGATGGCTCGCTGGCAGAACTCTTGTCTAGCTTTGCATGAGGCTCTGTGCTCAAGGCTCACCACCAAAGAAAAAATGAAGAGTGACAACCGGGTATGTGACCCATGTCACACATGTTCTAGAGCTGCTTGTCACATCCAATCAGCTGAAGAAGATATATCTTTTCAAGATATAGAAAAACAAAACTGACATATAAAATCCCATCAGAAAGCTGTGAGTTCACGATGCCAACTTCAGTTGCCATCACCAAAGAACAATGAGCTATGAGATGACTAGGTACCACACTCACAATCAGGGGTGGCTGTGACCAATAACCTCAGGAACAAGGAAGTTAAACTGACTAACAGCCCAAGGTACTGAGAGATTCCCAGATCATCAGCAATGTCTATTATGCAGGATCTAGCTTTGTGGTTCTCAGCACCAGAGGAACTGGGCTTTTTTTTTTTTTTTTGAGGTAGGTTCTTGCTATGTAGTCCAGGTTACAGTTCTACCTCAGCCATCCAAATGCTGGGATTACAGGCAAGTACCACCATGCCCAGTTCAGATTCTCTCTCTCTCTCTCTCTCTCTCTCTCTCTCTCTCTCTCTCTCCCACTTCTTCTTTCTCTTCTATTAAAAGCAGATGGGGGAAGGGGGGAGCCCAAGGAAAAGTAAAGCTTTGATAAACTGCATAGTCCCACTGGCCTCAGATGACAAGTGCTTTGATTTTGGTAAGCTGAGGAAGGAGAGAATGATGGACAAACTGACAGGCAGACACTGGCTGAGAACTGTGACAGCGGTGGCACTTCATGGACGGTGCCACAGCCAGTCCCAGGCCACATGGACTGAGAGCGCCAAATAAGAGGCAAACTCCCAAGCCGGGCGTGGTGGCGCACGCCTTTAATCCCAGCACTCGGGAGGCAGAGACAGGTGGATCTTTGTGAGTTCGAGGCCAGCCTGGTCTACAAAGTGAGTCCAGGACAGCCAGGGCTACACAGAGAAACCCTGTCTCGAAAAACCAAAAAAAAAAAAAGAGGCAAACTCCCACCCAACCAGGGGCCTGAGACACTGAAGGTCAGGGAGTCCTCTGCTCAGGGACACCAAACCCAGCACAGAACGCCTGAGCCCAGGCCACTTCCAGCAAGGCAGAGAAGCTCGTGGTACATTCTAGAAAGAATTCTCAATACCAATAAACTGTGGTGACTGTACGTGGCAGGGGCGCTGGAATCACATACATTACCTGGGAAACCTCCCTCTAAAGATGGACCCACCAACAATCCTTTACCAAGTTCCTAGGGGTCAGACATGCCAAGACCCCTGTCCTGATGGACACCGAGGAACCTGGGGAGGCCCCAACCGTTTGGTGTTTGCACAGATACTACATGAGAACACGAACCATCCTGGCAGGGGACAGAGGAAGGTAAGGGACAGTCCCCCAGGAGAGCTGAGGCTTGTCCCTTGCATGCTGAGAATGACAGACTTTTAGTCAGAGGCAAGTATCTACCTATGGCAGCCTGTGAAGAAATGGCACTTAATTCTGTGGTCATCTCTTGCTCCCAGGCCTCTTCTCTAATGATATGAACATTCTCTCAAAAACAAGCTCCTGAGCAAACTCGGGAGTGTCAACAAAAACAAATGCTACCTACATCAGCAGTGGAGACCATGAACCCACCCAGGCTCTCAGGAGGTGCCTGTGCCACCTCTCCCTGCCAGCTGGGCTACAGAAAGAGGTCTGCCTGGCTGCAGGCAGGACAATGGACAAAGTCTGGCTCCAGGAGGGAATTCCACACCCCAGAGCCCACAGGAGAGCAACCGCACACTGACTGGTAGTTTCTGTACCTCAGGCAGGGAGGTACCTGAGGAATGGCATCTGGCCGTGGTGTCAGCCCACCCCAACCTTTCCAGCCTGGTCTTCACCTGGGTTCAGGACGGGCTGGACAATGTCCCCGTTCCTCCACTTGGTCTCCATGCGTTCCAGCTTCTGGGCTTCATAGCGTTTCCGACCCTCCTCCTCCTGCTCCTGCCGCGAATACTGTGGACAGGAAGGCAGACAGAGGGTGAAGTGCAGTGGGGACAATACCCGCTAGGCTCTGGCCACAGCCTCCCTTCTAGCATTTTGTAATTGGGACTGCCTCCTGTCTTCTGATGACATGACCACTACATAACTAACAAGAACACAGGGCACATGGTGATGCCCCCGAGACAACCTAGTGGACATCAAGGTTAGATCTGTGGATATTTAAAAAGTCCTATGGCTGGACATGAGAGCTGAAACAAAACCCAATTTTATTATTTTGCAGCAACACCATCTCCGTGAGTGGCCCACAGCCACCAGTCATTTAGCAAGTCCCCTCCTCTGCTATGAAAACGCTCTCACCCTCGCGTACATACATGGAACACATGTTCAAAAAGGAAAAAAATTGCTGCTTACCAAAGAGCCAAGCTCCCACAGCCGGGTCTAGTAAACCCTCATGGTGCCTAGCCGGCTTGACTGAGGTATGTAGGTGTGCACGGAGCCTGAGGGGTTAGCCTTAGACCAGAGCCTCACAAGCAGCGAGGCCAAGCTTCCTCACATGCAGGCAAACTGCTGGCACATCCTAATGGAAGGCCAAAGGCCTCTCAGACCCAGCTGACTCAGCGCAGCAGACAGTTCAGTCGAAATTCTCAGACCCGTGGACCTCCTAAAGCAAGCACGCTGAAACACTCCAGAGAACCCATTATGTCAAAACCAAGGCCTCCAATACACCCACCATGCTGACTTAATACTCATAGGGAAAGCTACACTCTGCCAGGCTGAGGACGAAAGTGAAACAAGGAACAAGTCACACTTAAAGTCACAGAGACCACAGGAAACAGCCACACCTGGTCACTAGCCTGTAAGCGTTAACCCTGCATGCGCACACGTGTGTGTGTACTACACATAGCTACAGGCAGCCGCGTTACACTTTCTAGAGTTGCGATCCGTGAAAGGCTGGCAGAAGGATGCTTGTGGTATCTAAAGCCTGAGCTCGGATCAAGCTCCAAGCACACACAGCTCCTAAAGCAAGCAAGGAAGACAGACTCCAGGGTCACGACAGGTCTCTGCTGGACGCTGCCAGGGCAAACAGTGAACTGGTGGGTCCCACCGTGCTCACTGGTGTCATCCCGGCAGCTGCTGCAGCTGGGGTTGTGTGCTTCCTTCCTTAGCCCCTTGGCCTCAGCTTGGTGGCTGGATTTCAACACACTCTTCTGTGAAGCCCAACTAGTATTTATGTGTCATCAACCCCAACACACAAAGCAAGCGAAAGGCCGCAGGATCGCTCAGCACATGGTGGGCATTCGTGACTAAAGAAGGTTGGGACAAGAACGGCGGAACGCCTGTCCCTGTGCCAAGGACTTTCTGGATCACCCATGTGACTGGCTGGAGCCTGAACAGCTCCAGACTTCAGGATATGTGAAAAGGTTGACAGCAGCCATATGCCCAGTCTAAAAATCCCTACAGGATGCAGTACAGGGCATTGCAGCCACCAGCTAAGAGACTCACCAGAGCATCAGCCACTGTGTGGGGGTGTTCCTGTGAGACTTGGCAGGGAACTCCAAGGACAGGCTGAGAGTACACATATTCTCATGGCTGTTCCATGCGTGTAACTGCCATTAGTTTGAGCCCAGTCAGCACCCAAACCAAAAACAGGAAGAGCAGCACAGCCCAGGACAGGTGGGAGGGAAGGAGACCTGGAAGGGTGGGTGCTGGCCTGAGGAGCACTCCTGGGGATGAACAGAATTCATCAAAAGGGAACCTTGGAACCTCAGAATGGGGACATTTCTGCAAATGGATTTTGAAAATGCAGCTTGCAAAAATGAGGCTAAGGTGAGTTAACAGGAGTGGGGGTAGCCCTGAGTCCTACAACTGTGTCTCTAAAACCATACAAAGACACAAGCAAGGGAAGGTGAGTAAGACAGGCAGAAACTGGGTGATGTTACCATAGGCTAGGGCGCCTGCACCACCAGGAGCTAAAATGGGACATGAGAGCTTGCCCATGAGCTCCAGAGGGCATGGGGTCCTGGCCACACCTTAATTTGGGGCCTGACATTCAGCACTGTGAACAAATATTCTTCTATAGTTTTTTGTTTTAATTTAATTTTGAGACAGACTCCCTATGTAGTCCTGGCTAGCCTAGAACTCCTTATGTAAACTAGGCTGGCTTTGAATCCACAGACATCTTCCTGCTTCTGCTTCCCAAGTGCTGCGATTAAAGGTGTGTGCTACAATGTCTGGCCTTCTTTAGTTTTTAAATTACCCAAAACTATAACATTTTGTCACAGCAGTCTCAGGACACAGACAGGACTGTGGATCACCTGCCTCAATACCTGACCCTACACTGTGTCTGATTTGCTCACAGGAGAGTTGCTTAGCACAATGGTTCTCAACCTTCCTAATGCTACAACCCTTTAATACAGTTCCTCATGTTAAGATAACCTCTGTAACCGAACTTTTAAGTTATTATTTAACACTTATTTATTACTAAATTCACTTATAACAAACACCAGCAATTTCTTAACTATTAATCCTATAAATTCCTACAACCCCTTTAACCTATCCACTAAACCTATTGATAATCATAACAACTACTTTCATAACCTTTTAGAATGATACAGTCTCTGGGGCAGGTCCTCAGTCATCAGGAAATCAGTCTCGGGGGTAGACTCTTTAACGCACTTAGCAGTCCTTTTTCTGGAATAGCTCAGATGCAGGTTCGTCAGGGTAAATTGGCTATCGAAGTCTCACTTTAAATAAGGCTTGAGGCTTTCTTCTCTCTGGGAGACCTCAGCGTCTGTAGGCCACCTTACTTCCTTCGTATCAGCAACTCTGCCGTTCTGCCTCAGTCTTTAAAGCTGGCCACAGTTCCGTTCAGGCCACTGTTTGGACAGGTCAAACCCCTCTAGGCAAAAGCTGAGCCACAGGGTTTAGTCCTTGGCCTTTTGCTGTCTTGCTGAGGCTTTCTCTGCTCACCAGCTTCCTTCTGCCTCAGGGAGATCTGGCCATTGGTCTACCAGAACTTTCTCCAGCAGGACTCTCGGAGCTCTCTCATATCGGGGGCCCTTAGCACGCAGCTCTCTGGGCTCATCCACTTGTCCTTAAATAGGATCACTCCTTGTTCCACCTGCTTCAGCTTAATTTGGGCTCTGCCCACTTAGCAGTTGAAAGCAATGCCAGGTCATAAAGTCTTTCCTTGTTTCACCTGGCTTCAACCTTGTTTTTCAGTCCAAAGAGACTCCCCTCATTTCACCTGACTTCATCCATAAGCTGATAAGCTAATTGCTCACAGCAAAGTTGATCTTCATGCCCCGAATTAAAAGACTGTATCAGAAACCTATATATTCACTAAATCTAACTTATATTAATCTATCAGCCCCTACAAACCTCCAATTATAAAATCATTTCATTGCTACTTTATAACTGTAATTTTGCTACTGTGATGAATCAGAATGTAAATATCTGCATTTTCCAGTGGTCTTGGCGACCCCTGTGAAAGTGTCATCCACCCTCTAACAGGTCATAACCCACAGGTTGAGAATCACTGGCTTAGCACATGACCCCAGCACAGCTAAGCCAAAGTTGAGCTGCTCTTTATAAGAAATGGAGAGGGACCCAGGCACTGTGGCGCAGGCCTTTAATCCCAGCACTCTGGAGACAGAGGCAGGCAGATCTCTGAGTTCAAGGCCAGCCTGGTCTACAAAGTGAGTCTAGGATAGCCAGGGCCACACAGAGAAACACTGTCTTGAAAAAAAAAATAGAGTTCTCTGTCATCAAAGTGTTTTTATTGTTGTTTTATTTGTTTTTCAAGACAGCTTTTCTCTGTGTAATCCTGGCTGGCCTGAACTCACTCTGCAGACCAGGCTGGCCTCAAACTCACAGAGATCCACCTGCCTCTGCCTCCCGAGTGCTGGGATTAAAGGCGTGCACCACCACACCTCGCTCACAGTGTTCTTCAACATACCTAGTGAATGAGTTTGAGGCCAGCTGGTCTACAGAGCGAGTTCCAGGACAGCCAAGGCTACACAGAGAAACCCTGTCTCAAAAACAAAAATCAAGCAAAAAAAAAACCCCAAAACTATGAAGGGATTCTAGCCATGGCAAACGTGGCTCTGATGGGCCTTGCCCTTCTTCACCAATCCCTCTGCCTTGCTAAAAACCATTAGATTACATTCCTAAAGCTAGTCACCAAGGTCTAATCTCAGTACTTGGGAGGTATAGGCAGGATGATCAGGAGTTCAAATCATCCTGGGCCATATAATAATTTCTATAGGTCAGCCTGGACTATGTGAGATCCTGTCTCAAGTCGTCCAGTCCAAAACACCCTAACTACCTAAAGAGCACAATGATAAAAACTAAGAGTAGCCGGGCGGTGGTGGCGCACACCTTTAATCCCAGCACTCGGGAGGCAGAGGCAGGTGGATCTCTGTGAGTTCGAGGCCAGCCTGGTCTACAAAGTGAGTCCAGGACAGCCAGGCTGTTACACAGAGAAACCCTGTCTCAAAAAAACAAACAAACAAAAAAAAAACCTAAGAGTAGCCAGGTGTATTGGTGCACACCTGTAATGCTATCGGGGGAGGGGGAGGGAGGTTAGACAGGAAGATGGTGAGTTCAAAGGCAGCCTGGGCTACAGAGCAGGGGGAAGAGTATATAATCACACCTTAACCCATGGCCCAGCTGGCCACTGGGCAATGATGGGAGAGATGACAGAGAGCCAGCTTTGAGGGCACCTCTGAGTAATAACGAGGAGTAAGTCCTCCTGGCCCAGGTGACCCAGAGTCACTGGAAAGGTAGCAGATGGACAGAACTGTCTCACTGGGGAGAAGGGTCCCCCATGAGGAAGAGAAGACACCCAAAAGGAACAAGGGCTGTGGGTGTAGTCAGCACTGCCCATCTCTGTGGATCTGCAGGCAGAGGCAGGCTCATCCTGACCATGCACCTCCAGGTCATCTTTCCTGAAGGCACATTCTATGCAAATCCCCACCACAGGCAGGAGGCCCCAGGTGCAGTTTCCTGGTACACCAAGGCAGCCAGAACACATTGGAGGAGCTGGTCACAGGTGCCTGAGTCTCTAACAAAGCACCCACAGGGCCTGCCTATTGTGTAACAGTTTCCTCTAATATTGAAACATACCATCCTACAGAGGAGTTCTTTAAACAAGAAGGTAAATAACTCAAAATAGCTTCAGGAAGTCCCTGAAACTGAGCAGATTCACCAGGCCCCCTCCCTGCCAGAAAATATGCATTGAGCATCCTTGTCAGAAGGGCAGAGCCAAGGTACAGAGAAGACTCTGAGAGCAGACCAGCTGCCTGGAAGAAGCGAGCTGCTTGGAAGAGGTTAGACTAAACTCTTGAAAGTGTCACTTGAAAAGGACACTCTCCAGCCTGCAGGCTGTGCAGAGTGCTCCAGGTTCCCAGCTTCTGTGAGCTGTCACTCATGGTGAGGTGGGCCTTGGGGATGCAGCTGAGTCATCTCTGCTCCTGTAAGTAACCCCAATAAAACTCACTGATTCACCAAGGTAGACTTTTGTGGTGTCTGTACTTTGGGCTGTGATGGGCTCCCTATCTGGGTCATGTAGACTTGTGTATTGCACCTCCCCAGCAAAAGTTTTGTCAAGTAGCGCTGCCCTAGACACCCCGCCGGTGGTGGGACTCACCCTAGGGACAAACACCACAGACTCTTCTCATCTTACGAAGGTTATGTTCACACAGACAGAACACACACTGAGAGACACTCAGAAGAGGAGAGAGATGCCAGAAGAGGCAGGGGGAAAAGCAGGGCCACAGAAGACAAAGTCCTCACATGGGCGCAGCAGAGGCTGAGATGTAACCCTGTTCTTGCCTGGCCCAGTCACCCTGGTCCTCGGTAGACAGCAGCAACACAGTCTCCTCCTCAGCATTTTTTTGGCTGGGCAAGTGTGACAGAAAGGGGGGATGTGGGCAGCAGACGAGCGCATTCCAGGGGTCACAGTACTGCTCAGGGATGAGCTTGACGCACTGCTTCAACCCCTCCAGAGAAGCCCTGCCAGGCCCCCAGGGCCCCAGGGCCCGGGTGCTGCAGTCTCCCCAGTGATCCTTTAGGCTGCTCCTTTGGCCAAATGGGCCTCCCACAACTCAGAGGGACCCAGCCTCTGCATCTGCCCCAAGAGTCAAGGGAAGGGGTCACCTTACCACAATAGGAGGCACCTCGAGGACCTTGTCCACGTTCTTCAGTGACAGGGGCACATACCACAAGGTGGCCTTATTGGTCATCTTTTTGGTGCCTAAGAGAAGAAAATCACATTGAATGACACCTCAGTCTGGCTATACTGGCAAGTGCCGCTCCAGCCCTGTGCATGCCAGGGATGGCACACTGTCAGCTCTGGCTCCCAATTCAATCCCCAAGGTCCCGTCCAGCCTCTTGGCATGTGTACACTGCCAACATGGAAGTATGGGACTAGACTCCCCTGTGTGCAGAAGGTTGTGTGGGCCCAGGACACCCCCACCCTGCCATGCTGTGGTAGCTCTCCCTTCCAGAGGATGGTGGAAAGGCTTCAGACTACAGGCTCCAGGCCGAGCCAGCCCCAAGGCCAGTTTCACAGGGACAGGGTGTGGCTATGGAACTCCCAGCACAGGAAGGACCTGCTAGATGCAGGAGGGCTGACGAGGCCAGGCCAAGCCACTGGCTGGCACAAGCAGACACTGTCATTGCCTGATGAAGACCTGATACCCTCAGCTCAGACTAGTCTGACTCTTCCAGAGGCAGCCTAAAGATCATCCACAACCAGGATTCTGGACTGTGAGACCGCAGAGCACAGCAGGCCCTGAGGTGTCAGGAAGATGCAAAACCAACCACTGCCCAGAGCACAGAGGCTTGGGTCGGCAGCTCCTCAGGCCCAGTGCCAACAGGCCAGTTGCTTCTCCCCATCCTCTCCCCTTCATAGTCCCATGATGGAACGTAAAAGCTCCAATCCAGAGCTTCTAACACAAGAGGGACGATGGGCTCAGACTCATTTGTGGCACTGAGTCCAGATATGAAGCAGAATGAAGCTCACAAGGCAGGAAGACCTTTCTGAATTGAGGGCCACTGCTTACGGCCTTTTGGTACCAAAGGAATCCACAGGCCAGTGGCCCATACCCCTGCTTATCCAAAAGAAGCCAGAATCCCAGAGAGGTTAACAGCTTTGAAGAAGGTCACTTGGCAACTTGGTGATATCCTAAGTACACACACAGGGCTCTCCAGTCCCAGTCACTTCAGAAAATGTGTAAATATGCTTTTAAAAAGTGGCTTTGACAACATGAAAGACTCCCAGGGTAGAGCAGCAACAGCAAGAGGCAGGAGACAAGGGAGACACAGGTGGTCTCTGCCACCCTGGAGAAGAAGCTGCCAGCAACTACCTCTAAGGTACCTTCCCAGTAGAGACCTAGGGTTTCCCTAAGGTTACACCAAGCACAGCTCCAGGCTCCCATTTCCCATCCCACAAGGTAGGTATCAAAAGATAGGGTTGCAAGGGCCTTCCTATTCCAAAATGGCAGTCCTCACATCCCCACCCAGACACACGGCACCCCCAGAACCACTGGTAGACACCATGGGAAAATATTTTCCTCACGATTTGACTGAGTGAATCTGACAACCTGCTTTTGGGAATAAAGATTTCCTGTTGGACTCAGAGCCAACATAAAGAACTGGTTTCCATGGAAACCCAAGTGGCCTGCTAAACCTAAATGAACAGCACTGAGCAAAATGAGGCGAACTCACTAATTGTGCAATCTCCACCCTTCAGTGGGAGCGTCATCAGGACCGCGGCACTGCAAACATCTTCAAACCTCACAAACCTCACCTACTCCCCGAGCGGCCTGCAGCCATGATGCCCCTGTACCTCGATATTCTGAGGTACAGACATGAATGCATGGCATCTCAAGGGCAGAAGTTTAGGATGGTGGGCCAGGTTTGTGCTCACACAGCTGCTCTGCACTGCAGCTCCGCCCAGACAGAGGGGAACATGGTGACTGGGGTGAGGTCACGCTAATACAACCTCACCCTGCATATGGGCTACAGCCCATGGTGTGCATTTAGCTCCCCTAGCCTCAGTGTTCCCATTCCTCATCCTTTCAGACAGGGCACGTGGTCAGAGTGGTGTTGGGTCGGATGGTCGTAAGCCAGGTATCACAGGCTCACCTTCTGGTGGACACGTGGGTAAGGAAAGGGCAGGGGAACCATGGAGCACCAGAGTCTAGTCTACAATGGGCTCAGGGTAAGACACCTAAGACGTGGAAAGAATAAGCCTTTCCTGCTCTGAGACCAGACTGTCCCCACCTGCGGTACAGGAGGAAGAAGCAGAAGGATATGAGGCACCGCACAGGCCTCACTGAGAAAAGCTGCCAAGCGCTGCCTCCCTGAGCACTAAGAGTAAACCATACCGGTCCTTTGTCCCACAAAACAGTGCCAGCACTGCCTCTGCCCTATCAGCCTGGTCCCTCCACTTCTCTGGCAGCACTCACTCCTGTCACCCTCCGGGCAGAAGGGGACTCTAAGAAACCACTATGGGGTGAGGGCAAAGGGCTGGGCTGCTGCTTGAGGTGTTTTCTTTCAAGAATTACTTTCATTTTATTATTTTAAAAAACTTACTGTATGTTTACTAATATTTTATCTGCATGTTTATCTGTGTACCACATGCACGTTTGGTGCTCTCAGAGGCCAGAAGAAGGCATAGAACCCCCTAGTACTGGAGTTACAGATGGTAGTGCACCTACATGTGGATGCTGAGTATTGAGCCCAAGTTCTCTGGAACAGCAGCCAGTGCTCTAACCACTGAACCATCTCTCTAGCCATTTTCCCCCCTTTGTAGCCCTTACTAGCTACAAATTCACTTTGTAGAGTAAGTTGGCCTCAAATTCACAGAGATCCACTTGTCTCTGCCCACAGGGGGCCAGGATCAAAGGTATGTGCCGCCATTCCTGCCCTTTACTTTTTAGTTCTATGTGTGCATACATCTACGTGTGAGTCTGTGCAGGTTCGTACTAGAAAGGAAGCTCAGCAGTTAGGGGCATCTCCTGCTCCTCCAGAGGACCCAAGCTCAGTCCCCAAGGCCCACATCAGGCAGATGTGAGCCACCATGTGGTTCTGGGAATTGAACCAGGTTCTCTGGAAGAGCAGTCAGTGCTCTTAAGCACAGAGTCATCTCTCCAGGCCTTGGGAATCCAATCCTTTTTTGTTTTGGTTTTGTTTTCTTTTTGGTTTTTTGAGACAGGGTTTCTCTGTGTATCTATCCCTGGCTGTCCAGGACTCACTTTGCAGACCAGGCTGGCCTTGAACTCACAGAGATCCGCCTTCCTCTGCCTCCCGAGTGCTGGGACCAAAGCCCTAATGGGAATCCATTCTTGAGGCAGGCTCCACATGGTTTCTGAAGCTGAAGGCTCCCACAGTGAAAAGATCTACTGGCTGGTTACAAACAAGCATCAAGACCAAGAGGCACCAAAGAGCCCCTCTCCTGCTCAGGGGTGATAGCCACCCCAGCAGTCCCAGCGAAGGAGGCTCATAGAACAGACAATGAGTCCTCCCTGTACTAGGCTTCCTTCCTCCCATGATACACAGCTATCCCTTCCTGTGCCATGGCCTGAGACCAGCGTCAAGCGGTGCTATAAGGCCAAAGGGGCCCGAGAATGCAGAGCAAGAGCAGAAGCCTCACAGTCTCCCAGAGCATAGGGGCTGGGTTCACACAGCTCATTTGAATCCATCCTTGCTCCAGTCATCAGAATGTCCCGGATGGTAACTATATTCTTAGTCCTTCCCAGGAAGACCTGAGCCCCTGAGTCAGTCCTCAGCTACCACTCCTTGGGGTCACCACTGCAGAGGACCTGGGGAAGGAGATGAACCAGCCCCCGTTTCTAAGGAGCATGAGACCACAGGCAGGGTGGAGCAAAAGGGCCTGTCTTCTCAGCCAACAGTCAGGTTATAAAAGAAACATAAGGACCTCATGAAGAGAAGCTCTGCTCTCCTGTGGTGCCAATGGGGAAGAGGAGAAGGGTTTCCATGGTTACCATAGCCAAGGCAAAGGTTCACCCAACAGCTTCTACGTAAGCCTGGTTTCCAGATGGGCAGGGCACATTTGTCCAGCAACCTCTGCATAGCCATACAAGCCATGGTCCAGAAGAGCAGGTGGATACAAAGTCAGGGGCGGTGGGTGGCCATGGCTGGTCTCAAGATGGAGGGGAGCAGGCTGGGAATCCTGTTCTGACTGGAGAGGGGCTCATGTTTGCTTTGTAACCCACCAGTGCTCCATCTGCAAACCTCAAAAACATGGGTAGAGAAAAATCTGCCCACAGGGTACATGAAGACCAAAGCGATCATGCAGAGAGGGTAGCCCTGGGCCTGGCTACCCTCCACATATGAGCAAGCCGGTGTTACATCAGCCTCAGCTGTCAACCTGGTGCAAACCTAGGGTCACCTGGGAAGAGAAAACCACAACTAAAGAATTGCTGGGGAGCTGGACTTGATGGCACACGCCTTTAATCCCAGCACTTGGGAGGCAGAAGCAAGTGGATCTCTGTGAGTTCCAGGCCAGCCGGTCTACAAAGGGAGTTCCAAGACAGTCAGGGCTACACACAGAGAAACCCTGTCTCGGAAAAACAAAACCAACAAAAAGAACAGCCCAGATCAGATTGCCCTGTGACTATGTGTTGGAGCCATTTCTTAACTGCTAATGACATAGGAGGGCACCATCTCTAGGCAGTAGGCTTGGGCTGGAAAGGTAGCTGAGCGAGCCAGAGGTAGGGAGCCTGCAAACACATTCCTCCACTATGTCTGCGTCAGTGTGGTTTTCCCCAGCGATGACTGTAGCTTCTAAGCTGAAACAATGCCTTTCTTCCCCCCAGGTTAGTTTTGGTTCATGTTTCATCACAGTAACAAAGAGCAGACAGACCCCGTGCTGTGGTCCTTATTCACTGTCACTGACGCTGAGCCAACGTGGGCTGGACGACACCTGGAGTTACCTGTGAGGATGTTCTCCGACATCACGTGGACCTGGACCTCCACAGAGTGCTGGGACGTGTACGTAATCTCTGCGCTGACATGAGCCACCTCCCCGATGCACATGGGCGACAGGAAGTCAGTGCGCTCCACCCGGGCCAGGGCAGCCACACAGCGCTCCTGCAAGACCAGAGAAAGCCATCAGCCCAGTCCAGCCCAGCATGTCCTCACCACAGAGACACTCATCTCCACACTGCCTGCTTTGTTCCTCACTGTGAAATAATGGGGCTGATTGGCAGTACTAGCCTAAGTGTGGAGAAACACCAAGAGTACCTCAGAGCTGCAGCCATATGCTTACTAGCCCGTGTCTTCTTATTTTTCTACAAACACACACTGCTTCTCAGGGAATATTGAAACAGCACACAGAGAAAGGGAAGGGGCAGTATCACTTCCTTCCCAAGAGAAAAATTATTATGTGGGTCTTTCTGGGCTCCTTCCTCAGGACAGGGACTTTGCTGTCTTGTCTCTTCCCTTGCCTGCTTTTTAGTCTTAGGAGACTATGCACTTCCTAATGTATTTTCGCATTCTGATCTTCCTCAAAGGGGAAAAAAAATCTGCCTGTTGTCACTATGTCATCCATCTGCAAAATGTGGGTGCCAGAAGGACCATCCCACAGAGTACATGGGAACAGGAGAGGTCACCTAGGGAGGTGGCATCCCCACAGCACTAGACAGACAGACACACACACACACACACACACACTCTCTCTCTCTCTCTCTCTCTCTCTCTCTCTCTCTCTCTCTTCCTTCAAAGGGATGACCCAGTCTCATGATTCAAAATTCAAAATTATTAACAGAGCCTCTGGCAGCTTGTCCCTGTCACCTGGGAGCCCAAGTGCACAGCATCAGCCCCACAGCGAGGCCCAGATGGTGAGTGTAACCATGCTGACTAACTGCCCTTAGCCCCAAAAGACCCATCCTCGCAATCTCCTTTGGACAGTCCTACAGGCTGAGTCTCAGTCTGGGTGGGCTATACATGAAAAAAATTCATGTTTCTCAGATTGTAAGTTTAAGATGAAGACACAAGTGAACTCAGGTCTACTAAGTCCTTCTTCTGGGTTCATGGATGAAGGGCCAAGAGGACATTATTGTCTCTTAACATAAGGCCACTGAGCAGGGCCTGGTGGCACAATCCCAGCACTAAGTAAGAAAGACAGGAGGACTTGGTGGGAAGGGGAGGGTTCCAAGGCAAGCCTGGGCTACATAGTGAATTTGAAGTCTACCTGGGATACAAAACAAGCCCTTGTCTCACAAACACTAAATGATAGATTGATAGACAGACAGACAGACAGACAGGGCACAGAGGCCTTCATGAAAGTAGACTCAGTCACGTGAAGAGCTCAGCCTCCCACAGCCCTCACCTTTTGGGACACACTGGGACTGCAGCAGTGCTAGAAGGACTTTCTCAACCTGTTCCTAAGACCCCACTGCACAACTGTTTGAATGGTCAGAAAGAATAGGAATCTCCATCTTTTCTTAGACGTGTGCCAACTTCAGCTGTGGTGTAGTGTGAACAATACTGTAGTGGACAACCTTTCACATCCAGCATCATCTGCACTTCAGGGCTCACTATTTTGATATATATTCCCAAAGACTTTCAAAAGGCCAAAGTGGCCCACATGGCCTCAGGCACCTCCGGATGCCCTTACTGAATCAGCTTATCTTCCACCCTGGCTAATAAAATGGCAAGCTGGTCTGCTGTCTAGCAGTGACACCATTGAAACCCAACCTTTTTAATTATTAAACACTTATTTATTAATAACTATATTCACTTATAACAAATATAAACACTTAACTACTAACCCAATAAATTCCTACAACCCCTATTACCTAACCACTAAACCTATTGATAACTATTACAACTATTTTCATAACCTTTTAGAAGGATACAGTCTCTGGGGCAGGTCCTCAGTCATCAGGAACACAGTCTCTGGGGTAGACCCTCTAATGCACTTAGCAGTCTTTCTTCTGGAATATCTCAGATGTAGATCCGTCAGGGTAAATTAGCTATGGTGACTTCACCTTAAATAAGGCTTGAGGCTTTCTTCTCTCTGGGAGACCTTAGCCTTCTGTAGGCCAACATATTTCCTTTGTATCAGCAACTCTGCAGCTCTGCCTCAGTCTTTAAAGCTGGCCACAGTTCTGTTCCAGCCACTGTTCGGACAGGTCAAACCCCTCTATGAAAAAAGCTGAGCCACAGGGTTTAGTCCTTGGCCTTTTGCTGTCTTGCTGAGGCTTTATCTGCTCACCAGCTTCTTTCTGCCTCAGGGAGATCTGGCCATCATTCCACCAGCACTTTCTCCATCAGGGGATACAAACTACTTGTTGTCCTTTCTAGCAAGAGGACTCTCTAGCATCAGAGTTCTCTAGCATGGGGCTCCCGGGCTTCATCCACTTGTCCTTAAATAGGATCTCTCCTTGTTCTACCTGGCTTCAGCTTAATCTGGGCTCTGCCCACTTAGCAGCTGAAAACAATGCCAGGCCATAAACCTTGTTTTTAGTCCATAGAGTCTCTCCTCGATTCACCTGACTTCATCCTTGTTTTCAGTCCATAAGCTGATAAACTAATTGCCCACAGCTAAATTGATCTTCATGCCCCGGATTAAGAGTCTGTATCAGAAACCCCTAGATATTTACTAAATCTAATATATATTAATCTAACTCCTTACACACCATGGGCTGTGACTTTGCATAAGAGCATTTGGCACTTAGTAACGGTCTACTGGAACAAGCAGTTTTCTTAGGATAAGATACTTGGGCATCACTAGGCTGGTGCAGATATAAGCAGGTCTGTTACTTCTCAGCCAGTCCTTTCAACAGCCCTCAGACAGCTGCCCACAGCAGCACAGCAGTCAGGTTCTGTTGCTTGCTAGTTCCAACCTTTAATGTATCCCCTACTGTCATGTGTGTAAATGGTTTATGTATGTGCTTCCATGTATATGCATGTGTGCACACATCGGGAGGCCTCGATCAGTCTCCATAGTTCTTCCTGAGAGAATATGTAGTGCTGACCTGGGTATGGGCACGTCCAGGACTCCAATTCCACAGCCCCACAAGAGTGGCAAAGCCAGCTTAGGCTCCTGAGGGTGGCAAGCTTGCAGAGTGTGGGGGAGTGACCAGTGTGTGCAAAGACTAGCAGCTGTGGCTTCCTCCTCTGAGATGTTTGTGCCTGAGACTGCTCACTGTGAGCCGAGCTAGCCTGTCCCCACGCTGTACCTAACAAACATGCTGACGTAGGGTGTTTAGGTGCCTTCCATCAAGAGTGAGCATGTCCCCGTCCTGTGCGTTTATCTTTCCTTTCTCCATTTCCCTGCTGCCCTAGTCAGGGTTCACAGCACATGGCTCTCCACTTTACACCTCAGGCCAGGATATCTCCCTAAGCCTGCACCTCACTGTTTTTACGACTAGGCTGGTGGCCAGCAAGCACCAGCATTCCTACTGTCTGCAGCCCTTATCAGCATTGGGATTGGAGGTGTATGTGGTCAGGCCCGGCTTTTTATGTGGGTCGTGGGGATCCAAATTAAGGGCCTCAGATTTGCACAGCAAGTGCTCTTACCTGCTGGGCCCTCATCTCCCCAGCCGTGGTGCGCATACAGCTAGCTCTCCCATTTGCCTGAGAACTCACCCGCTCCCTGACAGAGAGAGGAAGCAGGAGCATGCTGCACTCCTAGAACCCACCTCTTTGGAAACATGATCGAGAACCTTGCTCAGCACTCTCCCCAGGTAATTCTCACACAAACCGGCTGGAGGCTGTGAGCTTCTCAGAGTACACACACCACAGAGACAGATCTCAGCAAGGCAATCAAGACTGGCAGGAAATGGAACATTCTAGAGTGGGATTTTTTTTCTTGGTTTCCTGACTCAGATCTGAAGGACTTAAGATCCTCCCATCCACTACACTGCAGATGGATTTATGCAAAATGAAAAGGGTGTTAAGTTCATTCTCATGACTATGGCGCCACCCACTGGCAGAAACTGGAAAGGTAAAGGCTAGACAGGGGCTAAGTCCAGGCACCACTGTTCAGTGTGGCGATGCTACCAGGACACCAGGGTCAAGTCAGAGCCCAGCGGGGCACCCTCAGTGAAGGAGGATGCAAACATGCAACCTGAAGCCCTGAGGCAGGAGGGAAACACGGACTTCCATTTGTCCTCTCCCCAGGATGGACCTCAGGAGTCTTCTAATTCACTTCTAGCCTGAAGAAAGCAGTGCCTAGCTTGCTCCCTCTCTGCTCCCAGTAACCCTATCCACAGAGAGAGAGAGAGAGAGAGAGAGAGAGAGAGAGAGAGAGAGAGA
>CAJQZJ010032232.1:3597501-3609355 GCA_907164525.1 Lophiomys imhausi
AGAGAGAGAGAGAGAGAGAGAGAGAGAGAGAGAGAGAGAGAGAGACCTGCAGGTGTCTGAGGAAGAGCGGCTCAGACAGAGACACAACAAAGACCCTGACGCAGGGACACATCCAGGGTGTGGTAGGAGAAAGAGCCATGGGAAATATGTCCAGAGTGGGCGAACAGGGCGAGAGAGGTGAGTGGGTATGAACTTGACTCCAGAGCTGCACCCACCCACTGCCTTCCCGTGTGACATTCCAGTCACATCAAGAGGGGCTCTGGCTTGAATTCTGGGTACAGACACAGAAGGAAAGGGGCAGTGACCGTAAGGCACTCTGCCAAGAGGCGGTCCCAGCAATCCCAGGACAGACAGTGGTGCACAGAGCTGGACTCACCCATGACCAATGTCCAAGGCAGCAGAAAAGAGTTTCCAACACAGTCCCCAGGGACTCTAAGCACAAGCTCAGTGCACTAGACCTGCCACCTGCTACCTCAGGCACCAGAATCCATCAGCCTCTCTGGGGCTCAGTCCAGGAGATGGTGGCGCTGATGTCACCACTTCTCGTGAGCATCCTCACGTGAGCCCTGCTTACTGGGTGGCAGTGGTTACTCCTACTGCTTATTTGGTTGGTTTGCTTTGGGACTTTTTGGTTTTGCTTGTTTGTTTGTTTTGAGACAAGGCCTTGGTTGCCCTGGAGCTCATCATGTACATGTAGGCTGGCCTTGAACTCGCAGAGACTCATCTGCCCCTTCATCCTGAGTGTTGGTGGTAAAGACATGTGCCACCATGCCTGGTCTAACTCCTACAATATTTTTGTTGTTGTTCTGTTTTTATTTTTTCAAGACAAGGTTTCTCTGTGTATCCTTGGCTGTTTGTTGTAGACTCACTTTGTAGAGCAGGCTGGCCTTGAACTCAGAGATCCGCCTGACTCTGACTCCCAAGTGCTAGGATTAAAGGTGTACGCCACCACACCCGGCTAACTCATACAATGTTTGATGGCATCATTGCCCACTTTTCCTCCCAAGACCTCCTCTTCCTTAATTTCGAAGCTTCTCCTTCCCAAAGTCCCTCTTCCTTATCAAGCTTTCCTCAGATGCCCACTGCCTTTTTCTTGAAGCGTCTGTTCAGAAAGGGTGGTCTCTGAGACTCGGTTGCACCTCCCTACAGCCAGCAGAGGGCACCCCATGTGCTGAGTTCTAAGGACAGCACCTTCTTCCTACAGAATGAAGCCAACTCCACAACCACGCTAAGGCCTGTGAAGCAGCCCAGACACATGGCCCCGCTGGTGAGGTTCATTCTGTATACCCAAGGTCCTAGCTCTCCACTGTCAGACTGAAGGCCAAGCTGTGCTCTGAATATCAGGGAGCCCAAAAGTTCATGTGTGTGAAAATTCCCCACCACAGTGACAGGATTAGGAAGAGGACCCTTTAGAGTTCAGCTTCTGCTGCTTCTACGCTGTCCTGGGCTCACACAGCCTACATAAGGACACCAAAATAAAGCAGACAGAGGCATTCTGTGAGAAACCGCTCATGCTCTAGAGTGGCCTGCAAAGTGTGCGACATTGTAATGTTGTAGAGAGCTGCGACGTGCCACGCCCTAAAGATGGCGCCGGTTTCCGCCTTCCACCAGCCCGACAGTGAGCGCTCTCGGTGGTAAACAAGTCCATATTTGGCTAAGACTGCTGATCTGGCTTGCTTCCGCATACGTGGGCCTCTAAGATAGCACCATGTGGCTTTACTTGATTGGCTGTTCATATAGTATTTAGCCTGTGGGTTGGGTCTGCCCGGGTATTCGGAAGACTGTTTTCAAGGGACCTGAATAAACTGCTGGAGAAGAGCTTTTGCGAGTTGCGTCGTTCTTGCTGGTCGAGAGGGACGTGACAAGTGGTGGCCCATACGGGGACCCAAAAAAGACTCAGAATTCCTGCAGTCAGGGGCAGCGCTGGTAAGTTCCTGGGATAAATTAGGACAATAAAGTTTCACGGAGATAGCGAACACAAGGTAAAGTTTCGCAGAGATAGCGAACAAAAGGTAAAGTTTCGCGGAGATAGTGAACAAAAGGTAAAGTTTCGCGGAAATAGCAAACAAAAGGTAAAGTTTCGCGGAGATAGTGAACAAAAGGTAAAGTTTCGCGGAGATAGCAAACAAAAGGTAAAGTTTCGCGGAAATAGTGAACAAAAGGTAAAGTTTCGCGGAGATAGCGAACAAAAGGTAAAGTTTCACGGAGATTGCGAACAAAAGGTAAAGTTTCGCGAGAAGTTGCGAACTATAAGGTCTCCGGGAGGGAGCAATAAGGACCTCGGTAAAGAGGCAATAAGGTCTCCGGGAGGGAGCAATAAAGTTCCGTGATTCGGACGAGTAGAAGACACAACTAGTAAATTTTAAACATGGGATTGTCTGAGTCACATCCAATTTTTCTGGCTCTTCAGAAGCTACTTTTAGCTAGGAATTTGAAGATTAAGAAGTCTACCCTAGAAAGATTTTTGAATGAATGCGATTCCATGGCTCCGTGGTTTGCGGTGTCCGGGAATCTTACGGTATCCTGCTGGGACAAATTAGGCAGGGACTTGGATTTTGCCTGGGAGCAAAGTACATTGCAGGGAGGAGCACAGCCTATTTGGAGACTTGTTCGGAGTTGTTTAGGAGATCAGAGATATCGCAAGGCAGTGGAAAAAGGACAAAAGACATTAGAACAGTTAAAAGAGGAGCACTTGGTCAAATCTGGGAAAGATACTTTGGAAGAGGATAGCTCAGAGTCTAAAGAGGAACTTAAAATGTTAACAAAGAAAATGGAGAAGTTATCTTTGAGGAAGAGTTCTGACTGCACTTGGATAGAGCCCTCAGGTCCGGGGCCGCCTGTGCTGGCGCCGCCTTCATATAATGAGACTTCCCCTCCGAGTGATCCTAGTGGGCGGTCATTCTGTCCAAATGTCTGGAGGGAAGTGAGACATGAGCTGTACTACCCTGTCTTTGAGGATGGAGGGGGAAATCGTTATCATGCACCTCTCGATTTTAAGGTAATTAAAGCACTTGCTGAGTCTGTCCACACTTATGAGATTAATGCTGCTTTCACTGTAGCTCAGGTGGAAGCTCTTAGTCGTTATTGCATGACTCCTAGTGACTGGATGAGCTTGGCACGTGCCTGCCTGTCCTCCGGGCAGTATTTAGATTGGAAGGCTTTCTTGATTGAGTTTGCTAATAAACAAGCTGCTGCTAATCGTGCAGCAGGAAACCCAGCCTGGGATGTGGTCATGCTTCTTGGGCAAGGTCGATTTGCTCAACAACAAACTGGGTATCCAGCTCAGGTGTTTGAGCAAATCAATTTAATCGCAACCAGAGCTTGGAAATCATTGCCTAACAAAGGGGAAGTGAATGGCAATCTAACCAAGGTTATTCAGAATCCCCTGGAGCCTTTCTCAGAATTCGTGGCTATAATGGTTGAAGCAGCTGGAAGGGTATTTGGAGACTCTGATTTGGCAATGCCCTTAATTAAACAACTTGTGAATTCCACCCGGGTTGATGTCTCTGTTGCTGAAGGACTGTCGACATGGATCCTCCGAGCCATGAATCATCTGAGGGAATGGGTGCCCTAGGAGGCATGCTCTTCCTAGTCAGTTTCATTGCCCTATGGTGTATCTGTAAGATGAGGATTTCACAGAGGAGAATGCCATGCTGGTGCAAGCCTTTGCTGCGTTGGAGGCTAGACAGCCACAAGCTTGGTTGACTGTCCTAAAGGACTAAGCTATCATCACGCTCAGGATGCGAGGCTAAGCACTGCACTTGGGGTCAGCTTCTAGCAACTTCAAGAAGGGCATGTTTGATTGCATATGGGTTGGTATCCTAGTTTCCCATCTCTGAGAAAAAGATACCGGACGGGTATGGCACCAGCCTGGTTGGCTACTGGGTGTGGGGTCATTACAATGTCCTTTACATACATATCAAAGATCAGATGCTTGATATATCTACTAGGGATCCTCAGCAGACTGCCACCAATCCTTTTGATTTATGGCTTTTGTGTGGAGCAAATGGTAGCTATATGGATTTGGGACCTATACTTATGCTTGGGGGAGGAATTTATCAAAGAGGTAATTTTTCCCTAGGGTCCGCTACCAAATTGGATTTTTCTAGCGGTAGTGGCTCTGGTATTTGGAAATCTTTGTTTCATTCTTACCGCAATAAGACCTTTTCAGCTTCGCCAGTATGTCTCTGGCCTCCTTTTCTGTGGATTGTAAGTAATGGGAGTGCATCCTTAGGTGAAGAAAAGTTAGTATGCACTCCGGACACATGCTTTTATGCCCTATGCTGGAATGCCACAGCCTTTCCTGTGGCTGTGGTGACTAGAATGCCTCGATATGTACCAGTTCCTGTAGAGGCTCCTAATACCATGATGCTATTCAGGTTTAAAAGAGATTTTGGCATCACTGCAGCTATTGTTACTGCTATCACTATTGCTGCTGTGGGAGCTACTGCCTCAGCTATTGCCTTGTCTAGTTCTATACAGACTGCCAATGCCCTGAATAACATCTCAGCCACTGTAGCACAGTCACTGGATACTCAGACCTCTATGAATTCTCATCTCAAAGGAGGCCTTATGATAGTTAATCAACACATAGAATTAATACAAGAACAGATTGATTCTCTTTGGCAACTAGCACAATTGGGGTGTGAGTGGAAAATACAAGGTTTGTGTGTTACTTCCGTGCAGTATCAAAATTTTACAAAGGCTGCTAATCTGTCTAGACAATTGTCAAAGTTCCTCTTACAGGATTGGTCGGCTGAATTTGAAAATAAGATGAGAGAGCTGAGAGCGACAATCGTCCACATCAACTCCACTCGGGTGGATCTGAGCCTGGCCACTAGTTTGACTTCCTGGATACAGACGGCTATGGATCATCTTAAGGAGTGGGCGGGCGTAGGCTCTTTGGCGATACTGATGATACTAGCCTCTCTGGTTTGCCTATGGTGCATCTACAAGATGAGAGCCACACAGAAGCGTAATGCAGCCATGATTATACAGGCCCTTGTCGCCATTGAGGCGGGCCAGTCCCCTCAGGCATGGCTCGCTGCCGTGAAGCCTTAAATCTTCACTGAGCATAGTCCCTGCCCACTGAGGTATTCGTTCCACGGATATTAGGGTCTGGCAAGTCAATGACGGAGTTGACGGGTAAGTCTTGGCCACCTAAGACAGGGCAGTCCCGAGTGGGGAGGCTGACCCAGAGACGGGTAAGAGTTTGAGCACCGCCCTCCTACAGGCTCAGGCCCACCGTGAGATCCCCAGATATGGGGATTACAAAGCCTTTCCAGGGACTTCTACCAACTTTAGAAAAAATAAAAAAGGGGGAACTGTAGAGAGCTGCGACGTGCTGCGCCCTAAAGATGGCGCCGGTTTCCGCCTTCCACCAGCCCGACGGTGAGCGCTCTCGGTGGTAAACAAGTCCATATTTGGCTAAGACCGCTGATCTGGCTTGCTTCTGCATACATGGGCCTCTAAGATAGCACCACGTGGCTTTACTTGATTGGCTGTTCATATAGTATTTAGCCTGTGGGTTGGGTCTGCCCGGGTATTCGGAAGACTGTTTTCAAGGGACCTGAATAAACTGCTGGAGAAGAGCTTTTGTGAGTTGCGTCATCCTTGCTGGTCGAGGGGGACGCGACATAATGTCACACTGCCTTACCCCAGGAACACTTGTACAACAAGACCTTGGTTCAAAAGTTAGGTCCTGCTTTGAAAATCTGTTAACCATTACCTAAGCCTTCAGCAAGCTCTAACCTAACTGATGCATCTTGCCTCTCTATGCGGGTGGCTTCGAGATGATAATGAAGCTTATAGGAGCGACTGCCTTCTTAATCAAATAGCACCCACCACAGAAGTTTCAAGAGCGGACTAACTCCCCAAAACTGCCACCGTGCTGCCAGGTCAGTTTTAGTGATACCCAACCCCATGGTGGTGCAGTCCTGCTCCTGCTCCCGGTGTCCTCGCCAGGAGACTCCCTCTCAGAACCACTCGTGGCTTTGTACATTCACAGGATCAGTTCCTGAGCTGTAAGATGTGACCCCAAGGTGGCAGTGAGCAGTGGAACCCTCAAGTACCACTTCCTGCCAGGTTCTCCTGCTGTACACATCACACAGACAGTCTCTCCCTCCACAGAGGTCTCCATCCCTTAAGCCAGCCAAGATGGACAGACTCCACTGCTTCCAGACTCTGGTTCACCTCTTCCCACCAACTGTGAGTGCTGCGTCTTCTCCAGGCTTCCAGTTTATGGTGTCCAGACCCATCAGACAAATCACTGTGGCAGCTACAGAGACTGAAATACACTTCTCAAATGACACTTGTCAGTGAGAACTACTTGATCCTCTGGCTGCAGAATGCCTGTCAAATCAAAAGACATCTCAATCTCCTTGTGTACATTCGTCAGAGCTGGGTGGAAGGTGCATTGGGAAAGAAAAGCAGATTTGCTTGTTTTCTGCAGTATTGGTCATTGAACTGAGGCCTCTCACATGGTAAACGAGCACCTACCACTGCGCTATAGCCCAGGTCTTCTTTTCAATTTTTATTTTGAGATGGTATGTCACTGAGATGTCTGGGCTGCCTTGAACTCACTCTGCAAAATTCTGATATTCCTGTTTCTGCCTCACAAGCCACTAAGGTGATAGACCAGTACTGTTTTCATCTTTTTCTAGGAGCAGTAGGTCTCAACACTGAGTTTAAATTACTCAGTAAGGCACTCAGAAAACAGAGGTGTGGTCACTCAGGCTTCTCTGCCTTCACAGAACACAGGCAGAACGGACTCACAATACTCATTCTTAGGGTCCCTGGGATTCTGGGATGAGCAGAGTACTCGCTTCCACTTAAAGCCACCAGCTGCCTCAGCCCTCAACAGGAGAGGCCACCTGCGTTGCAACACAAACCAAGCACTGGATCTCCTCTCCAGCTGTGAAAGTCCCAGGTGACATCTTTCAGTCATCTGGAAACTACGTGGTAAGAAAGAGAAACCATTTCTGCAAGTTGTCCTATGCCCACAGCGCCCACTCCCCCTCCCGATAATAACTAAGTAAATAGAGAAACAAATCAATGTAGAAAAGATATTGAAGTTCAAGTTCATAACCAGCTACCTAGTAAGTTCAAAGCCAGTCGAAGCTCTACATAAGACCCTATCTCAAAAAACAAACAAGCCGGGCGGTGGTGGCGCACGCCTTTAATCCCAGCACTTGGGAGGCAGAGGCAGGCGGATCTTTGTGAGTTCGAGGCCAGCCTGGTCTACAAAGCGAGTCCAGGACAGCCAGAGATATTCAGAGAAACCCTGTCTCGAAAAACCAAAACAAAAAAAACAAAAAAACAAACAAACAAACAAACAAAAAAACAGTAATAAAGTGAAACTCATGTAACTCCTTCCCTTCAGCTGAATATGGAGAGGTGACTATAGAATTAAGTCTAACCATGTTTAGTCTCAAGGAATGAAGAGACTCAAGGAGAGAGAAACAGAAGAGGACCAGTCAGACAGCCTAGAACATACACACCACTGACCCATGTGAGAGCAGACTGCTCAATACAAGTTTGCCACAGACCTTAATTTGAAGGAAGTATAACACGTATGAAGCACAGTAAGCAAAGTGTAAGATGAACAATCTGTGCCTTGTTATCACAGGCAGTACCGGCAGACCAGAATGTCTCCTGTTCCAGTTTGCCAGCCTTTACCTCCTATGTATCTACCTACTTTAAGTGAGTGGGGTCTTTTCCTCTCTGCCCAGCAGGGCACTCGTTAAGACCCACAGGCCTCAGAGCTGTACATCACAGACTTCCTGTAGGCCCGCCTCTGTACCACCATAGGCACCTGTACCTGGCTGGCCTTCAGAAAAAAAATGTCAAGTCCTTTCGAACTATCACGAGATGACAGCCTACAAAGACCGAGGTTCAAACCCAGATAGCCCGATCTGCCTATCTAGCTACAGGGTCACCTCACACTGCACAGTTCCTGAGCAGGTGAAACACTGGCCCCAGCAGTACACAGGGCCTGATGGGGCTTCATACTCAGACCACAGCCAAGGCACAGAAAGCCAAGGCACTTGCCCACAGCCACCAGAGTCCAGTTGGGGATGGAAACAAGGCTCAGGCCGTCTGATACCCACATCTCAGCTCTGAACATCTACGTGCACACAGAGTGTTTCTGACCACAACCAATGAGCTAGCAGGGCTCAAGACAGGGTCCTGTGCAGGCCATAGCTCCTAAGGGATTCGCATGGAATGTGGTGACAGGACCCTTCAGCTGTCAGCAGTTTTGTCTGCACTGATTTCCCACCCTCCACACTGAGGCCAAAGTCAAACCTTATTCCATGGGACCCCAAGCAGGGCTGAGTGTGTCAGAGTCTAACCCAGACCTAGCAGGCCAGGCAGGGACCCTGCAGATCTGGGCTCCTTGTGAACTACTTTCCTGACCCCACACTATTGCGCAATCCAGAGTACACATAAACAAGGGCTCAGGCACTTACCCCATTCTGGCTATTACAATGCCGGGTGCTGATGATGACCCCTGCCTCCTCAATCATCTTCAGAATGGTCCCTCCATGAACATTGCCAGCCACGTTGGCATCATCTGGACGCATGATCCTATAGCAGGTAAGAGAAGTGAATGAGCCTCTTCAAGAGGACACCACCATGACAGTGACCCCCAAGGGAGAGAAGCAAGTGCACCAGACTGCTGGTTGGCTCCCATAGGAAGGACAACAATTTTCTACGCTCTTGGCTCTCCCTCAATATAGTGTGTCCACCAAGACTAATATGACTAGTACAAAGGACTCCACAGTCCCCTTTACAGGGGACAGAAGGCAGGCAGAGGACAACTTCCCTTCCTGGGCCACAGGTGCTTGTAGGGAGAAGTATACCCCGATCTGAAAGGACTGATGGCAATCATTTTCCCAACCACTAGCAAGGAGGTAGACCAGCTGCTGAAGTCCCTCAGAGAGCATCTGACAGGCTCACCCATGGGGCAGGTCTCCAATACAGCTGAGCTGGATAAGCACAGGAAACAGTCTGAGCCCCTAGAGTGAATCCTGGACCAGAACTTGTCCAGGAGGCCCAGAGGATAGGGTAGTTGCAACTGTTTTGAAAATTAGGGACAAGTCACGGCTTCAGGACCTCTAGACTAAATGAGCACAGGTCCACTGGTTCTTGCATGCCCATGGAGTGGAAGAGCCTCAGGGAGCCCAAGGTGGTACCAAGGACCCGAGGTTGAGAGATGGGAGCTCTCAGGGTCAGGGAGAATAGAAACACTACTCATTCTTCCAGAAGATGGACTTCACACTTCCTGTGGGCAGCTAGCCATTCTGGGGCTGCATGAAACCTCAAGACTCAATGAGCCATTTTGGTGCCATCACAAGCTGCCCTGCAGCAGATATATGGCAACATCCCATATATCTGTGTCACTAGTAACGTGTACCTTCTCAGGTGACAGACAGGTCATGGTGCATGCCAAGTGAGGTCCCAGAACAGCATGCTCAGCCTAGAATCTGCCAAGCCTTCTCATAGCAGCTGGCAGACTAAACAAGTCAAGACTCTGGGAGTCAGGCCTGACCCCAGCAGCTGGGTATCAAGAATAAGCTGCCAATCAATGAATTAACTAGATTAATCAGTCCCTCACCTCCTCACCTATAAAAATGGACAGATGTCACAGCAGTGATACCTCAGCTGACTCTGGGGAGACAGAGAGCCAGGAAGCAGGCAGGGCGCTGCTGCCCAGTGAGATCCCCGGCGGCTGGCACCCAGCACATGTTAGCCAATGCTTCTTTCTTCTTGCATACTTAGTCATCTTCGTTGGAGCTTCAAGAAAGAGCCAGAAGCAAATGGCAAACACTCTCGACGCCACCCCCCTCCAAAGCCACTCCTTCACCAAGTATAGTAAACAAGCCTGCCTGGCACCAGAGTGGCTGTGCACAGTAGTGATAGCGTGAGGTTGAGCAATGCACAGCACAATGCACAACACGCACAAGGGAGTCCTAGACTATGAAGGGAGCACCACTGGGCTTCTAGAATCTTCACCTAAGTATTTTAAGAATTTGAGTTTTCCAGATGCTGAGACACACAGTCAGACATTATGTGGAACTCTGGGAGTCCTATATAAGAGAGGAAGAATAGAGAGACCAGGAGGGGATGAGAACAACACATGAAGATCAACAGAACCAACCAATCTAGGCCCCTAGAGGCTTACAGAGACTGCAACACTAATCAACAACAAGAAGAAAGAAGCTTAGATTAGACCTAGACACCCTCTACACAAATATAGATGACAGGCAACTTGGTTTTCATACAGATCCTTTAACAAGTGGGGGGTGGGCAGTCTCAGTCATGGACTCTGTTATCTGCTAGTGGAACACTTTACCCTAGCTGAGCTGCCATGTTGGGCCCCAGAGCAAAAGGAAGCTCTTAGCCCTCATGTGACTGATAAACTGAGGGGGGTTGATATGTGGGGCACCCCACACTAGAAGAGAAGGATAGGAGGAAGAGGGGATAGAGGGTAGGAGGGGAACCAGAAGGGGAGGAGGGAGGGGGCTGTGATTGAGATGTAACTTGAATAGATAGATAGATAGATAGATAGATAGATAGATAGATAGATAGACAGACAGACAGACAGACTGACTGACTGACTGACTGACTTTGAGTTTTCCCCAGAAGCTCCCAACTAGTCAAAGTACAGAAAATTAGTGTCTGGAGTGCTCAGCCAAAACTGGACAGCTGTATGACAATCCCTCTCCCAAAGGCTCAGGGAACATCAGGGAGCATCATGGAAGAAGTGGTAGAAAGACTGAAAGAGCGAGAGGTTGAGGAGGACTGGGATAAAGCAATGTCTCCTTGGCATGATGGGATGCACGGCAGCTAGGGCTTCCTTCCAGACCTGCACCATACGATCGAGCCAGTCAGCACTGCAGCCAAGGGGAGACTTAGGAAGGGGGATGATGATCCTCACCTCTAGCTGAAGGAGATGGTGACAGTTGGTCACTAGGGGAGGGCATCAGACCTGTAGCTAGTTTCCCTACAAATGACTGCACACATATATACATAGATGTGTGTGTGTGTGTGTGTGTGTGTGTGTGTGTGTGTGTGTGTGTGTGTGTATACACAATAGTAATTTAAGGATTTTTTTACTTATGTGTCTGTGTGAGTGTATGCCACAAGAGTTCAGGTAACTCTGAAGGCCAGAAGTGTGTGTGAGATCCCCTAGAGCTGATGTTATAGGGGTTTTTTTGAGGCCCCATGTGGGTGCTGGGATTTGAATCCAGGTCCTTTGGAAGAGCAGCCAGTGCTTTTAACTGCTGAGCCATCTCTCCAGCCCCCACACTAATAATTTTTAAAAATAATGATGGGAACAAACCCAGACATAGTGATTCACATCTATAAACCCAGCACATAGGAAGCTGAGGCAGGAGGATTGCTCAAGACTAGCATGGGCAACATAACAAGAGTTTGTCTCAGAAAGAAGAAGAAGAATGGAGACAAACAGCACTGCAGAACGATGACAAGGGAGATGATGAAGGACCAGCACCCACTTTCAGTTTTAAGTCACATCACCCTAACAGTCTACAGATACTGTACCCTGGGCAGCCTTGGGCACCTTGTCCTCACACATGGACTAGCCAGGTCCTAGATGAATTCTCAGGGTGCAGCCCACCCTTCTTCATATAGCCCATGTAGTCCAGGGCAGACATGAGGCAGGACAATGCTGTTCAAAGCACAGGGCAGGGTCAGGGTAGGTGAGAGGGACCCAGGTCGGGAGCCAGCACCATTCTTTTTTTTTTGTTTTGTATTTTTTTTTTTTTTTTGGTTTTTCGAGACAGGGTTTCTCTGTGTTTCCTTGGCTGTCCTGGACTCACTTTGTAGACCA
>CAJQZJ010032232.1:3617895-3654938 GCA_907164525.1 Lophiomys imhausi
TGTGAGTTCAAGGCCAGCCTGGTCTGTAAAGAGAGTCCAGGACAGTCAAGACTTTGTTACACAGCGCAACCCTGTCTTGAGAAAACAAAAACAAAAAAACAGGACTGAAGGATCCATAAACAGTGGATGAACACACTGAAGGTCTCAGAGGGAGCTGGGTGTGGCAGTCCAGCCTACACTCAGAGGCTGGGGCAGGAAACTGTGACAGAGAAGCCAGTGGCTGTGAAACTCAGTGCTAAGCATTTACCTGCACCCGCAAGGCTCTGGGTTGTACCACCAAAACAACAAAGAAAAACAGAGGAAAAAAAAATGCCAGATATTACCAGATTGATGGCTGCCAGGGCCTGGGCAGGGGACAGGGCAATGCAAGGAGCGCAGACGCATCTGTGGGGATGGTAGAACCTCCCAGAATGCAGGTTGTACAATCTTTGAGTTTACAAAAGTTCTTGAGACTGCATGTATAGCCCAAAGGGTAAACTTTGTGTTTTGCAAGTTTTATCTCAAAGAAATTCCCATAAACAGCAAAACAGACTGGGGAAGGTAGAAGGACACAGGCAGGCCTCCCCAGTCCAGAGCAGGCTGCTGCATGAGCAATGCTCTGAGAGAACCCCAAAAACCACAGTCAACCCTTGCCCCAGAAAGGCACTCCCCGACTTAGCAAAAAACACACTCTGCCAGGCATGGTGGAATATGACTTTTACTCCAGTACTTGGGAGACAGAGATAGGCACATCTCTGTTAGTTCAAGGCCAGCCTGGTCTACATAGCAAGTTCCAAGACATCCAGAGCTACATAGAGATGCCCTGTCTCAAAAGAAAGAAAAGAAGAAAAACACGCAGACAGACAGACAGAACACGCTGATGTTTCTGATCCTACACTACCAGACAAAGGAGAACCAGCTGGGAACAGGCCAAACCACATCTCACTTTGTGTTCGGAATTTTCCAGGGAATTTAAATCATTGCCTTCTGCAGCTTTCAACAACATGGAACTGTTGGGGTAGTGTTAAGCATTCTAAATGTTAATTAATTGGTCCTGCTTGCTGTCTGTTACTTACATTGACTCTGATTGGTTAAATAAAATGCCGAGGCCTGAGATTGGGCAAAGACAGAGAAAGGTGGGACTTCCTGAGATTAGAGCAGGAAGCCTGCACTTTAGACAGAGAATTAGAGCATTCCAGCCAGGAGCAGCAGGAAGGAGGCACACACCATGGGTTAGAAAAAGGAACCTCATTCCACATGGCCAGGAACATCGTATCGTGGAGAATGGCAGTCCAAGGGGACGTATGTATATATGGGGTCATATTTGGGTAATAGAATTAAGAGCTAGCTTAGATGGGCTAGGATTGCACAATTCAGGCCAAGGCTTGTTAAAATCCACACGTGTCTGTGTACTCATTTGTAATGGCTGCTTAGATGTCTTTGATATCGGGAGGTTAGGATTGCACAATTCAGGCCAAGGCTTGTTAAAATCCACATGGTGTCTGTGTACTCATTTGTAATGGCTGCTTAAATATTAACAGCCGCCGAACAAATTAACAATAATCTAAATACTGGTAAACAATTTAACTGATTATTTCTACAAACGCCCAACCCAACGTAATTTAATTAATTTTTTTTTTTTTTACATATGGCGCTCAACTACGGCAATTAGAATCCATGCGTACAGCCTGAGAAGGCCTTAATGAAAGCCGGTTTCCTAGCCCAAGAGCAGGGAACCGAACTCAAATGCATTTCAAAATTGCGGCTAACTTAACAAAAGCTGTTGCCTTGCAGCAAAAGCCGAGAGCTAAGGCTTAGCGCTCCTTACGTACTAAAAAACTGGCAGCCTTCTAAACAGAATTTGAGAGTGGAATTAACCGCCTAGATTAAAAATGGAGGAATTCATAATGCCTCAATATGTTTGTATTCCAATTGAGTTTGTTCCTCTTAGCATGCAAATGATTTTTACCCTGACAACTATGGTTCTGTGTATCTTTTTTTGAGAAAGTTCAGACTAGGAGAATCTTAAAGGAAAGAATTTACAGATGGAATGCTAAATTGCCAACAAAGATAATGAAGGAAGGAGGGAGGCCCTTCCCGATAGATAAAACAAAACTAATGGCAGCTGGAGCTAAGAGCTCCCTGGGTACTAGGTGCCTGTCAGGAGTTTCTGGTATCGGCCCGCCAGTGAAATGCAGCCTAAACTAGAGTCCAAGTAATAATGAACAAAGCTTTAAGTGGCATGGTTAGACATGCTAAGGCTTTTGGAATGTTGTTTCTTTGCTTGATTTTTATTTAGATGTCTTTGATCTCCCTATATCAGGAGGTAGAAAGGATATTTTTCTGATTTGGCATTGCTAAAACATAAGAGATTTTTGAAGATTTTGGGCAGATTTTGAATTGTCACTACAGATCAAAGTTGCTCTCAAAGTTACAGAGTTACTAATATCTGGGATTTAAGTGAAATATTTGAGCAAGGTGGTACTCCACATGCCCTTAATCCTCTAATCGCATCACACTAGAGGAAGAAACAGGCAGATCTCTGGATTCTAGACCAGCCTGGTTTAAACAATGAAGGCAGGGCGGGAAACCTGCTAAGACAAGGTTGCTCACTAAAGACAGTCTAGAATTCAAAAATGATACATTTTTTCCTTGATGTTAAGTTTAATAATGTCCTTACTGATATAATGAATAAATATACATATAATCTTAAATTTGTGTAAAGAGAAAGAAGTTACAACCCAGTCTTAGGTGTGGGGCTCCCACTGGAGAATTGGTTTCAAGAGGCATTTTGCCCCTAAAATAGATCTGCTAATTGCTGGGTGTGGAGCTACACGCCTTTAATCCCAGAACTTTGGAGGCAGAAGCAGGCTAATCTCTGTGAGTTCAAGGCTAGCCTGGTGCAAAGTAAGTCCAGGACAAGGATACACAGAGAAATCCTGTCTCTGGGAATAAAAGAGAGAGAGAGAAAGAGATATATTCTGTTAATCAATGTAAGAACCCAGAGTTAGGCTTTGGAAGAACTTGCAAACTGCATGCCTCCTACAGCCAACAGTTAAGAAAAGCTAACATAAGTTAGCATATCATGCTATTTTACACCAATCTACTTAAGGATGGAGTGTCCATGGGAGAATTGAAACTCAAACTAATACAAAATGGTTTAAGTAATGTTATTTTTTTTTTTTTTTTTTTTTTTTTTGGTTTTTCGAGACAGGGTTTCTCTGTGTATCCTTGGCTGTCCTGGACTCACTTTGTAGACCAGGCTGGCCTCGAACTCACAAAGATCCGCCTGCCTCTGCCTCCCAAGTGCTGGGATTAAAGGCGTGCGCCACCACCGCCCGGCGTAATGTTATTTTTTAATAAGGCTAATTCAATTATTTAAGTTCATACCTTGATCTCAAATTTGGGAAACAAGGACAAAACAGGTTCCTTGTGTGTTCGAGGCCAATCTAACCTACAGAGCATATCAAGACAGCCCAAGCTACAAAGAGAAACCCTGTCTCAATAAGGATAGATATATCCACATAGAAATTAAATCTCCAAAGAAAGGAGAAAGGGAAAGAAAAAATATATAAATGCATACCTTTGATCCCAAAACATGGGAGACAAAGACAGAGACAGATTGGTTCCTTTTGAGTTTGAGGCCAACCTAATCTACAAAAAGCCAGAACAACACAGAATAAACCTGTTTTAATCAATTAATACATGTATGTCAACTGTAGAGGAGTATATGTAATACTATTACATGCCACTTTCATATGGCATAAATGGAGACTTACAAATGTCTTTCTTCTGTTCAAACAAAGAACAGAAAATATTCCTTAATTGATTTGTGCATCCTGCACATCCAAGGCATTTTGGTAATGCAGAACTATATGTTACTTGTTAGAAATTATATATTTTCAGAACCAGACCAGAGTCCAAAGAAGACAAGACAAGTAACCCAGATGATCCAGCCTCATAGACTGCCTCAGTAGCTGTTTCCTCAAAAATCTTCATCCAGAAGAACTTCAAACAGCTTGCTGAGATGGCCTAGCCTCAAAGCCTGTTCCAGACAAGACAGCAATAAAGCCCTGAACTTTCCTACCCAAAGTCCAGCTTCGAACTACAAATTGCTCAGAACATTCAAATTGCAAGTCTTTTCCCCCTATATAAGAGAGAAAGAAGGATAGAGAAAGGAAAAAGAAATCTTCAAGTCTGACTTTCTATACCTTGCTTAACAAATTAACAATAATCTAAATACTGGTAAACAATTTAACTGATTATTTCTACAAACGCTCAACCCAACGTAATTTAATTTTTTTTAAACATGGAACAGCATTCTTCTTTTCTACTCAAAGAGTATAGGAGCCTTCACCAAGCACCAAGGCCTAGAGTGACAGAGAACTGGGAATTTGAGCCAGCCAAGCACCTGAACCTCAAAAGAACTAAGCCCAGCTTACACAGGACCTCAGCACTGAGACCTTCAGGCCATGCCACACTCACATCCCCTAGACGGAAGCCATGTTTCTTCCCTCCACAACACATCCTCATGCCAGAGGAAGTCAGCTGGGCAGGGCAGCAACTTAATCCAAACTCCATAAAGATTTCTCAAAGAATGATGTGCATGTGCGTGAAATTTGTGTGGGTGCCCGTGAAGGCCAAACAGGGCATCCGATCCCTTGGAGCTGGAGTTTCAGGTGGTTGCCATGTGTCTCAGATGGGGTCTGGGAAACAAACTTGAATCTTCTGCAAGAGTAATAAGGGGCTCTTAGCTGCTGAGCCATCTCCCCAGCCCCACGCCCTTGGTTTTTGGAGACAGGTTCTAACTATGTAATCTGGGCTAGTTTTAAGTTTGTGGCACTGTTGCCTGTACCTCAGGTTACAGGTATGCAACACCAAGTTCATAAAATTCTAGGAAAATGAAAACCACAACACAGAAAGCCAGCCAGCAGATGCCTGAGGGTGGGAAGGCAAGGGTTCTCAATCATTGTTCTATTGCTGTGAAGAGAAGCCATGACCACTGCAACTGTTTTGTTTTTTTTTGTTTGACTGGTTTTGGTTTTTTGAGACAAGGTTTCTCTGTGTATCTCTGGCTGTCCTGGAACTCAATCAGTAGACCAGGATGGCCTCAAATTCACAGATATCCTCCTACCTCTGCCTCCTGAGTGCTGGGGTTTAAGGTGTGCACAACCACTTCCTGGGAAGACCATGGCAACTCATAAACTCTTATAGCCAGGCGTTGTGGCTCACGCCTTTAATCCCAGCACCGGGCAGGATTTCTGTGGTTTCTAGGTCAGCCTGATCTACAAAGTGAGTCCAGGACAGCCAGGGCTACACAGAGAAACCTGTCTTGAAAAACCAAAAAAGCATTTAATTGGGGCTGGCTTACAGGTTCAGAGGCTTCTATTATCATTATGGCGGAAGCATGGTGGCACGTAAGTAGTCATGGTGATGGAGAAGCTGAAACTTCTACATTCAGATCCACAAACAGCAGGAAGAGAGACATGAGCTGGACCTGTCTTGGGCTTCTGAAACCCCAGAGGCCAGCTACCCCAAGTGACACACTTCCTCTAACAAGGCCACACCTTTTAATTCCTCTCAAGGAGTGTCATTGCCTAGTGACCAAGCACTCAAATAAATGAGCGTATGGGGACCATTTCTATTCAACCCACGACAGGCAGGGAGGAATAAAACTTAACAGGAAGAAACTCCCACTGCTGAGGGCCCGTTCCTTACCTTAACTATAGCCTGGCCTTGCAGGCGTGTACATAGAAGTCAGGATTGAGCAAATACCACAAGTGGGGGTAAACTATACAAATTGTACCTCAATAAACTAGTTTTAAAAAGAGCTCTCCACTCCCACCTGGGCTGGAAGCAGAGTGTTCCAATGTCCTGGGTCCCATGAGCTCCAAGAAAAATATCACTGAGAACAACGGAGCCTTGTACCAACAGACACTGCAATGGCACTGGCTCCATAAGAACCGGACACAGCTCTTCGCACCTGCAGTCCTAGCAGTTGGGAGGCAGGAGCAGGGTGACCAAAGCCACACTGGTCTACAGAGAAAATTCCTGGCAAGCCTGAGCTATCTAGGGAGATCCGGCCAGGGGAGATGGGAAAATTGACACACATACACATACGCCCCTATAAGGCCATGGGAACAGGCATGGATGGCCCATGGGCAAAGCAGCAGGCTGGAGGACAACTCCAGAACAATTCCAGGTATGCAGTCACCCAGTAGCACCCTGAGTGTCAAGGGAGACACAGAAGTGGCCTGTGGAGAGACTGACACACACAAACAGCAAGGAGGAAATGCCAAGAGCAAAGGGCCAGCAGCCAAGGCCAGTGCCCTCTAGAGGTGACCATCTCACACCCCTAAGTCATAGCTAAGCCCCTAGTGCCTTCGCCTGTAAAAGATGAATGGCAAGCCGAGGCGTCAGCACTCAGGAAGTAGAGGCAGGCGGATTTCTGTGAGTTCGAGGCCAGCCTGGTCTACAAAGTGAGTCCATGACAGCCAGGGCTACACAGAGAAACCCTGTCTCGGAAAAAACAACAACAACAAAAAAAGATGAATGGCAGAGCTGATGGTCCCTGGAGGATGATTCCCAACACTGAACCAGGTTCCTCCCACCTGGAATCACCAGCATGAATGAATTCCCCAGTCACTATTTGCTGGGGACAAGATTGCTGAGTCAAGGTTCAAAAGGAGAAACAGAGTCTGACCTTGGAACACTTAGCTTAGGAAGAGACTAGAATCCAGGGGGTCAAGGAGTTTCTACTGGTAAACTAGTTTGCTAGCCCAGCAAACATGGGAGGAACAAGAGACCCTGTCTCAGACAAGGTGGAAGGTAAGGACCAACACCACAGCTGTCCTCTGACCTCCACAGGCACAACGCAGCATGCACACACTCACACCTACACACACATATACACACATCACACACACACAAAATCTACAGCAAAGTCACCAAAACACTGAAGCATTGAAGAGGAAAAGGACAGCCTTAAACACGGGGGAAGCGTGCCAATGGATAAAATTTCCCCTTACCTACAAAACATACAAAAAGTAGCTCAGAACAGACCTCAAGCCTAAATGTAAGAGCCCTGAGGAGAAAATGTAAGAACTCTTCCTAACACTAGGTTTGGGCATAAAAAAGTAGGCAAATTAGACTCACAACATTTAAATATTTTCTACACTAATAGTATCAACAGAATCTAAAGGCAAGGCACGAACAGGAAAACTATCTGCAAATCACACACCCAATGAGGAAGTAGTGTCTAAGATAGACAGCCACTCTTTTGTTTAGACAGGGCCTCTCTGTGTAGCCCTGGCTGTCATGGAGCTCACTCTGTAGACCAGTCTGGCCTGGAGCTCAGAGATCCACCTGCCTCCATTATGCTGGGATCAATTTTCAACTAGCAAAGATCTGGCCATGATGGAGCACAGCAGTCATCAAAGCACTTTTGAGGTAGAGGCAGGGAGATCCAGAGGTCAAGATCATCCTTGACTACATAGTGAGTTCAAAGCCAACATGGCCCTGTCTAAAACACAAAAGGCAAAAAACAAGTAGACATTCCTCCAAAGGTAACACATAGGTGACCAATAAGAACATTGTGGGATGTCATAGTAGAATGTGTTAATTTTACAATTGCTCAATGTTTTGCTTTTTTAAAATGCAATAGATAGAACACACACAAGTTAAAAATACAAAAGCCGGGCTGGAGAGATGGCTCAGCGGTTAAGAGCACTGGCTGCTCTTCCAGAGGTCATGAGTTCAATTCCCAGCAACCACATGGTGGCTCACAACCATCCATAATGAAATCTGGTTCCCTCTTCTGGCCTGCAGATATACCTGCAGACAGAACACTGTATACATAATAAATAAATCTTAAAAAAAAAAAATACAAAAGCCAGGCATGATGGTGACACCTCTAGTCCCAGCAGCTCTCTTGAGGCTGATTCAGGAGAATAAAGAATTTCAGGCTACAGAAGAAGTGTGAAGCAGCCTGAGGTACGTGAGATTTTTGTCTCAGAAAAGAAAAACAAAACATGAGACACTTTACATCTCCATCTGGATGTTAAATCAGCCATTCTTTCAGTCAAAAGTGACTGTGGCTGCCTTTGCCCAGTCACCTACACTGCAGGGAGAGGACTCCCTCCGTGAGCCTTTCCTCAGGTTTGGAAGACCCGCCCTGTGCCTGTCAAACCCTGGTGCTTCCTAACACGTCTTCCTTCTCACAGCCTCTTGCTCTCCTGGCTGCTGATGCCAGGCTCACAGTGTGTCCTCAGAGGCCCACGAAAGAGAGGTAGAAGCAGGGCTCTGCCTTGAGGGGTTTATTCTGGCCTAGTTTTTCAAGGATCCTAGAAGCGCCAGTCACATCCTGCTGAGGAGCATCCTTCCCTCTTCCGTGCTACTGCAGAGGACAGAACCCAGGAGCCTGTGTGGTAGGAGGCTACCAGATCCCTCATCCTTACACACCAGAGGGCCAGAGAGTAGACAGCAGGATCACCACACCAAGTGAAACTGGAGACACTGCCCGCCCAGCACACAGAGTCTTGACACCAGCACCGCAGACAGCTATGTGTGTCCCCATGTCCATCTCCTAGTGCCTGGAATGATGACAGTGACAAGAATTTTTCCGCTGAATTTGTTGCTAACGTGTCTAACACCCCCCCCCCCAAAAAGCTGTGCAATAAACCTTATAGATAAAAAGTAGAATAAAAATAAACAAATAAATAAGCAAGGAGGGCATGGAACACTTTAAACCTGATACTCACAAGGCACAGGAGGCCTGTGTGGTAAACATGAGACACTGCCTCAAGAGGGAAGAAAGAAAGACAACACAGACAACAGGAGCTAGAGGACCAGCTCAGTGCCAGGACATGACTGTAGTCAACACCCCTAAAAATCACAGAAAACAGCAAGCATGCTGAGTGGGGGCTGGGCCCTGAGCACTGCTCAGAAGCTTGATAAATGTGTTCCTTAAAACTTAGAAGGACAGCTAATTGCCTTATTCTATGGCGCACCACTTCTGCATGTGCACCCAAAACACCTGAGAACAGACACAAAACAGCAATCCCAATAGGGCACACTCACACCCACAGCAGCATTACTTCATAATCAATACATGAGGTCTACCTACGTCCCTGTCACCAGGCAAGTAAGTAGACAGGCAGAGTATGGCATATCCACACGAGGAACAGTACCCAACCTCTTAAAAGGAAATAAAAACGCTGAGGATACAGGGTAGCTGGCAACGTCTTTGCCTGTGGGAACACAGTCCAGGAACAGAGTTGTGTGAGGAGAATTCTGAGTGTTGTGAGAACACGCCAAGAGATCAAGACAAGAATCTTGGGACCTCAGTTTCTTCAAAACATAGGACTGTTCTTGGACTGTGTTTTCCTGCCCCTCTAGGTACAGTGGGTAGTAGTTTACTTCAGTTTATAATCATTATTGCTTGCTGTTGTTAGTCAATTAAATATTTACACTGTCCTTTATCTGACTCTATGGAAAAACATGTTTCTGCCATGTCTAGCTTGTCTTTGTGACTGTATACAGCTTGAACTCATGAGAACTTTACTTATGTGACCTAGATTAACACCCAGTGTGAATTGTCCAAGGCTCTGAATAAAGCTGGCTACTGCACAGCCACTTAATCGGTTCCACATCCTCACTTATCAGTTCCCACAGCCTCTCAAATAAATGGTGGCATTGCCCCACAAAGCATGAGACCCTGGGTTTGCCAAAGCTCTGTACAAACCAGGCACAGTGGCATATGCCTGTGCCCAGAGCTGGGGAGGTGCAGATAGGGAAATCAGCAGTTCAGGTCAAGGGCCAGTAGGACAGCTGAGCAGATAAAGGCAGCTGACACCAAGCCTGACAACCAAGGGGTGGCTCAGTGGGTAAGAGCACTGGCTGTTTTCCCAGAGGACCCATATTCCATTCTCAGCACCCAAATGGCAGCTCACAGCAGTCGGTAACTCAGTGCCAGGGGATGTGACATCCTCTTCTGCCCTCCAAGGGCACTGCATGCACATGGTGCACACACACACACGCAGGCAAAACACCTATACACATAAAATAAAGTGAAAAGAAGATAGGCTGGGCTACGTGAGACTATCTCACACACACACACACACACACACACACACACACACACACACACACACGGAAGTCCTGACATGCAACTGCATAAATGAGCAAGGGCCTATACTAATGAACACACACACCATCACAAGACACTGCACAGCCCGCCTGAAGTCACAGAGCAGTCAGACTGAGAAAGCCCCATCTTCTCCACCACACAGTGGGCTGCCAGAGACTGGGGAAGACTGGTGGGGACACTTTGACAGACTAGAGTTTCCTTCTGGAGACACATGGTATGAATGTGATTAAACAGCACTGAAGCACACACTCAGAAACAGGAGGCTAGATGGTGATATTAGACCCCATCTCAAGAAAGCAAAAAAACAAAAACAGGTGAGTGGTGTGTGTGTCTCTTTGATTCCAGTACTCGGGAGGCACAGCAGAAAAAGATCTGTGATTTCAAGGCCAGCCTAATCTACCTAGGTAATTCAAGGATAGCCTGGGCTATATAGTGCGATCTTTTGTCCAAGGGTGGGGGTGAGGGGTGGGGTATGGCTCATTGGTCACAAATGCCTACTGCTTTACCTGGAGGACCCAAGGTCAGTTCCCAGCACCCACATGGCAGCTCACAACCTCCTGTATCTCCAGGTTCAAGAGATTCAACACCCTCTTTTGGCCTCTGAGGACATCTACACACATGACCTACATACCTACATATATACATAAATTAAAAAATAGTAAATCTTTGAAAAGAAAAAAGCTGGTTACGATGGCCCACACCTTTAATCCCAGCATTCCAGAGGCAAAAAAAAAAAAAAAAGCAAATTCCAAGACAAATTCCAGGGCTGTTTCACACACAGAGAGAAACTCTGCATTGAAAAAAGAAAAAGGAAATGTGCAAGAGACGTAACTAGACAACTCCCCAAAGATGCACAATGGTCCACAAGTACTTGAAAAGATGCTCAGCTTCAGTCACCAGGGACTGCCAATCAGAACTGCTGTGGGGCAATACCTCACACCCACTAACGAGCAAGTGCGCCCAGCATGTGAGACACTGAGCCCTCCTACACACAGGGAGACAAAACACAGCTGGGCCCTATGGAAGCCACTCCTTCCGTCCCTCAAAGGTGGCCTGGCACTGCCCAGTGATTCTGACTCTGCTGTAATGCAGGCTCCTCGGAGGCAGGTGATGAAGACAGAAGGCGTGAAGACAGCCTGGGTTACACAGGAAGGCATGACTTCAAAAAACAATTAAAAAAAGGTTCGTCTGTTTGTTTATTTATTTATTTATTTTTAATGAAGGACTCTACTGGAATCAGCCAAATTGCTTTAGTAGCTCACAAGGGGAAGTTTGAAAAAGTTAACCTCAGGGTCAAGAGTTTTTAAGGAGATTTCATGATTGATCAAGTCATTGGTCATGGGTGCCAACAACTTCCCCACCTGCAGAGTAGCATGTAGTGAGGTGGGGCCAAAAGTTCTGCATGCAACCTTTCAAGAGGCTGAACCCCAGTCACCTCATTCCCATGCAGACACTCCTGTCACTGCCAAGACCCCAGAGGTTTGACAGCTGGGAAAACAAAGACCCTATCGTCCCTTGGCAAACTGAGGCAATTAATGGTGACACAGCCCAGTGAAGGTGCTAAAGCCACCAGGCTGTGAACACCAATGGACAAAAGTATGCATGTGAATTACATCCCAAAGCTTCTGCAACACTCAGGGAAACAAAAGCCCATTCACCCAGGCCAAACGCGGCCTGCGCAGAAGCTGACGTGTCTCTCTGACCACCAGGAACAGAAGCTTGGAAGAGTGCTGGGGCTAGCACAGCTGCTGGCTCACAGGATGTGGTGATCTCCAACCACACCCAAAGGAATTCATGATTAGGAATGACCTAGCTTCCTACAACCTGGAGCTGCCAGGCCTGAAGCCCAGGAGCTGCCACTGGTCCCCAAAAGAACAGCATGGGAGGTCTCAACTGATGACCACCTATGACAAGAGGCAGCTCACCCAACCCCAGCCCCTACTGACCATCCTAAGGATTCGCAGCATGTACTTCATATTTTGCAGCCTGAGACCCTGGGGCCAGTTGTGGGGAAGAGTCCCTGAGGGAACAGAATGTTGCCGGTCAGCCTACCTTCCCATGGCGATGACATGGTGTCCAGGAGGCTTTTGGTGATCTGCTCCGGTTCTGACAGCCCTCAGAGAAGCCAAGCATCTTTCCCTGAGCCCCAAACACTCCTGGCTAGCCACCAGGCTCCAAGAGGCTACCTGCCTCCCCACCTCCCAGAGACGCAGAGTTCTGGCAAGAAGCTTCATCCCGTGGAGTGGGACAAACCCGCTTATCCTCCTTCTCCGGAGAGGCTAAGCTGCTGTATCCACCAGCCAGCATCCAGCTTAATGGAGGGGCCTCCTCAAGGGAATCCAGCTGGGCTCCTCTTTCCAGCATCAGTGAGTAGGCAAGTGACTGATGAGCAGGAAGATGATGGGTCTGTTCCCAGGCCAGTGATGCAAGCTCACAAGGAGGTGTGAAGTCATGCAGGCTTTACCTCTCTGGGGGAGGGGAGGGGGAAGGGACAAAGGCACGCCCATCTGCAGGACTGACAGATCACCCTCTGAGACCCCCATCTCAGGAACTTCAAGCCAAGCTCTCCACCCTGCTCTGCTTATGCCAAGCTGAGACACAGGTCCCACCTGGACCGAAAAATCCTCAACAAGCCTGGGCTGCCAAGTAGGGCAGAGGTCCTGGCTCAGCATGAAGGCAGCGGAAGTTCAGGCAGATGAAAAAGTGTGGCCATGGGGCAAGACACAATGGAGAAACACAGGGCTGAACTCCGCCTTCACATTCTGAGGGGGGAAGCTCCAGAGCTGGTGTTTTCCACTGTCTGTTGTGGAAAGAACCAAAGGCTTAGAGGAGCCCCCATCCCAGCCTTGTACCTCCTAAATACAAAGTCAGTTCAGCTGCCTCCCGGCAGCCTCTAGTTTCCTCTCCGCTCCCAGCACGCTCCCATGCCCAGTTATGTTGCAGCAAGTCCCAGACTGACAGCATGGTTTGACATCCATAAACATCTCAGCATCCTCTCTAAAACACAGGCTCCTTTTAGAATCCACCACAGGCCAGGCACAGTGGCCACAGTGACACTTGTCCTTCTGTTCACTAGGGAACTTCAGGACAGCTGTGCAACACAGTGAAGTCTCTCACAGAGTTTTGTTTTGTTTTAAAGACAGGGTCTTACTATGTCAACCACTATGTAAGCCAGCTGGCCTTGAACTCAGAGATGCCCAGTCTTCCTCTGCCTTCCAAGTGTTTGGATTAGAGCTATGTGCTAGCAGGCCTGGCTTCCCATTTTTAAATGAGCAAGCACAGAAATAAGGAAATACACCCAGGACACAGAAACCCCTCAGTCTTATCGAACATCAAGCGACTGTTCCCGTGCCCTAGATTACACCTGTGAAAACTGCTTTTGTGAACGGCATTCACAACTGCTGAGATCCCAAATGTTCACTGACTGAAGGGATAAGCCTGCTGAGATGTGCAGGGAATGGAAGCTCGGCACCTGCCCATGCAAGGTTGACAGGCTCTATGCCGAGTATGACGCCCTCCCCAGGCAACCGGAGAACAAGCTACAGAAAGCCGCTGATCTGCTTGCCAAGGGCCAGCAGCTGAGGAAGGAAACAACTGTCCGTCACCACAGATGTGACGAAGATAGTCTGTCATAGTCACATGGCCACTCACAGGCACACACATCTATCAAAGTGCAATGACCTGCGCACGCCTGCAGTCTCAGGATTTGGGAGGTGGACGCGGAGGATCAGTGGTTCAAGACCCTCCTCTACCACGTGGCACATTTGAAACTAGTGTGGGCGATGTGAAACTGCCTCAAAACAAAAGAAAACAAACCTAGTAAAATGTACATTTAGAGCAGATGCATTTCATATAGAATGGTTTTATAGAGTTTGTGCCTTTTCAATTGCATCTATATGCCAACAAGGCTTTTACAATAGCAAAGCTTGAGATAGGATTGTAGCTTAGTGGAAAAGTAGTAACTTGGTGGAAAAGTACTCAGCTGCCATGTACAAGGCTCTGAGCTTAATCCCCTGCAGAAAGACAAATAAATATTTTATAAATGTTTTAAATATTTTTTAAAGATTTTTATTTTATTTATTTTATGCATGAGTGCTCTATCTGCATGTACACCTGCATTCCAGAAGAGGGCACCAGATCACATTGTGGATGGTTGTGAGCCACCATGTGGTTGCTGGGAATTGAACTCAGGACCTTTGGAAGAGCACTAGGCAGTGCTCTTAACCGCTGAGCCATCTCTCCAGCCCTGTTTTAAATATTTTTAACAGCAAATGACAACATAGCAAAACTGAGAGGGCTGGAGATGTGCTCAGTGGTTAAGAGCACCTGTTCTTGTAGAGGACCTGTGTTCAACTATGAGAACCACATGGCAGCTCACAGCCACCCTTAACTCCCGTGCCCGAGGATCGGACGCCCTTTTCTGGCCTCCACAGGCATTGTACACACATGGAACACAAGCATACATGCAGGCAAAAACACCTACACACATAGAATAAAACCAAATCAATAGACTGCAAGTAAATATTCTTTGTGTGAAAAAGTACATAAATAAGTGGCAACCCACAAGCTGTCACTCGGTGGCACACATGTGAGACCCTGGGTTTAATCCCTGTGTCGGGGGAACATTGTGGGGGGACAGCAGCAATTCTTCCCCTGTGAGACCCTGGGTTTAATCCCTGTATCGGGGGAACATTGTGGGGGAGACAGCAGCAATTCTTCCCCTGTGAGACCCTGGGTTTAATCCCTGTGTCGGGGGAACATTGTGGGGGAGACAGCAGCAATTCTTCCCCTGTGAGACCCTGGGTTTAATCCCTGTGTCAGGGGAACATTGTGGGGAGACAGCAGCAATTCTTTCTCCCCTCAACATATTTATTTATAAAGAAAAGCAGGATTTACCACTGCCTGTGTATCACAGGTTAGTGAAAGTAAGGGAACAATTGACAAGAGCTGGTTTTCGCCTTCTACCGTGTGAATTCCAGGACCGACCTCAGATCAAGTTTAGCAACTTCATTGGCTGAGACTTCTCCCTGATCTCTACCTAGTATTTAATAACATTAATTATCATACTTCTTTTTTTCGAGACAGGGTTTCTCTGTGAATCCCTGGCTGTTCTGGACTCACTCTGTAGACCAGGCTGGCCTCAAACTCACAGAGATCCACCTGCCCCTGCCTCCCGAGTGCTGGGATTAAAGGCGTGCACCACCACACCTGGCCATTAAGGACAGCTGTGAACTGCCATGTGGGTGCTGGGATTTGAAACCAGGTCCTTTGGAAGAACAGCCACTGCTCTTAACTGCTGAGCCATCTCTACAGCCCATAATTATCATACTTTAAAAGAAAAAAGAGATGGTCTCATCATATAGCCCACTTGGCCTTCTGCCTCTGCCTGCTACGCACTGGAATGACAGGTGTGTATCTGACTGATATGGGTGCTGGGACTAAACTACAGTCCTGTGGAAGAGCAGCAAGTACTCTTTTCTTTTCCCCCAAGACAAGGTTTCTCTGTGTAGCCCTGGTTGTCCTAGACCTTGCTTTGTATACCTCAAACTCAGAAATCCTCCTGGCTCTGCCGGGTGCACCACCACGTCCAGCTACAGCAAGCACTCTTTTTTTTTTTGTTTGTTTTTTTCGAGACAGGGTTTCTCTGTGTAGCTCTGGCTGTCCTGGACTCACTTTGTAGACTAGGCTGGCCTCGAACTCGCAAAGATCCGCCTGCCTCTGCCTCCCAAGTGCTGGGATTAAAGGCGTGCGCCACCACTGCCCGGCTTAGCAAGCACTCTTAACCACAAAGAGATTTTTCTTTTTCTTGTTTGGAGACAGTCTCACTGTTGCCCAAATGAACCTGGAACTTACTATGTACCCCAGGCTGGCCTTGAACTCAATCCTCCTGCTTTATCTATGGTATTAAAGGCTACCCTGCTACTCTGCAGATTTCAAGGAACTATCCATATGTATTCTGTTGACTCTCTACTGAAATGCTACTTGCAGGCATGGAAGTCTGCAATGGTGGCCAGCCCCCCTGCAGCTATTCAGGTGCAGGTAGTTGGTGGAGGGGACCACATTATAACTCCTTTCCCAGGAAGCCTCCAAGAGTGACAAACAGCACCAAGATGGGTGGTCAAGACCTGTGGGGTCAGCCCTGACGAGACCACACTTACACAGAGCCAACCCTCACCCAGGCACATGGGTCCTTCAGGAAAAGGCATCAGGGCTGGAGAAATGGGTCACTGGTTAAGAGTACCAGCTGCTCTTCCAGAAGACCTGAGTTTGGTTCCCAGCGCCCATGTGGCAATTCACAACTGTCCGTAACGCCAGTCCCAGGAGATACAATGTCCTCTTCTGGCACCAGCACATACATGGTAGACAAGCAAAACATCCATACTCATAAAATTCAGTAAATAAATTTTAAATAAATAAGAAAAGGCACCTTCTGGCCTGCATGATACCAGGGAGCTAGTTGCAGGGACGAAGTCCAGTGTGACACCAGGCTACTTAACAGGCTATAAAACAGGACAGTGGTAGACCTGGGCATCCTCCTTCACAGGCTCACTGTGCTACAAAGTGCACCTTCAACAGGGTCTATCCATCCTTCCAGGAACACGGCCAGCACTGCTTTGTATGGAATGTTCCAGAACAGGCTCTATGTTCTTGTCAATTCCATGTTCAGGCCACAGACTAAGTTGAAAGGAGAGAAAATTCACACCGACTGAACTAACACCTTATAGACCACAGGCGGCACCGCAGGTGGCACCGCAGGTATTCACGGTCCTCACAGAACAAGACATGCCACTCCCAAGAAAACACTCCAGTATCTGAGAACAGGACAAGCAAAGAGGGACACTGCAGATGTCACACCTTCAACCCCAAACAGGCTCCAAAGCCAAGAAGTCCCAGCACTCAGTTACTCACGAGGCTGGGACAGGACGCCAAGGGCAAGGCTAACATGGGCTCCAAAGGGAAACTCTGCCTCAAAAAAGGAAAAAGGCATGAATAAATAAAAATAAAACAGGGGCTAAAGGGAAGGGTCAACAATGATGAGAGCTCATGGCTTTTCTATTCCAGCACCTACATACCTACATGGGGTATTCTGTCACACACACACACACACACACACACACACACACACACACACACACACAAAACAAATCTATTAAACAATAAAAACCAGGGCTGATGGGATGACTTAGTGGATGAAGACATGTACTGCTAAGCCTGACAATCTGAGTTCAATCCCCAGAACCTACTCTCACAAATATCCTCTGACCTCTCCATAAGTGCCATGGAACACTCAGATGGATGGACGGGGATACACACAGACAGATACACGCACACGCGCACACACACACATACATACACACCCACAATAATATGAAAAAACATCATCAGGTGGTGGTGGCACACACCTTTAATCCCAGCACTCAGGAGCAGAGCCAGGTGGATCTCTGAGTTCGAGGCCAGCCTGGTCTACAGAGCCTGTTCCAGGACAGCCAGGGTTACAAAGAGAAACCCTGTCTCAAAAAAACAAAACCAATCAAACCAAACACACCAAATAACCAAACAAAAAGCACTAAAAGAAAGATAGGTGTCATACATAAATAAGTGCAAGAAATAAATAAAGGGGGCTGGAGAGATGGCTCAGAGCATTGGTTGCTCTTTCAGAAGTCCCGAGTTCGATTCCCAGCAACCACATGGTGGCTCACAACCATCTATAGTGAGATCTGGTGCCCTCTTCTGGCCTACAGGCATGCATGCAGACAGAACACTGTATATATAATAAATCTTTTTTAAATTTTTGAAAAAAAAAAGAAAATGGGGAGTGATTAAAAGAGCATAAGCAGATCTGCTTTCACATACACATGCATACACGCACCCACATGAATATGTACATAGAGCACACATACAACCATACACACATAAGGCTGCAAGCTCATGGGCCTGCTAGGCCATCTTGCATCAAGGCCCCTACACCACCAGCACATTGCTTGAAAGTCAACTATCTACTTGCAATGGATCAAAAAACAGGAGGTGACAACTATCCACAGTGGCCTGGGTACCCAAAGATACAGTTCTCAAAGGGTTCCCTTTGTAAGCTCCTGTTTATACAAGCAGGAAATGGGACAAAGGTATCGGTGCTCACATGACCCTGAGATAGAAACTATACTACCTCCAATACAGTTAAGAAGGTCAGGGTCAAGAGAGATTATGTGTGAGGTTAGAGGTGTGACCCAAGCAACACAGCAATCTGCAAGAGACAGACCTAGGAATGGGGCCCAGGCTGTCACCTCCTGGACTGGTGTCCCACTTTCCACATAAAGAATAGCCACTGACTATGTGCTAGCCATCCTACCTACCAGGTCTGGTTATGCTTCTTTCTTTCTTTCTTTCTTTCTTCTTTCTTTCTTAATTTACTTATTTATTTCGTTTTTCAAGACAGGGTTTCCTTGTGTAGTCCTGGCTGTACTAGAACTTTGTAGACCAGACTGGCCTCGAACTCAGAGATCTGCCTCACCAGTGCTGGGATTAAAGGTGTGCACCATCACACCCAGCTCAACTCTTATTCAGTACTCATACCCATAAAAGAACAGGGACACAGGAAGATTAAGCAGTGGGCTTCCAGGTTCCTCAGTTAACAAAGGCAGAGGCCACATCCATCCCAGGCCTATACATCCCACATTTACTTTTATCTTTGCGGGGGATATGTGTGTGCCTGTATGTGCAGGTGTGTGTGCAGTTAGTGTAAGCATGCCATGGTACGAGTGTGGAGGTCAGAGAACCACCTCAGGCATCAGTCATCACACTACACCTGGATTGGGACAGTGTTTCTTGCTGTCCACTGCAGCATCTCTCAGGCTAGCTGGCCCGTGAGCATCCAGGAGTTTTCTTCTGTCCACTGCCCATCTTGCTCTGAGAGCACTGGAGTTCCAGGCACACACTATCTTGTCTGACTTTACATGGGTTCTGAACTTAAGTCTTCACAGCAGGCACTGCAGCCACTGAGGCCTCTCCCCAGCCACAACACCTGTCTTCAGAGCTTCCTTCCTTCAGCAGCTTTGGAACTGAAAGCAGATGATGGCTCTAACAGTCTAGGATGATGGGGTACATCTTACTGTATGACACTGTGTTTCTCCTAAGATGAAGACTACATTTTCCACTGCTCAGTGTCCTTCCCAGTGCTGGGCTCTGCGGAGGTGTCCGGTGAAGTCCTGTTAAATTCATGGCTTAGATGTGTCAGGCCAGAAGTGTCCTCTTTCATTGTGTTGGCTCGAATGTCCTTAAAGGGCTCCCCACCCTGTTAGGTCCACTCTCCAGTGTCCTGGGGTTTCACAGGGTCAAACACAAGTGACCACAGTCCACTTCTCAGCCCCACCTCTGTATGCTTTGCACCCCAAACATCTCAGCCAGGCCTCCTGGCCCACACACCCCCTCTGTCACTTTGGAACAACACACAGTTGTGACTCTGACGGCTAGAGGCAGCCCTACAGAGTACAATAAGAAAAGCCACGCATAAGACATTTGTGAACAGCATCCAAAGCCACATAAGAATCCATTAGCTGTTAGAAGCTAAAGACAGTCTGGTCACCAGTCATACTGATGAGGTTGAATAAGAGCCCTGCTGATGCAAAGCAGAATGATCAAGCCTGAGCAGGAGCTGACCCTGAAGCTCTTGGGGCTCGATGGCTTTATTGAGTTACTGAAATTCCTCCTCCGAGCAGTATGGGGGTGAGGACACTACCATCCATCCTCCCAGGGAAAGGTGAGATGAGACAGGAACAGGTTCTTTCCAATGAGGCCAAAGACCCTCACACACACCAATAAAAAGCATCTCTCAAAAGTCCACTACTGGGGCTGGAGAGATGGATCAGCGGTTAAGAGCACTGGCTGCTCTTCCAGAGGTCATGCCTTCATGAGTTCAATTCCCAGCAACCACATGGTGGCTCACAACCATCCATAATGAAATCTGGTGCCCTCTTCTGGCCTGCAGATATACCTGCAGACAGAACACTGTATACATAATAAATAAATCTTAAAAAAAAAAAGTCCACTACTATCGCCACATCATCAATAATATCCACCCTGTCCCCACAGAGTTCAAGTGCAAGGGCCAGGCCAATAAGGAAGCAAGAGAAGCAGGGCTCCCAGAAACATATCCCCTCTCTAGGAAGTCAGAACTGACCTTGAAGTCAGGAAAGGGCCTCTGCCAGGTCAGAAGGTGAGGCTGGGAGCAAACAGAACCAGTTACCCGGTCGCAACATCCTCAGGAAAGGAACCTGCCTCTGCTGGGTATGGCTTGGACACAGGTCAGTCTGATGCCCAACCTCCAAACTGAAGAACCCACCCCCAAACTCTCACTCCTGGCAGTCTGGGAGACAGGGCAGACAACCTGCAGGCCCAGGGTCCCCACTCCTTCCCCTTACTCAGCTGGTGTATAAACACAGCTTGCCTATGCTTTCACTTCTGTGAACGACACCCGCAGGGTAACCTTGAGGCTGCCCTCCCCGCCTTCTGGAGGAAATGAGCTTGCTCATCAGCTCCAGCTTCCTCCGGGGACCCACATCTAAGCAGCACCCCCAAAGGAGCAAGACTGGGGAGGATGCATAGACGAGGGAAATCCTTTATCCCCATTGTGTGAGAAGACCCACTCACTGCCTTTCCTGGGCAATAAATAAACCCGTTTAAATGGATGAGTTCTTCCTTCTAACACCTGCTCTCCTCACAACGAAGGCGGGGCTCTGAAGGAACTGTGAGTGGGTCTGGGGCCCGCTCTCACAGAGGCTCCCACCCAAATGTGCTCGCCCTGTTCGAGCATCTTCCCCACCACCCTCTGGAGCCTGAGTTATCCTTTCCGAACCCCGCAGTAGGTTGGACTCAGACTAGAGCGCCAAGCCCGGGGTTGAGCCAAGCCCTGAAGGGCGCACAAGAGGACGGCGGACAGACCGTTTGCCATTCGTCCTGTCCCGATGTTCCTGCCCGGCTTCCTACACTGAGTGGCCTCGGGACTGCAGCCGCCGCCCTTGGGATGCAGCCAGAGGCCGGTGGGAGGAGCCGGCGAGGCGACCGGGTTATGCAGCACGGCGGGGAGCATCCCTGAGGAAGGCACGCCACGGTCCAGGGCGGGGTCGCGGAGAGAGCCCTGGGTCTTGGGTCCAGGGTGGGTTCCAAGACCGGGATCCCAAGAGCGTGGAGCCGGGCAGAGCCGCCAAGGATGAGGGCGGCATCCCGGCGAACCAAAGTATTAGTATCGCCTCGGCGGGCTCGGGGGGCGAGCGAGCAAGCGGGGAAGGGTCGGCTTGTCAGGCCTCCGTCTTACCGGCAGATCTGGATGGCGGACGGCGTGTCGGTGGTGGGGCCTGACATCTTGACTGCGACGGCGGGTGGTGGCGGCGGTGGCGGCGGCGGCGGCGGCGGCGGCGGCGGCGGGAGCTGAGAACAGGTGTCCAGCAGGCCCGGCGCCGAATGAATGAGCCTGGGAGGCGCCATGGAGGGGGAGGTAGGAGGCGGGGCCATGTCGCCGGAGAGGCGGGGCCTGCGCGGAGGCGGCGAATCACACTCGGCCGCCCCACGGAGGTCCCGCCCGCGCGCAGGCCCCTCCCCCGTCCCCTGCCCAGAGGCCTCCACGGCCGCGAGCGCCGGCGAAGGCGGCGAGCTCGGCCGGCTGCGGGAGCGGCCGCGGGCCTCCGCTTCCAGAAGGTTCGGTGACAGTTAAGTGCCGCGGGCGCGCGCTCCACATGCGCCGGCGCGGAGCAGGCGAGCGGCCGGCGGCAGGATACCGCGGAGGCCGAGTCGTGGAGCGCGTCCCCGGGGAGCGTGCGTGGCTTCGGCAGCGGCGGCGGCAGCGAGTCTACGGGGCGTTCCCGGGCGCCCGCGCGGCGATTCGCTACCCGCCGGGGCCGGCCACCCGATGAGGTCACCGGGGGAGGCCCGACCGGGGCGGGCACTGTGCCCGCGAGCCGCGCGCCGACCCCTGCGCCCAGCCGAAGCCTCCGGTAGGCCTTGGCCCTTACTTGGGCCTACAGAGCGCCCGGTGCTGTGTGTACAGACGCCCAGAGCTGCCCCACCCGGGACCCCGATGGCTGCACACGCCGAGGCCCGTCGACCCCTGACCCCTGTTGGCCGCAGACACCCCCACCCTGAGGGCCACCTCCGCCCACACTGCTCAGCTGATCTCCAGAAGGACGCCCCCACCCCCAACCCCAAGCTCAGGCTAGGTGCACCTGCAGCCCCTGAGTTGCTTCTGTTTCCTGCTATGCCTAGAAATCAAGTCCGTCCAAGTTGCAGGCCACAGAAGCCACCAAAGAATGGCAATGGGGGCACCCCTACCTACAGCCATTGCAGAGAACTTTACCAAGAAAATTAACCCGACCCATTAACAGAACCTGGACCCATTTACACTAAAGCTGTGGAAGAGCTTGTTACCCCTGCATCACCGTTGACAGCAGGTGGAGCCTAGTGATACAGGCCTTGATTAGCAGGCACATGCTACACACACCAGCCTTCCCTGGGATTTCAGTTATTCATAAAAGCATTCAGTTTTTAGGGATGGCAGTAGGGTGTTAGTGGTATTGGCTTCCACCTCATTCTCCCAATATTTTAATATGAATTGAGCATGCCATGCACTCCAGGATTTGATTTTGTCCTATTTAAACATCACCGGTGCCCCTTAGAGCAGAGGTTCTCAACCTATGGGTCGCGGGACCCCTTTGTGGTGGGAAGAATTTTTTTTTTTTTTTTTTGGTTTTTCGAGACAGGGTTTCTCTGTGGAGCCCTGGCTGTCCTGGACTCAATTTGTAGACCAGGCTGGCCTCGAACTCGCAAAGATCCGCCTGCCTCTGCCTCCCAAGTGCTGGGATTAAAGGTGTGCGCCACCACTGCCCGGCTGGTGGGAAGAATTCTTACAGGAGTCACTTAAGTTCATCAGAAAACAAATATATTTACATTACAGTTCAGAACCGTAGCAACGAAAATAATTTTATATTTGGGAGTCACCACACATGAGGAACGGTATTAAAGGATCACAGCATTAGGTTGAGAACCACTGCCACCAAGGCCAGCTCTGAGAGGAACCTAGGCAAAGAACTTTCCTTCTTTACTAACCATCTGCTAACACCCTCCAAACCTGTGAGCCTTAAGTGACCTCGTGAATACACAGGGTCTGGCAGAGTAATACAATAGGGTTTTCTTCCTGGAGTGATGCCTCAGCACTTAACTCCCGTTCTTGTAGAGGACCTAGATTCGGTTCCCAGCACTCACATAGTGGTTCACAATCATCCGTAAATCTAGATCCAAGGGATCCAATGCCTCTTCTGATCTTTTAGGGTTTTTGCACACATATGGTGCACATGCATATACTCATACACACAAAATTTAGAAATAAAATGTTAATACGTGCCGGGCATTGGTGGCGCACGCCTTTAATCCCAGCACTTGGGAGGCAGAGGCAGGTGGATCTTTGCGAGTTCGAGGCCAGCCTGGTCTACAAAGTGAGTCCAGGACAGCCAGGGCTACACAGAGAAACCCTGTCTCGAAAAACCAAAAAAAAAAAAAAAAAGTTAATACGTTAGGGCTCTGTTACATGCAGTTATTCAGTACAAAATAGTGTGCACAATGCCATTATAAGGTTCTAAGACAAGGCTGTGGTGGAAACAACTTGGATTTTCAGGGGGAAGTCTCTGGAGTGATGATGACAGGCCATCATTTTCTAGGGTGCTTTAGTAAAGGTTCTATAGAGTAACAGAAATCCTTATGAAATGGATCTCTCTGTATATAGAAAGGGGATTTATTGGAATGTTTTACAGGCTGTGCTCCAGCTAATCCAACAATGGCTGCCTATGAACAGAAGGTCCAAGAATCCAGTATTCTCTTCACAGGCTGATGTCTCAGCTGGTCTTCAGTATATGCCTGAATCCCAAAGAAGTAGGCTCTAACGCAGTGAAGGAATGGACTTGCCAGTGAGGTGAGAGCAAAAAGGCAGAGAGCAAAAGCTTCCTCCTTCCCTGTCCTTATATAGAAGGTGTGACCCAGATTAGAGGTGTGTCTTCCCACCTCAAAAGATCTGGATTACAGGTGAATGTTCCCACCTCAAAGACACAGATTACAAGTGGATTTTCCCACTTCAAATTAAGCAAAATCCCTCACACATGTGCCCCTCTGTTTTGGAGTTGTAATTCATTCCAGATGACAACCGAGAATAGCCATCACGTAGGGTTTTAGGTAAATTTTTCAAAGCTTACAGAATATAGAGCCAAGGTTTATAAATCATTAGAACTGTTTGTAAACTCTAAAAAATTGTCACATGTGCCAGCACACAAAAATACTGTGAACAGACACTGAATTCTAACAAAGCCACACCCTGTGCTTGCAACTTAAATTCACTCTGAGTGCATCAAAGAATTAAGAGAGATTCTGTCAACCTATCTGGACAGAAAGCCTCAACTGGGGAACTGCATCCATCGAAGTGGCCTGTGGACGTGTCTGGGGATGAGGACAGCCATAGCGGACTCCATCCTGGGGCCAAACCTCCCTCCATTGTTTAGCTACAGTGCTGGTGGGTGTGCTCTGGCCGTTTGCCACTTCTCACTTTCCTCTTTGAGATAGTTTTCTGTTTTCTTCTCAAACTACCAGGCTCTTTCTGTTCCTTGATGTCAGCAAAACTTCTCAGAAATGCTGCTTGCACACAGCCCCTGACCTCCTATCCTCTCAGTCTCCATTGAGATCACTCCATCTAGATTTTCTGTTTGCCACACTTCTGAAGGTCCTCAATTCCTTCCCATTCAGTAGGCCCCAAAATCCCTTGTGAGAAGTAAACTTCCTAACCCACAGAGCTGAGCTGTGATCGCTTCACTCTGGGAGCACTTACCAGTCTTGGGCTCTCCCTCCATACCTGTATTCATCCCCCTCCATGGTCAAATTCTTCCTTCTGTTTTGCTATCTTCCTCTCCCTCTCTACTCTCCCACCACAAACAGTCTTCCCCTTTCCACCTTGTCTCATGATTCAGTTCTCTGCATGGTTCATAGCTCCAGCCAAATTCCAAATCCATGTGACTGTATTGGGAAAGGTGTTTTCACTTCATTTTTATTTTTATTTTTTGTTGTTTTTTCAAGACAGGGTTTCACTGTGTATCAGTGACTGTCCTGGACTCACTTTGTAGACCAGGCTGGCCTCGAACTCACAGAGATCCATCTGCCTCTGCCTCCCAAAGTGCTGAGATTAAAGGCGTGTGCCACCAAGCCCGGCCATTACAGACAGTTTCAAACTGCCATGTGGGTGCTAGGATTTGAACCTGGGTCTTTTGGAAGAGCAGCCAGTGCTCTTAACTGCTGAGCCATCTCTCCAGTCCCTCATTTTTATTTTTTAAGCACTGAAACAAAATCATTATTATAAGTAATCCAGGCCAGCATTAAACTGGCCTTACAGACCCACACCACCCTGCTGGGGCTGGAGAAATAGCTCAGATGGAAGCAATGCTTGCTGCTCCTTCCAAAGTTCGGTTTGGATTTCTTTGGAAACATAGTTGTGTAAGGGTTGTGGGAGTGCTTAGTCTACCACTGAAAAACAGACTGATGAAAGGGGCTTGCAAATCAGCCTGATGACTGTCATCTGTGGGGAATGTATTTATGGACAGACACCTGGAAGAGCTCATGATCTTGGTCAACAGGTGAACATAATGAGGAGGGCATAAGGTTGGCCAATTAGAAAACACCTGTGTGCATAATTAGAGGAGTATAAAAAGGAAGCCTCAGAAACTCTAGGGGGCTTTTTGCTTAGCATTGCTGCTCATCAAGGCTTCACTCTGGAAGTCTCTAGACAATGTTTTGCCAGACGTTGCTACTGCCAAGATTTGTGGCCTAGGTTGGGTAGAGAGAGCCCTGGTGAAGTCTGGTGTGGAGCAGTAAAAGCTACTGCCCCGAGACCATCTGCAGAGGGCAGCACCTGCCCTGTGGAGGTTCTGCTAGCTCAGACAAATGGAAGAGATGAGACTCTGCAGGGGCAGCAATGGCCTTGGAGACAGTAGAGCCGGATGGCCACTGAAGCTGCTGCTGATTGAATGCTGATTCGGGTGGACTGCTAATTGCCCTAAGGACTTGCACCTGAGGATGTCTTCATCCTGTTGTCCTTTCTCCTGTGCCTCAGGTTGGTGGGTTGGAAGGTGTATAGACTTATAAATAGCTTAAAGATATGTCTTCACACAACCATCTCTAACTCCAGTTCTAGGGTCTCCAGTGTCCTCCTCTCCTGGACTCCTATGAGCTACACTCACTGTCCTTCCTTACATGCCCACAAGACACCCATACTCTTAAAATAATAATTTGTAAATGAGCCGGGCAGTGGTGGCGCACGCCTTTAATCCCAGCACTTGGGAGGCAGAGGCAGGCGGATCTTTGCGAGTTCGAGGCCAGCCTGGTCTACAAATTGAGTCCAGGACAGCCAGGGCTACACAGAGAAACCCTGTCTCGAAAAACAAAAAACAAAAAAAAAACAAAAATAAAAAAATAATAATTTGTAAATGGATTTATGGGGTTGGTTAGCTCCCATGATAGGGGTTGCCTGAGTGGTCCATCAATGACTGTATACTGGAGACGCAGAGAACCTGGAAGCTGCTCAGTCCATGCAACTGGGCCTCAGCATTCCGGAATACTCTGAAGCTGCTAGTCGTTGGCCTACATTGGATTGTTGAGGATGCTGGAGCCTGGTGTCACTGGAGGGTGGTGGCAGCCGCAGATGCCCTCCTCCCTCAGGAAGAAGTGAAGATTGTCAGGCAACATTGATTTTTTTTTTTTCCTTGAACCATCTGGGCCGCCTGTTGGGATGGTCTTCAACTCTCAGGGTGTGTCCTACAGTGATTCCAATCCCATTAAGTTGACAGTTAAAATCAACATGTTTAACTACATTGAAGCAGAGGTGTGCCTCTGTGTGTGCGCTCGCGTGTGTGAGTGTGGGTGTGAGTGTGTATGTGTGAGTGAGTGTGAGAGTGTGTGAGCGTGAGAGATAGGGCTCAAATCTACTGTGTGAAGTATGCCAAACAAGCCCTCTACCACCAAACTATACTTGCAGTCAATCAGTCATTGTAGGCAAAAGATTTGGTCCTTGTATACGTTTGAATTCATAATTTTTCTGCCATAGAAACTCCAAGTGGACATGTTCCCTGGGAATGGCCAAAATGGCCATGTGGCCTGTCCCTCTGACCCCCTCTTGACCTGAGTGACAGATAAACTCCAGGACCCAAGTAAGGATCCCAGGGATGCATGCAGAGCCTTCCATTTCAGCCTGCTTCTTTGCATGGAGTGCAGGACCTCTGAGAGCTTAAAGGGGCAGTCACCTCGCCCCCCCCCCATACATGAAAACCTCCTTAAAGTTTCCCCTTGGGTAGCCTAATAAACTGGAGAGTCAGAAGACTTTCTGGGACTGAAATAGCACCAGGGACAGGGAGTAATGCTGTAGAGAACTAATAGAAAATTAGCCCCACACCAAGATATGACACCTTAGGTGAGCTCTCTGCCATCTGCACCTCAGTTCTCTCTGGAGAGCTGGGAGGACCTGCCCATAGGGCTGTGGTAAGGAGTAAGCAGGTGGACATTTTTAGGTGCTTGGAAAGGGACCTGGGACAGAGAAAGCCTGGGGCTATGTGGACCTGCTGCTAAACCTGGCTTCTCCAAAGCCACAGGGATGTTGAAAGGATTCAGACAGCCTGGGCCCAGTAAGTAGACTCCACCTGAGCCTGCCTGATTCAAGTTGACAGAGGGAGAAGGATGTTACAGAGTCCCCAGGACCTGCCATGTCCTAAGTGTCAGGCAATGCAGACAGAAGGGCCCTGGCCTATCTGCCCATGTGGCTTATCTGCTTTCTTTGGTGTAAGGTGGGTTTTTTGTTTATTTTGGTTTAGTTTGGTTTTTTGTTGTTGTTGAAGACAAGGTTTCTCTGTGTAGACTTGGCTGTCCTGAAACTCACTCTGTAGACCAGGCTGGCCTCAAACTCAGATATCCATCCACCTGCCTCTGTCTCCCAAGTGCTGGGATTGTGTGTGCCAAAGGTGTGTGCCACCACTGCCCGGCTTTGGTGTAAGTTTTGTTCTTCTGTTTATGTGGGTTTTTTTTTTTCCTCTCACATCAGAGCAGTTGTATGTTGGGATAAGGTGAACAATGAGAAGGAATTGAGGACACGGGAATAATAAGCATTTGTTGAAATGGTATCCACACACTTGCTTGAAGCTCCTTGTCCAAGCGATGGTGTTTGCATTAAGAGTTCCTCACTGAGGAAATTCGGAAAGGACTTCTCTTTACCTGCATTTTCTCAGATGTTCAACTGCTTGTGTAAACATCACAGAGAGCTTGCTGGGCGTGCCAGGTTGGGATCTGTGCAGCTTCTATGACATTTGTTTATTTTGTCCTCGGACCATTCACTCACTTGAGAACCTGCTGAGTGTCTTGAGGCTGGGACAGTGAGCTGACCACCACCATGTCCACCTTCCCGAGCACAACAGTTCACCCCCAGGGCAGAGGCCTCACAAGGCTGAGGGCAAGGCTCTGTGCAACAGACAATAGCGTTGGCCTAAACTTTGAGTGGGAATGACTCATAGGCAGCTGGACCCTGAACACACCCCTGTTGGGCCTTTTCTATTTGGAGATAATGGATACTTTAAGATTGTGCCTCCTGTAATTAAGGGACAAGCCCCACACCCACCCCCAGCATCCTGCCAGCAGGAAATCTATATAACCCTTGAAGGACTCCCCACACTCACTGGTGCTGGCAGGGAGGACCCCAACCTCATGTCACCCAGTTCCTAACTTAATGTTGAGAGTCACATTCTCTGCCCCAAGCACAAACCACTCTGAGAAACTTAAGACTAATAAAATACTCTTTTGAAAACAGAACTCACTGTCCAAGAGGGAAAGCATAAAAAATTCTTACAGAAGAAAAAAAAAAGCCATGAGTCTGGAATAGAAATACATTCATTTTCCAAAAGAAGCACTTAAAAATTACTTCTTAGAACCAGAGAGATGAGTTAACAGTTAAGAGCACTGGCTACAGCTGAGCTGTGATTGCACACGCCTTTAATCCCAGGACTCAGGAGGCAGAGGCAGGTGGATCTCTGAGTTCAAGGCCAGCCTGGTCTACAAAGTGAGTCCAGGACAGCCAGGGCTACACAGAGAAACCCTGTCTTGAAAAAGCGAGAAAGAGAGAAAGCACACTGGCTGCCCTTCCAGACGACCAGGATTCAGTTCCCAGCACCCATATGGCAGCTCATGACCATATGTAATCCCAGTTCAAGGGGATCTGATGCCCTCTTCTGGTCTCTGTAGTTTTCTTGCATGTGTTACACCGATGTACATGTAGACAAAACATCCAAACACCTAGAATAGAATAGAAACCACTTCTTAGATTCTAACTGGGTTAAACTTTGAATCTGGAATTATAGCCAGGCCTGGTTCCTGAAAATTCACAGTCAAACAAAGGTTTCAAAATTCCTATTCCGAGCCGGGCGTGGTGGTGCACTCCTTTAATACCAGCACTCAGGAGGCAGAAGCAGGTGGATCTCTGTGAGTTCAAGGCCAGCCTGGTCTACAAAGTAAATCCAGGACAGCCAGAGCTGTTACACAGAGAAACCCTGTCTTGAAAAACCAAAAAAAAAAAAAAAAAAAAAAAAAAACCAAAACAAAATTCCTATTCCGTTGACATCCTAGAATCTGAAAGCCACGGGGCTCTGGGTTTGTGGCCCTGTGGCGCCACCTACGGGCATAGCAAATTTCCACACCATCTGGCAACACACTGGGGCCAGATCCCGCCTGCCAGTCTCGTAGCAAGCAAAAGAAACATTTCCTTAATCAAAAAAGACTTTTGCCTGTCTGCAAAGATGGCTCTGTGGTTAAAAGGAGTTGTTGCTCTTGCAAAGAAACCGGGTTCGATTCTCAGAACCCCATCTCCAACTCTAGTTCCAGGGGATGGGATGTTCGTCCCTGGCCTCTGAAGGCACTGCATGCAAATGGAGTGACAGATACAGGCACCCACAAAAAGAGAGAAACGGACAGAGGAAGGGAAGCAGGGAACCCAGGAAAAGAGCAACAGACGGAGCCCTAGCTGTCCGCCTGTGCCTCTGATCGTAACCTTGACAAGAAAATAAGACAAGGAGAGGGTTAGGGCATCACTTGGTGAGGTCCTAGGCTCCAGACCCAGCAAAAGAAAAGTAACAAACAAACCAGAAGAATCCAGAGCTGCATAGCATGAATCCATCTCCAGGCACCTCCTACCTTTGTGGTCTTAACCTCCCTGTAATTCAGTTTCCTCCTCTAGGAAATGAGGGACAGTGAGCAGATGAAGAGTTTGCTTCGTGGGGACTGAGTTCAGGTCATCAGCACCACATGAGAGCTGTGTCTGTAAAGTCTGGGGGAGTGGAGACAGGTAGGTCCCAGGCGCTTACTGGTCAGCCACTTGGTTGACATAGTGGGCTCAGGAGAGATCCTGTCTCAAAATATAAGGCAGAGCAACTGCAGAGTTGAAAAGATGGCTCGCTTGCTCTCGTGGAGGACTAGGGTTCAATTCCCAGCACCCGAATGTTAATACATCTCTCTCTCTCCCTCTCTCTGTCTCTGTCTCTCTCTCACACACACACCCAAACACACACACACACACAATTTAAAGTACATCAGGATATAAACTAAGGATGTATGAAAAAACGTCTCATGGAAACACAGTGCTTTGCAAACTAAATAGAAAATAATATTTCAAAAAGAGACAAGGTACCGGGAGTGCATGCCTTTAATCCTGGCATTGGGGAGGCAGAGGCTGGTGGATTTCTGTGAGTTGACTCCATAATAAATTCCAGGTCAGCCAGAGTTACATAATGAGACACTATTGCAAAAAAAAAATAATTAAAAAGCTTTAGGCTGGAGAGATGGCTCAGCAGTTAAGAGCACTCACTGTCTGCTCTTCCTGGGGTCCTGAGTTCTATTTCCAGCAGCCACATGGTGGCTTCCAACCATCTTCTGTACTGGGATCTGACGCCGTCTTCTGCCATGCAGGTGTACATGCAGATAGAGCACTCACATATGTAAGATAAATAAATCTTTTTTTTTTTAAAGCTTCTGTTGGGGCTGGAGAGGTGACTGATCCATGAGGGGCATGGTACTACAGAGAGCCCACATTCAGTTCCCAGCACTCACTCCGTGCGGTTCACAACCACCTGTAACTCCAGCTTAAGGGGATCTGACGCCCTCTTCTGGCCTCCCCATGCACCTGCACACACACACACACACACACACACACACACACACACACACACACACAGACATAGCTTTATCAACATACATCATTAAAAATAAAATAAACAGCCGGGCGGTGGTGGCGCACGCCTTTAATCCCAGCACTTGGGAGGCAGAGGCAGGCGGATCTTTGTGAGTTCGAGGCCAGCCTGGTCTACAAAGTGAGTCCAGGACAGCCAGGGCTACACAGAGAAACCCTGTCTCGAAAAACCAAAAAAATAAAAAATAAAAAATAAAATAAACCTGGGGTTTTTGGAGGGGTGGGTTTATATATTTTATTATTATTATTTTGGTTTTTAGACATGGCTGTCCTGGAACTCACTGTGTAGACCAGGCTGACCTCAACCTCACAGAGATCCTCCTGCCTGTCTCCCATGTGCTGGGATTAAAGGCATGCACCACCAACATCCAGCTAAAATAAACCTGTTTTTAAAAAATGCTTACACTCCATAATTTTGTTCGATTTTGGGCGAATTTTTTGTTTGTTTTGTTGCACATTTAATGTGAGTGGGGCTAAGTCCAGATGCTTAGTATCAATATTTAATGTGTATTTGACTTGCTGACATCTCACATTATTGTGGGTTTACAGGTTGTAACCCTCTCCCCCAGACACAGGCTGAGTGACATCTGGGTCAGATTTAAAATATTAGAAGAAGGGGCTGGAGAGATGGCTCAGTGGTTAAAAGCATTGGCTGTTCTTCCAAAGGACCTAGGTTCAAATCCCAGCACCATATATATGGCAGTTCACAGCTGTCTGTAATGCACAAGCCTTTAATCCCAGCACTCAGGAGGCAAAGGCAAGTGGATCACTGTGAGTTCAAGGCCAGCCTGGTCTACAGAATGAGTCCAGGACAGCCAAGGATACACAGAGAAACCCTGTCTCAAAAAAAAAAAAAAAGAAGAAACCTCATTTCTCGTTTCTCTGAAGGATAGGGCCAGATGACTGCAACTGGAAGACAGAAAGGAGGATGAGGGACTAGGGTGTGACTGAGCAGGACCTCTTCAGTTCTGATGCCTTCGTACCTCTCCTTGCTGTCTGAGGCTGGCAGAGACTTGAAGCTCGAGCTGAGCAGTCAGCTCCCAGAAGAATGTCCCAGAGGATCCCAGGAGATCAGCCAGGAAGTGAAGCTGAGATCTGCAATGTAGTCTGGTCCAGCTAACCTGGGATCCAGTAGAGGTGACATGGCTTCCACCAGGCTGGGAAGGTGTCACTTAGACATTGATGCCCAAACACAGATCTAAACAAGGAAACACTTCTGTCCCTGACTTCCATGCCTTCCTCCCTGCACGCTGTTGTAATTCCTCTGGGTTCCCTCTGGGATAAGACAATCTGCTCTCACCTTCAAGTCCCCCAGGCCTGTGTACACATGGCTAATTTAATTTGTGGATACCTTGGAGCTTTACTGGCTTCTTCTGCACTTCGCTTTTTTTTTTTTTGGTTTTTCAGGACAGGGTTTTTCTGTGTAGGCCCTGATTGTCCTGGACTCACTTTGTAGACCAGGCTGGCCTTGAACTCAGAGATCCACCTGCCTCTGCCTCCCCAGTGCTGGGATTAAAGGCTTGCGCCACCACACCCTACTGCATTTCAGTTTTTTTTTTAAACATTTATTTATTATGTATACAGTATTTGCTCTACATAAATTCCCGGGCACAAGATCTTAATGTAGATGGTTGTGAGCCACCATGTGGTTGCTGGGAATTGAACTCAGGACCTTTGGAAGAACAGCTAGCACTCTTAACCTCTGAGCCATCTCTCCAGCCCGCATTTCAGTTTTTAAAGACAGGGTCTAATACAGCTTGCGCTGGCCTTAAACTGCATCGTCCAGGCAGACCTTGAACTGTTGGTTCTTCTGCCTCCACTTCTGAATGCTGGAATAACAGGTTGGCACCGACAGGGTAGTTCATTAGAGCTGCAGATCCAACCAGGGCTTTGTGCATTAGGCAAGTACTCCCAGCTGAGTTACAACCCCAGGCCTATTGGATTCAATTTAGGATTGACTTTAGCTGTTGTGGAGAACTGTTGTGACCAGTCAACTAGCCAGGCTGCTTTCTTTGCTTGCTTGCTCTTTCTTTCCCTCCCTCCATCTCTCTCTCTCTCTCTCTCCCTCTCTCTCTCTCTCTCTCTCTCTCTCTCTCTCTTTCTCTTTCTTTCTCTTTCTTAAGTCAGGGTCTTGCTGTGTAGCCCTGGCTGGCCTGGGGCTCAAAGTCTAGCTCCAAGCTGACTCTAAACACAGAGATCTGCCTACCTCTGCATCCTATGAAGTGAGACTAAGGGCAAGTATCACCAGCCCTGCCCTGCCCTTCTGTGGGCTTCTCTGGTGGCTCACTGGCGACAAAGAGCTTGTATCACTTCTCCATGCCTTCCACCATCTCCCTTCCCTTGTAACAGTGCTAGAGGAAATGGCAACTGCTTCCCAAAAACCCTTCCATTCCTGGTCAGACGAGGAAGATGTGTGCTTCCAGTGGAATCTGTTTCCCAAATGGTTCAGATAAACAATTTCCCAACAGACTGCAAAATGCCTTTCACCCCGGATATGTTGGATTATCTATCACTAGCTAGTGATCATTTTTTTCCCAATCTTTGGCTTTTATGATAAAGCTCTCGTGACAACTCACAGTCAAGGCTTTGTGTAAATACATTTCCTTTCTCTTGAGTGTATATCTTGAGGTAGAATTGTTAGGATTGGGGCTGGAGAGGTGGCTCAGTGGTTAAGAGCACTGTCTGCTCTTCCAAAGGTCCTGAGTTCAATTCCCAGCAACCACATGGTGGCTCACAATCATCTATAATCGGATCTGGTGCCCTCTTCTGGACTGCAGGCATACATGCAGACAGAATACTGTATACATAATAAATAAATAAATAAAATATTAAAAAAAAAGAATTGTTAGGATTGCAGGTAGAGAGATCTGAGGCAGGAATATATTAAGTTCAAGATAAACCAGATTGCATATCAGCACCCATGAACCAGCTGCACCCCACTGGGAAACCTCAACGTTACTTCTCAGGCTTCAATTTTTTTTTTTGAAGGGATTGGGGTTGAGACAGGGTTTCTCTGTGTAGCCCTGGTTGTCCTGGAACTCACTTTGTAGACCAGGACGACCTTGAACTCAGAGAACCACCTGCTTCTGCCTCCTAGGTGCTAGGATTAAAGGCCTGCACCACCACACCCAGTTTCAGATTTTTAAAGGACTTCTTTATGTGTATGAGTGTTTTGCCTGCATATATGTACATGAAATATGTATGTGCCTGAAGAGGTCTGAAGAGGACATTGGAGCCCCTGGAACTAAAGTTACAGATGGTTGAGAGCTGCCATGTAGGTGCTGAGAACTGAACCCAGGTCCTCTGGAAGAGCAGCCAGAGCTCTTAACCACGGGGCCATTTCCCCAGCCCCTGGATTCTTTTGTTCATTTAACCTACCTACAAGTTTGCAAGGGAACTGTTCCTTGTCTGCACCGCCCAACGCCTGCAGCACCAGCCTACTGCCCTTCTTGCCTGAGATATGCAGCCCCTCAAGAATCTCACCCCTGCTCAGCCTCAGCTCTCCAAAGCTTTCAAGGCATCCATGTCCTTGCTGGCCACCTGCATCTCCCTCTGTTGTTGACTTTTAATTGAATTCTGTTGTGGTTGAAGAACACTCTGTGTAATTTCATTTCCTTTAGATTCCCAGAGCCTCTCTAACGTCCCAGCAGATGGCCTCCTTGACAACTGAGATGGTGTTTGCTATTGCTGTGAAGGACCAACTGGGTCAACTTTGTTGATAATCTTCCAATCTTCTACACCCTTATTGATTTTCTGTGTATGTTTATTAATCACTTAGAGAGGAAGGGTTAAACAGCCTCAGCCCCTGGGTATGTATTTACATCTTGCACTTTGAAGTCTAGATACTAAGGACCTACACATTTATAAGTTTTGTTTGTCTTCTCAGTGATATTTTAATCACTCTGAGAGGCTCATTCACCACTGAGAATCTGTAACATTCTGCAAGCTGGTGTTTTGCTTTTTAATCTAATAAATGTGGCTTCTCCAGGGGTCAGAGAGATGACCCAGCAGTTACTAGCTCCCTTTTGGAGGACTTATGCTAGTTCCCAGTACACATGGGGAAGTTCGCAAGTACCTGGAACTCCAGCTCCAGGGGCCACTGATAACCCTCTTCTGACTCTCAAGGGGACCTGATCTCACATGAGCACTTGTGCGTACATTCACACATGCACACACACACACACACACACAAATAAAAGCTTAAAATAATTGGGGAATAGGATCCCCAAAAGAAAGAAAGAAAGAAAGAAAAAGAAATTACACATAGTTGTAAATGTTGTCTTTATTTCCTCAGATGACTGGTTCAACTCAGCTGTTTTGGCCTAATGTCCTCTCCAAACTGACTAATTCAAGCTGGTTTCTCTTGGCTTCTGACTGAATTGCTCTGCCTGATCTCAAACTAAGTCTGGCAGTCTGTCCCAATCTTCTGGGTCCTTCTCATTCTCTGGCTCCTTCTGTCTTCACCTGTGTTTAGCTTGTTCTCTCTGCAACCTGTCTCTGTGAAACTGTCCAGGGAAGCAACTCTCTGAAAGAATTTTCTCTCCCTGTGATGCTTTTAAGTAGACTCTCTTTCCCATCTGTTCTTGAGGGAGTTGGGCTTATTAGATCACTGACTCATTCTGTCAAATCTTCCTCTGATTCATCACTTTGTCTGCCCCTCCATTAGACGTCACCTTCAAACATGGCTGCTTCCTCCTATAAACTAACCTTACCTTCATCATTTTGGATTAAAAATGTGTCTGTAGCCGGGCAGTGGTGGCGCACGCCTTTAATCCCAGCACTTGGGAGGCAGAGGCAGGCGGATCTTTGCGAGTTCGAGGCCAGCCTGGTCTACAAATTGAGTCCAGGACAGCCAGGGCTCCACAGAGAAACCCTGTCTCGAAAAAACAAAAAAAAAATAAAAATAAAAATAAAATGTCAGCCGGGCAGTGGTGGCGCACGCCTTTAATCCCAGCACTTGGGAGGCAGAGGAAGGCGGATCTTTGCGAGTTCGAGGCCAGCCTGGTCTACAAATTGAGTCCAGGACAGCCAGGGCTACACAGAGAAACCCTGTCTCGAAAAACCAAAAAATAAAAAAATAAATAAAATGTCACTTATTTTTTAGCCGGGCGGTGGTGGCGCACGCCTTTAATCCCAGCACTCGGGAGGCAGAGGCAGGCGGATCTCTGTGAGTTCGAGGCCAGCCTGGTCTACAAAGCGAGTCCAGGACAGCCAGAGCTACACAGAGAAACCCTGTCGAAAAAAAAAATGTGTCTGTATTCCAGCCAGACCACATAGACCTAGAAGGTCTTTGGACGTGATCCCTTGCCAGAGCAACCATATTGCTGAACTAAAATTCCTCTACATATAGTGTATTGCTGGATTAAAATTCCTCTACATATAATGTATTGCTGGATTAAAATTCCTCTACATAAGCCGGGCGGTGGTGGTGCACGCCTTTAATCCCAGCACTTGGGAGGCAGAGGCAGGCGGATCTTTGTGAGTTCGAGGCCAGCCTGGTCTACAAAGTGAGTCCAGGACAGCCAAGGATACACAGAGAAACCCTGTCTCGAAAAACCAAAAAAAAAAAAAAAAAAAAAAAATTCCTCTACATATAGTGTATTGCTGGATTAAAATTCCTCTACA
>CAJQZJ010032232.1:3662935-3700969 GCA_907164525.1 Lophiomys imhausi
TGCTCTTCCAAAGGACCCGGGTTCAAATCCCAGCACCACATGGCAGTTCACAGCTGTCTGTAATTGCTGGGTGTGGTGGTGCACACCTTAAATGCCAGCATTCAGGGAGGCAAAGGCAGGCGGATCTCTGTGAGTTCAAGGCTAGCCTGGTCTACAAAGTGAGTCTAGGACAGTCAAGGATACACAGAGAAACCCTGTCTTGAAAAAACTAAAAGCAAGACAAAAAAACCGATGTAGGCCAGTGCACCCGGGAAGTCTGGACGGAGATTTCAGCTCTCCTATCTGTGTATGGCATGCAAGGACCCACTACCACCAAGGAGTTTGTGCAAGCTCTCCTCCACCAACCCAATAGTCCTAATTATAGGAATCTGTCCTATCAGGCCTTGGGGTTGCCTGGTTCCCTGGTCATTTCCCACAGTCGGTCTAGCATGTCTGTGGGCTAACCCTCACTATGTAGATCTGAAAACCATGTACAAGACCCCTTTCTCCAGCAGACCAGGCTGGCTTCGAACTCACACAGATCAGACTGCCTCCTCAGTACTAGGATTAATGGTGTGCCACCACAGTCAATCATTCTTTTTTTCAAGACAGGGTTTCTCTGTGTAGCCCTGGCTGTCCTGGAACTCACTTTGTACACCAGGCTGGCCTTGAACTCACTTTGTACACAAGGCTGGCTTTGAACTCAAAGAGATCTGCCTGTCTCTGCCTCCCTAGTGTTGGGATTAAAGGCCTGTGCCACCACACCTGGCCTATTTTTTTTAAAGAGGTTAAAAAGGACTTTATAGGGCTCAGTATTTAAGAGCAAGTATTGCTTTTACAGAGGACCTGCATTTGGTTCCCAGCACCCAAGTTGGATGGTTCACAATTATCTGTAACTCCAGTTCTAGGGGAATCTAACGCCCTCTTCTGGACTTCTCAGGCGAGGCAGTCATATACAGAAAACTGGACACATACATATGCACACAGTTGAAAATAAAAGTCAAATCTCATTTTCAAATAAAGGAGTTTGTAGCCGGGTAGTGGTGGCACACCCCTTTAAATCCCAGTGCTTGAGAATCAGGGACAGGTGGATCTGAAAATTTAAGGACAGTCTAGTCTACAGAGTGAGTTCCAGGACAGCAGGGCTATACAGAGAAACTCTTGGAAAACAAACAAAAAGCAAAAATAACAAAAACTGTGTGGAGCCCCTTACTCAGCTCATTCAGTTCAGTGTCTCCAAGTCCACCCCACACTGATCAAATTCCTGGGGACAGACTGATAGTAGCCCCTAGAGTGAAGGAGTAGGAACATCCCTTTCCTGGGCTGGAGACCACTTTTGAGGGCAAAAAGCAAGCTTCCTTTGCTATGCCAGGTACCTCAATTTTAAGTGTCTCTCCTTCACCCTGCCCACCCCCACTGTAAGGATTTTAACTAGGTAATACACCCTCCCTTTAATCAAAGAATTCTGGGAGTTTGACAGGGTTTGGAAGATGGAGTACCTTAGAAGATGGGGAACCTGGGGGAGATAGTACGGTGTTTAGAGAGTGAGGCTCTAGGGGAACCAGGATAACCTTCAGTGCCACAGGGACACACTACCCCTGCTCCTTCCTGGGATATTGAGAAATGTGCTAGACCTTGGCCGGGGGAGAAGCCTGAGAATTGATTTTCACCCAGTGTGGTGCGAGGAGTATGTTGAATCCAGCAGAGGGATTAGAAAGAGGCCTTTAGCCGGGCGGTGGTGGCGCACGCCTTTAATCCCAGCACTTGGGAGGCAGAGGCAGGCGGATCTTTGTGAGTTCGAGGCCAGCCTGGTCTACAAAGTGAGTCCAGGACAGCCAGAGATATTCAGAGAAACCCTGTCTCGAAAAACCAAAAAAAAAAAAAAAAAAAAAAGAAAGAGGCCTTTAAAGGAGGGAGCCCCTAAGATCATGCCTGGAGGAAAGGAGCCAGGGGGGAACTGTAAGTAAAGAAAGGATGCAGAATGAGGAAGAAGAGCTGTACAGTCAGATTTGCCACTTCACATCTGTGTTACCTCAGGCTTTAAGAAACACTGTGAAATGGGTTCAGTGGGTAAGGGCACCTGCCACTAACCTAATGACCTGGTTTGATCCCTATGGCACACACATGGGGAAAGGAGAGAACCAATTCCTGCAAGTTGTCCTCTGACCTCCAAATGCACTGTGAGCAGCACACGCAGGTGCACACTCACACACAAAAATACAAACCAAACAAACTCCTCGTGCCTCTGTTTCCACAGCTTTAAAACGACAGTTGAATCCCCCTGTTAAGGTGGTTCCTGCCTGTAATCCTAGCATCATAAAGAGGGAATGAGATTCAGAAGTTCAAGGCCAGCCTCCAGAAAAACAAAACAAAACAAACAACCTGTAAGGACTAATGATTTTAATGAAGAGCTTGGCACCATGCCTGGCTATTGGTAATGGTGTCACACCGCTGACAGGGCTCTTTAGGACTGCTGAGGAGGGAGGACTGTGGGGTAGAAGAGACAGATAGGACAGACAGACAGGGACAGCTGAAAGGGCCTGGCTCCCTGTCTGAATGTGAGCTGTGTCCTGGAGGAATCAGAGACGTTGGTCACCAAAGATGTATGCTAAGAGTTGTCTTTATGTCTCTAGCTGAGCTGGGAATGATTCAGAGGCATTTGAGGACAGGAGCAAAGCATGACAAAACCACGTGGGGTATCCTTGCAGGCTGGAAGAACTGCAGGACTTCTGTCTCGAAGGAGGCACAGGGGAGTAGAAGCCAAGTCCGACATCTTACTTTGGATACCCCTGCCACTTACTGGCCCTTAGGGGCATTTACTTGTCTGGATATGCTGATGTTCTTAGCTCCAGGAAGTACCAAGCAGCCATACTTATGGCTCTGTAAGGAGTCAGGAAACCTCTGGAAAGAAAGTACAGATCCCAGTAGCCGAAGGTTCTTTGGAGGAATGAGGCCTTACCAGCGAGGCAGAAGTGGTTGGAAACTCAGCTGAGCGTACAGCCATCAGCAGCAAAGTTTGAGCTCACCTAGGAGCTCTGGCGGCCACCGTGCATGGCGCCACCACGTGGTAAAAACGGGAATGGTATCTGAGACTGCCCTGGAGACCCACTCTAGGACTCTGCGTTCTGCAAACAGCCTCCGTCTACCACATTTCCAGCGCCGCCCTGGCTGGTGGGAACTAGGCACTGATTGAACAGACGCTCGCTCGGGACTGGGGCTCGGTTCTGAGAGACCTCCGCTGTGCGTGGGAGAAGAGGAAGAGCGCAAGCTGTTTCAAGGTTGCCCGATATGCTTGCTGCGCTCCCACAGCTTGAACACTCCCTCCTTTCTGGGAGCCTTTGCTCCAGTCCAGCAGGCCTGGCCTCCTCCAGCTCCCACGAACTGTTTCCAGCTACGTCCCTTAAGATGGTTTGAACCAAGCACTTCCCAGTGTCCTTGCTCACGATGGTGACACCCTCTCTTTGGCCAAAGGCACTGGAATATCTCCCCGCCTAGCCCCCAGCTCACACATCCTTCATCTCTAGTATCTTGGTTTGGCAGCCTCAGGTCTTTAAGTCCTCTCTCCCATCCCTGACACCAGCCTGGGGAATCAGAATGTTCTGCATCCTGGTCCAAACAAACTCACCAGGACACTCTTATCCTAACTTCCTTTCACTTAAAAAAAATAAATAAATCGTATGGGTTTTGAGGGTTGTTTGGTTGGTTTCACAATCATTGTATTTATTCACTTGGGGCCATGTGCTACAGGTGTTCAAGTGGAGGTCAGAAGACAACCGGTGGGAGTTGGTTCTCGCCTGCCACCATGCGGGTCCCTGGGATCGAACTCAGGCTGTGAGGCTTGGCAACAAGAACTTTCATCCAATCATTTTTCTGGCTCCTTCCTTTCTTTCTATTTCTGCCTTCTCCTTTATTTTTCGTGGATCTAGACTCTAGACTCTAAAGGAACCCTGGAGTCCTGAGCACTGTGCACTCGACGGTCTGCGCTTGGTGGGACTTTTTAAGTTTCTAGGCAGTGGCATCCAGTTCCCTGGCCTAGAGTGTCCCTTCTTACCAATCAGATCCAGCACCGGACACCTTCTTGATGCCCATGACAAAACATTTCCTATCTCCCACTTGCCAGGATCTAGTGACACTTGTCGCTCCTTGTAACTGCCATGACATGGTGGCTTGTGTCCTCAGAACCTGAAACAACACAGAGTGGCCGCTGGGCAGCGGGTCTGTGGATGCTACTAGAATCCTGTTCTGTTTTTATGTGCAGCAAATCAGAAGAGTGCTCACCGACCCTGATCTCTCGCCGGGGATGGGGGAGGAGGGCTCAGGACCGGGGAAGGCCGGACAGAGAGGAGGCGTGGCGGAGGCGGATCGCAGGCTTAAGCCCGCCCTCGCGGGGGTCTCCGCCCCGGAGCGCTGCCGAGCTGGAGTTCAGTCCCGGGAACGCAGAGCCGGCGCCGCCCGGCAGCTGCTCTGCCTCCCGGGTCCGCACTCCTCCGACGGCTGCCCACGGGGCTACTCCTGTAGTCTGAAACCACCCGTATGACGCCCCGGGGAACCCACTGAGCCCCGGATCGTGGCGCCAAGAGCGGTACCATGGCACTGGAGCAGGCGCTGCAGGCGGCACGGCGGGGTGACCTGGACGTGCTGAGGTCCCTGCACGCCGCCGGCCTGCTGGGGCCTTCTCTGCGCGACCCGCTAGATGCCCTGCCGGTGCACCATGCCGCCCGCTCTGGCAAGCTGCAGTGTCTCCGCTATCTGGTGGAGGAGGTTGACCTCCCGGCCATGGCCCGCGCGCGCAACGGAGCCACACCAGCCCACGACGCCGCCGCCACAGGCTATCTCTCCTGCCTGCAGTGGCTGCTCACACACGGTGGCTGCGAAGTGCAGGTGAGTCCACTCCAAGAGACGGTTTGGCCTCTAATAGACTGATCGGTCTCGGGCTAGGCTGAGCCCCGCGCGCTTGCTTCTCTTTCCAGTTGGCTTAAAATAAGGTGGGTTCCTGAGATTGAGGACTTCGGTAGATTCCTGGCTGTTTGATACCAAGGGAACCGAGAGAAGCTGGACTCCGTGGGGCTGGTATCTCCTCACAGACTGTGGAGGGAGTGGCCCAGGATGGAGGAAGGTGGGGCAGTGATAGGCCTTGGCTGCCCAATTAGAAGCCCATGCCCTCCAGACTCAGGTCTGGAGGGAGAGTGTACAAGGTCTCACAACTCACCCCAGACCCAAGATGCAGGCACCACTAACTCATGGACAAAGGTAGTTCGGACATGAGGTTGGGGACCTCTCCCTAGGACATGGGTGGACCCAAGGACATCAGCAACTTTGGGCCTTCCAACTCTAAGTCACCTCTCAGCCCAACCTAGATTTTTGTGCCTGGAATAACCACCTGGTGACTTTGAGGAGTGATCTGCCAGGGGGAGTCACGGCTGGTGAGTGAGTCCTCAGCACAGAGAAGAAGAAGGGAACCGCCCTTAGTTGTCTACCTTCTTGTGCTGGAGGAAGACTAAGGAAAGCAGGGTGGTAGGAATGGGAGGCCAGCAGGCCGGACCTAGAGGCTCTCTCTTTTAGGCTGAGGTAAGGAATTAGGATGATATTCTGGTGGCCTGAGCAGACAACTGAGAGAGAGAGAAAACAGCTGATTTCCAGATGACAGACCACTGAGGCTCACATTTGTAAACACAGCACTTGAGAGACTGAAGCAGGAGGATTTCTGTGAGTTTGAAGTCAGCCTGGGCTACAGGTTGAGACACTGTCCCAAAAAACAAAACCAACCAAACAAAAACAGACTGCTGTTAACTGCTTCCACCTCCTGTCCTCCTGAGAGCAAGCCCCGCCTTCCCATCTTTCTGGGAGATTCTCTCCTTCCCTGATCTCCTGGCCTTGTTATCAGGAGTTCTACATGGCCTATGCCTCCTCTCTTTTGGGAGGTGCTTGTCTCCCTGATTCCAAGTCCAGCGCTGGCCAGAAATCCCCCTTATCTCTGGAGAGGAGGTGGAAAGAACAAATAACCTTGTGCTCAGTTCATAAGCTCGCCTGTCCTCTACCCCCACAAACCTGGGGGTAGAGTGTGTGTGTGGGTGACATCGATCTCTGGTCCTATCTGGCCCAAAGATAAACAGCTTAAGATCTGGGCCCCGGCCCACACAGCTCTCAGGGTCTACCCAGCTGTGGTACCTTGAACACAGCCCATTCACCTCATATTATCATCGTTATACAAAAGCTCTGAGGTGTGGAGATGCTCTAGAGCCTCAGGCCCACATCCTCAAGACCAGTGGTGACAGAAGGCCTTTCTCAAGAGCTGAGGTACCAGACACTCATCATTGTGGTCTTACTTAGGTCACCTCTAGCCACCCCATGCCTGAACTCAGAACAGACTGAATCGGGGGCTGGAGAGATGGCTCAGCGGTTAAGAGCACCGACTGCTCTTCCAGAGGTCCTGAGTTCAATTCCCAGCAACCACATGGTGGCTCCCAACCATCCATAATGGAATCTGGTGCCCTCCTCTGGCCTGCAAGCACACCTGTAGACAGAGCACCGTATACATAATAAATAAATAAAATCTTAAAAAAAAAAAAAAAGAACAGACTGAATCAGCCTGCATGCACCTGCAATACACAACAGGCAACTTTCGCATCTTCCTCGGTCCCTTATGTGCCATTTTCTTTCTGTCCCATGATCCTCCCCACCTCCACAGCCTGACTGATGATGACATGCCAGTCCCTTGTGTCCTTCTCTCCTTTCAGGAGGCTCTGGGGTCTTCCTGCTAAGATTCACTTTACCTCCAGGTATCTGTGGGCCACACGTGTCTCTGTGGGACCCTCTCCAGGAAGAGACCTTACTTCCCAGTCACCTCTCACAGCTCCTCCACACTTTCTCCTAATCCCGTTCATCTCTGGTGTCTCTGTACGCTTGATGCTGAGAGAGAGACTGTCAGCTTCTGGAACAGTGCCTACTCTCAAATGCAGCAGCCTCATCCCTGAGATCTGGGGTCCCGGTGGTTCTTTCCCTGCCCGTGAACAGCCCCCTCAGTCTCTTCCCCAAAGAGAGACACAGTAGGTATATATAAGGAACAAGTCTTGGCCCAGAAGGTGTCTTCAGGGGTTTTACATAGCCTCTCAAGGACCCTGTCACTAGTACATACCTACACCATTGGCTGGCTGCCCCAGGCCCTGCCCACCAGTGCCCAGTAACCTCCTCCTCCACAAGGAATGGACACAGCTTGTTCCTGAAGCTGTGTGCAGAGGAGTCTACAGAAGGGCTGCTTCTTGGGTGGGGGTTGGGTTGTTGGAGGTACAAGCTTCTGTCCTGCCCAAGGGACACCTGGGAATGAGGAAGAGGAGGAACAAGGGGGAGAGGCAGGGAGAATCCTAATGCCAGCCTGGTGGAACCTCTGCTAGCAATCCCTCCTGGCCTTGCTAGCCCAGCAATGCACTCATTTGCTCAGGTGTTTCCTGGGTGTCAGGCCTGTGCCCGGACTCCTGCCATGATATAGGGACTATGTTTTGGGAGCTTCTTGTGTACTGACAAGGGTCCATCATGACCTGAAGGCCTCACACAGAGTCCCACATGATGCTGCTCCCTATGACCTGAGGGTCATAGCCCACCGGGTGTTGCCTAAGGACAGGAGCAGGATTCAAATCCCTAAGATCTACTTCACCCCAAAAGCATGCTAAGCTAGACACGACCATTCTGTCAAGGGAGCATAAAGCACGTGGACTCCCCCCCCCGACCCAGGAGGCTGGCAAGCTGGCTGAGCACCTGGCAAGAACAGGTTCAGACTACAGGGGTTTAACTAGTTCTCTTACCACAGGAAAAAGATAATTCTGGTGCCACAGTCCTGCATCTGGCTGCCCGCTTTGGCCACCCGGACGTGGTGAACTGGCTGCTGCATCAAGGTGGTGCGAACTCCACTGTCACCACAGACACAGGTGCCCTGCCTATCCACTACGCTGCCGCCAAAGGGGACCTTCCCTCCATGAAGCTTCTTGTCGGGTGCTACCCTGAGTAAGGACCCTCTTTTGCATTATTGTTTTGTGTTGGTGCTGGGAATTAAATCTGGGAGCTTGCACATACAAGAGCTATATATACTTCCAGGCCAGGCAGGACCGCCTCTTTATTTATTTTTTGAAACAGGATCGTATGTAGCTTAGGCTGGCCTCGAACTTGCTAACTAAAGGATTTGGGCCTTGGATTCCTGATCTACACTTTTTTCTTTCTTTCTTTTGTTTGTTTGTTTGTTTTTTATGACACAGGTCTTTACTTGGCCTAGAACTCAGGCTGCCCTCTGACTCAAAGAGATTTACCTGTCTCTGTCTCCTGAGTGACAACCCTGTCAAACCTAAAGATTCCCTTTTTTTTTTTTTTTTGGTTTCCCGAGACAGGGTTTCTCTGTGTAGCCCTGGCTGTCCTGGACTCACTTTGTAGGCCAGGCTGGCCTTGAACTCACAGTGATCAGCCTGCCTCTACCTTCCGAATGCTGGAATTAAAGGCATGCAGCGCCATGCCTGGCTCTAGCCTAAAGATTCTTAATCTTTCTGCTTACCACCTCCCAAGGGCTGAGATTACAGGGCTGTGCTACCACACGTGACTTTAGGACTTTTCTCTTAAAGAGGTCTCTTGAGTACAGAAGCCAAGGCTCTGAGGAATACCTGAAAGCTACCGCAGTCCCCGGCAGTGACTGCTTCAGTGACCATCTAGGGGTTCAGAGGCCCAGGCCTAAGACAGATTTAGACAAAGTGAAACTTCTCCCTTCCACAGAGCCCATCAGGGGCCACAGCCTCTGTTTCAGGCTCTGCAAGCAGGTGCTCCCCACTCCAGCTCCCTTGGCAGCTTATAGTTACATTTGGTGCACTGGGCGTGCAGGCCGAGGTCATTTGCTTGGCTGCAGCAGGTGACTTTCCCCGGCTCTGATCTGTGCTCATGTCTAAGAGTATTCCACATGAGGTGGCAAGTCAGGAGCACTTCCTAGGAGCATCTCCTACACATGAGTTAGGTAGGTAGAGGAACAGCCATGTCAGTTATCAAGCAGGTAAGGAGAGAACTGCCCTTTAGCCCCAGAGCCATTAGGAGGCTTCCTCTAGAGAATCTTCCAGTTCTGTGGCCTCTCAATCCATTCCTGCCATGGGTGAGGAAGCTTCTAAACCCTCCAGGGACCCCAGTCTAAATGGCTGGGAGCTCCTGGGACAGGGTGAGGTACAGCAGAGCAGATTGGCACCTGACAGTTTGGAGAAGGACAAAAACCAAGTCTTAGGTGAACTGGGGTGGGTATGGGGGCCTCATGGATTCTTCCTAAAGGTGTAGGATGTGAGCGGTCACCACCAGGACCTGGGGGCAAGGGCTCTGACCAGTGTCCATCTAAGTATGTGGACCCAGCCTCAGGAAGAGAACAAGCAAGGTGAGCGGGTTAGACCTGTCACTAGTCTAACCCATTCATCCACTTCTGAAGTTGCCTCAGGGCCACTGTCCACTAGGGAGCAGGCTGGAGGCCACTGTGGCCATATGATATAGGACAGACACTGGTGTGGGCATAGTACAGCTCTCAGACCTAGAAGGCTAGGCAGCAGATGTCTCCTAGGCTCTGGACAGGCAGGCTGAGCCTATTTGGTTTCTGGCAAGGGTTTCCCTGCCTGATATTGGGTGGGTGAGCCAACAGGAGCTCAGCTAGGGTGCCTTTTCTGCATAGCCATTTGGTGTCCACTGAGGTGTGAAGGCTTTGCATCCAGACAAGCAGGGCTGAAGGTCATATCCAAGTCAGTGGCCCCAGAGACCTTGAGTGTGGGCTCTGACCTGCCACCATCAACAGCAGCCCTGGGAAGCTGTGGCACAGACTCCTTCAGATCAGGACGTGGCCATACCTGGGACATGTCCTCAGCCCCAAGGCTGTGGTTCTGATGTGTTTGTCACACCCCTCACTCTAAGCACAGGACACTGAGTTCCTTAGATGACAGGTCATCTCTCTTGCTCAGCCTCTTCTTCAAACACAGTGTCCAGGCTGTGGTCCAGGCTGGCGGCAGCATTACAGACAGAGAGGGCTCCAAGCCTGCTCTGCAGGTTCTAATGAGAACTGCTAGCCCCTTGGCCCCACCTTAGTGAAAAGCCCACTAAAGACTATAGTCCTCTGTGGGCTGAGATTCCCGTGTGCAGGAAGACTCGGCACCGCCATGCAACACACTTGTGAGTTAAAGCCCTTAGGTATACTGACCCCTGCCAGGCCATGCCACGTGCTGAGTAAGACTGGGCCCTGGTGCTGACTCTGTGCCAAATGGCCTCATTGAGGAGCTGCCAGGCTGCCCAGGAGTCACCATGAACCTCAGGGATTTAGATAAAAGACCTGGGCTCCGATCCCTGCCATGGTTTGTCACCAGGTTGATAAGAAGGTACCTTTGTGTGGATGCCAGGCTGAGCTCGGGCAGGACGGAAGATTAGAAACTGGGACCAGGGGCTGGTGAGCCCATGTAGTAACCTCATGGCTAGAGCCTTGGGAGCAGGATTCTACAGGGCCACAGGGTCCAACCAGAGGACCCACAGCCTAGCTCTGAAGCTGTGGCTCCATGCTCTCTTCAGCCTCCCAGGCCTGCTGTGAAGCACTGTGAATTATTCACAAGGGCTCAGCTCTCTCTGGTGTGTTGGTGAGGGAGGAAGGGTGCCATCCCTACCTGTGGGAAACTTGATCCTGTCCAGGGAGGCTGTGGGTAACCACGAGCCATGGTGCTGACAGGTTGCAGAGTTGCTGGAGGGCCAAACAGCTTTGGGAAGGGACTTGCTAATGCGGATCTATGCCTTGGGGCACCACCCAGGGCTTTATGTTGCAGGAACACACTGAACTCATTTCTTTTCTCTAGTCTACCCCAGTTCATTGGACTGAATCTTTCCAGAAACAGAACTTGCCACAGAACACCTCCCTCCAGCTCTGGAGATTGGGGTTCTCTGTAAGCAAGCACCCTGCAAAAAAGGGACCCCTAATCTGGGAGGCCTGGGGCTATTATGTCTGAGAATGATGAAGGTAGGTGGGCTGACTGGACAGGAACACAAGTAACTCACCATAAGTAAGGTGTCTGCATCCCCAGGTGGGGCAACTAAAAAGGGTCAAGGAGATGGCAGATCTCCTCTGCTGCTAAGCACCATCTAACAGGGTTCTTGAGGTCAAGAGCCTCCCCTTTCCCCATGCCTTTGCCATGTCTGCTTTGGGCTGCGGGAGGGGAGCCCTGGGTTCAACTCTGTCGCTGAGCTTAGAGACCGGAGAAGAGGAATGGGTCTGGGGGGTCTTCCTCTCAGGATCCTGGGTCCTTATCATCTCTGGACATAGCTTTCTACATTTCTGTGTTTTCTTACTGTGGGACCCCATGACTAATGACGCTATAGACTTTATCATCTGCACCACGCAGTTGGGCCTTTGTCTGCTGATTGATGAGGAGTCTGGAATCCTGGGTCTCTGCCTGGTGACAGGTTACTGCCTGTGACCTTAGATGGAACTCCCTTTCTGCATCTCCCTGTGCCCATTCGGCGAGTGGACCCCCTCTGGCTGAGAGGCTGAGGCCCTGGTGGGCACCCAGCTCCTGGCCTGGCTGGCTCTTTTCACCTACAGACTTACTCACTCAACAAAAAGGTCTAAACTCTTTGCCCAGCCCGCCAGCATTGGGATAGAGTTCTTCCAGCTTGGGAAAAAAAATCTCACAGCAGACAAAAGAAGGGGGATAGGTGGAGAGCAACCACCACCCACAGTTTAGATGGATGTTCTTTGACTGACAGGTGCATTGGTTTGCAGGCTGGTGGTCCCAGGGGGACAGCGTGTGGCAGATCTGCCATATGTATTTGTGTTTACAAAATGAGCTAAACAAAAGGACAAGAGAATACAAGAGTAATAAATGCTACATAGTAAAACTGGACTGTTTCGGTAGGAAGCCATGGGGTATCATTTAAGTTGAGGGAGACTGGAAAGGTCTCTCTGATGATACCTAAGTAGGAAGTGATCCTGGAGCTTCTGCTGTGAGGGCGTGGCCCCTGCTGGGACAGGTCAGGTGGAGGTTGGGAGAGATGCAAGCGAGTGCTGGAGTCCTCACAGGTCTATGCACTGTTTCGGTCTCTGTAACAAAAATATCTGGAAAAAAGCAACTTATAGAGGGATAGTTTTGTTTTTTTTTTTTCGAGACAAGGTTTCTCTGTGTATCAGCGGCTGCCCTGGACTCCCTTTGTAGACCACACTGGCCTTGAACTCACAGAGATTCACTTGCCTCTGCCTCCCAAGTCCTGAGATTAAAAGCGTGCACCACCACGCCCAGCACAGAAGGACTTTTAAGAGGAGATATAGTCCATTACTGGGGAGAAGGCAAGTCTGTGGGAACGTGAGATGACATTGTGTCCACAGTCAGGAGGCACAGAGAGTCTTGAATATAGGTTCTCAGCTGGCTTCCTTCTTCCCGTTTCAAACAGCCCAGGACCCCAGACCACGGGATCACATCCCACATCCAAGGGGGTCTTCCCACCTCAGTCAGACCTCTCTGTAACTGTTCCCACATCTCACCCAGAGGTGTCTCCTAGGTGATTCTAAATCCAGTCAACCTGACAATTCAGATGAACAAGGCTTGCTAGTGGACTGGGGTGCCAGCAAATTGTTCTAGAGCCTTCCTTAAAACAATGCTGTGCCTTTTTTTCCTCCCTCGGCCAAAATCTTAGCATAAATAGGAGTTGTGACTGATAAATACCTTGTATCTGAGGCCTCTTCCTGACCTTCCTTAGGGAAGATGCTACTGGCTGCAGAATAAGAAACTTTACCCTCTGACCACAGCCTGACACCGAGGGGGACCGAGCACTCCTTGTTCTTTATGACGGTATTAGCTGCAAGTTGCTATAGATTTGAACGGATTTCTAAGGATGGAGTCAGAAATAGACGATACTCCCTTTTTCTAACAGAGTGACTTCCATAATAGTTATTGTTTGTTCATATCACCTTTCTTCTCCAGCAGAAAGACTACAAACTTTTTACTATATAAGGTCATTGCTAGGGCACCTCACAACAGCAAGAGATCCTGGAGCAGGGTTTTTATGGTCCAGAAGGAGGGTAGTGGAGCTGGGATGGCTCAGGGGTTAAGAGCACAGACTGCTCTTGCAGAGGGCCTGAGTTCAATTCCCAGCACCCACATGGTGGCTCTCAAGCACCCACCATGCGAGTTCCAGTGTATCTGGTGCCCCCTATGGGCACCTGCATGCATGCAGTACACATACAAACATTCGGGCCCTCACACATACCCATAAAATAAAAATAATAAATCTTTTTAAAAAAATTTTTTTAGCCGGGCGGTGGTGGCGCACGCCTTTAATCCCAGCACTTGGGAGGCAGAGGCAGGCGGATCACTGTGAGTTCGAGGCCAGCCTGGTCTACAAAGTGAGTCCAGGACAGCCAAGGATGCACAGAGAAACCCTGTCTCGAAAAACCAAAAAAAAAAAAAAAATTTTTTTAAAGGAGCGTAGGGGTCATGGTCTCTCCCCCGTCTTGTCCTTTCCCAACATGACTGCAATGGAGGTGAGATGAGAGCATTTAGAGTTCCAGAAGCCTGTCCTATAGCCCAGTGAACTGGCGGCAAAGGAGCAGTGCTGGGAAGGGGCCCCTGGTGAGCAGTGCTCAACCAGCCAGGTGCAGTATTAACTGAATGATGGCACTGAGGCTGTGACTGGGCCAGGGATGTGAAACTCAGGAGGAGGCAGCAACTGAGAGGCCCAGCATCTCCTCTAAGAGGACAACTTCAGCTTTACAAGCTGCTTTAATGTTGACCCCTAGAAGCCTGTGAAAGGCCAGGGAGCAAGGCCCACCTACCACATGAGGGCACTGAGGCGGGGGAGGGCAAAGGGCCCTGTGCTGGGGCCTCACATGTACATGTGAAGTGAGGAGTGGAGTCGGGGACACATGGAGACTTCGTGGGCCAAGGAGAGCCAGGCAAGAGTGGAGGTCAAAGGTCTCCTGAGATCTTTTTTGTCCCCTTTTGTCAGGGTGTGCCTCTCCCCAAAAGCAAACACATAGTGGCAGGGCCCCTGGTCCTGGCTCAACCTGCCAGACACAGAAGAGACATCCCAAGCATAGGTTTGAGAGGGAGGTGGGACTTGCACCTAGTCCTCCTCAGCCCTTGTTATGGCCCCAGCCCCATGCATACCTGAGCTCACTAGTAAAGGGGTTCCTGAGAACGGTTAGAGGTCTGTGTAGGAGGGAGACAGACATACAATCAGACAAATAAGGTGTGGACACAACACAGCTGCAGTTGCAATCTCTCTCTCTCTCTCTCTCTCTCTCTCTCTGATGGATTCAGGCTCACATTACAGCTTTGTCTATTTTGTATCAAATGATCTTAGGGCTGGGTGTCGTGGCACACTCCTTTAATTCAGCACTCAGGAGAAAGAACCAGGACGATCTCTGTGAGTTCATGGCTAGCCTGGTCTACAGTATGAGTCCAGAATAGCCAGAGATACACAGAGAAACCCTGTCTCAAAAAAAAAAAAAACAAACAAACAAAAATCTTAGAATTTTCAGAATTTGAGGAAGGGGAACAGTGATAAAATCCACCCCTAAGACCATAAAAAGGATTGGGTGGGAGATGGTGTGACACTAGTTAATTGTTGGACTTGGAGTAACTATTCAATTAAAAGTAGCTGTTATTAGTCAGTAATTTTTTTTTTTTTTAAGACAGGGCCTCTTGGGGCTGGAGAGATGGCTCAGAGGTTAAGAGCACTGGCTGCTCTTCCAGAGGTCCTGAGTTCAATTCCCAGCAACCACATGGTGGCTCACAACCATCTACAATGAGATATGGTGCCCTCTTCTGACCTGCAGGGATACATGCAGTTAGAATACTGTATTCATAATAAATAAATGAATCTTTAAAAAAAAAAAAAAAGCCGGGCATGGTGGCGCACACCTTTAATCCCAGCACTCAGGAGGCAGAGACAGGTGGATCTCTGCGAGTTCAAGGCCAGCCTGGTCTACAAAGTGAGTCCAGGACAGTCAAGGAAACACAGAGAAACCTTGTCTCGAAAAACCTAAAAAAAAAAAAAAAAAAAAAAGACAAGGTCTCTTATGCAGACCTAACTGGCCTGGAACTCACTATGTAGCCAGTCTGACCTCATTCCTTATGTTTGCCCATAGCTTTGTGATTTTTCTCCAGTAGTCTGAGGGAGCCTGCACTTCCTCTTACTTCCATACCGAGGAAGATAACTGACTGCCCCCTTCTCTCATGGCCTGTCAGCAGAGCTGCCCCACCTCCCTGGCCTCCCACTCCTCAATAGGAGTCTTGAGGGCAGAAGTTACAAGGTAGCAATAATGGGGACCTTTGCACTGTGTCAAGACTCGGCTGGGAGTGCCAGCCATCCGGGGACAAGAGGATGTGGGCACCAATATCCTCTACTGCCTGGTTCCTTCTAGATGACTGGATCTCCCTGATGGTGGGTGGCTACCTGTCAACTGGAAGGTGCTGGAAGGGCAAGGCTCACAGTGGGTCCGGCTTTCTTTGTTGTGTAAACTGCTTTGCCTCACCCTGAAAACCCAGCAAGCCCTGGGGGTCGCCCCCTCTGGCCTCCGACCTCCAGGACCCCAGCACTGGCTGTGCCTTGGTTATGGGGTGAATAATTCAGGCCTCTGAGTGTTGGTCATGAAATATTCAGCAGGCTGTTCCCGACACACCAGTGTGTGGGGGCGATGCTGGCACTGGGATTGCAGGCCGGGGGGGCCATGAGCCAGCAGGGTTCTAAGGAGAGGTGTGGGGCTAATGGCTGGTCTTTTTCCTGCCCTGTTTTGTCTAGGCGGGACCTAGTTTTTACATTTTCTTTTCCATTTCATTTTATTCTAGGTTTCTAGATGCAGAGTTTCACTAGGTAGTACAGTGATCCTCCTGTCACAGCCTTCCAAAGTGCTGGGATGATAGTAGTGTGCCAGGATGCTCCATGCATGCGTGTGTGTGTGTGTGTGTGTGTGTGTGTGTGTGTGTGTTTGCTCTTTTTTTATAATAATTTATTTTTTATTTCTTCAAGTTACATCTCAATCACAATCCCCTCCCTACTCCCCCCCTCCAGTCCCACCCTTCCACCCTCCTCCCCCTCAACCCCCCATCCTCTTCTCTTTTTTTTTTTTTAGTTTAAGGTATTTCTTCTTCCCCCCAACAGCTCTCCCTTTCAGTCCAACAAATGGTTCTTTTTCTTATAACTATAAATACAATACAAAACAACAGAAATAAATAGGCCACAATTATGAGTTATATGGCTTAGCATACATTCCTAATGTCCAGTCCATATGTATTTGGCACCTGACTTTAACATTCTACTATCTAACCATCTCCATGAGTTTAAAGTTCTATATCTAACTCAGCTTTCATACTAACTTGCCTCACAATTTTAAAAATATCTTCTTAGATCCAGAACACCCTCTTGATTCCTAAACAACTCAAAATTTAACTATGAGACTCTAGCTATCTATTCTTCAACCACCTCAGAGACCTGAGAGGGATAAATATATCTGATTATATAGGAAGTGCAGGGCCTGCAGCTTCCAAAACTAAGAAATGACATACCAGTGGCTACCTGGACAGTTCCCATTTTCTCTCCATACATTACAGCATCAATCTTCAGCCATTTGGCCCCGTTTCTCTGACAGACATTGATTGTAGAGCAGGAATTATGAAGGACTTACCTACCCTGTCTTGGCAGAGCTAGGCTGTCAACTTACTGCTTCCAAGTTTTGTCCTTTTTGGACAGAAGTCTGTCTACAGTTGAAGCAAGGGGTTTTTCTTGCCAAGAGAAAGGCTTACCACCAATTCAATCATCTCCCAATGGAGATTCTTCGATGCTCATCTTCTACTTGGAGTAGAATAGGGGGTGCTGTCAGGAGCTGACATGTCTTGATATCAAAAAATCTTAAGTTAAGAAAACATCTTTGAATTTTGAATTGTTTAGGAATCAAGAGGGTGTTATAGATCTAAAAAGATACTCTTAAAAGTGTGTTGCAAGATAGTATGAATGTTGAGTCACATATAGACCTTTAAACTCATGGAGTTGGTTGGATAGTAGAATGTTAAAGTTAGGGGCCAAATATGTATAAACTGGACATTGGGAAGGTATACTGGGCCATTTAACTCTCATAAATGTGGCATATTTATATCTATTGTTTTGTATAATACTTACTGTTATAAGAGAAGGAACCATCTGTTGGACTGAAAGGGGAAACTTCTGGGGGGAAGAGGGTGGAAGGGCGGGATAGGAAGGGGGAATAGGGAGGGGTTTGTTACTGAGATGTAACTTGAAGAAAAAAAAATAAAGTATTTAAAAAAGAAAAAGAAAACATCTTTGAATGCCATATTCTGCAGATCTCTTGAGGTTTTGGAAGATGCCCTATCTATCTCATATTTAGATAAGCAAATATTGCTTGTCTCTTAGCAACTTGATTTCTGAGTAGCTTAGAAAATAACTGTGACAGACTGTCATAGTAACTAACAAAATGACACGTTTGCATGACTATTAGTTTCCATTTCTTTTTTTTTTTTCTTTTTTGTTTTTTTTTTTTGGTTTTTTGAGACAGGGTTTCTCTGTTTTACAGCTCTGGCTGTCCTGGACTCGCTTTGTAGACCAGGCTGGCCTCGAACTCGCAAAGATCCGCCTGCCTCTGCCTCCCAAGTGTCCATTTCTTAATTATCCTAAACAGTTTATGTCGGTTGGTAGCAAGAGGCCAAAACTTGACATTTCATTTTTAAGCATTACTAGGAACAATACCTTTAAGAAGCATTACCCTTAATTTTGTATCAATATACAAAGATCAATACCAATGTGGCCAAATATAATCTTAATTTTGTATCAATATACAAAGATCAATACCGATGTAGCCCAATACAATCTTAATTTTACATCAATATACAAGGGTCAATACCATTGTGGCCAAATATAATCTTAATTTTGTATCAATATACAAAGATCAATACCGATGTAGCCCTATACAATCTTAATTTTGCCTTAATATACAATGATCAATACCAATTTAGCCAAATATAATATTAATTTTGTTGTTTTTTTTTTTTTTTTTGGTTTTTTCGAGACAGGGTTTCTCTATGTAGCTCTGGCTGTCCTGGACTCGCTTTGTAGACCAGGCTGGTCTCGAACTCACAGAGATCCGCCTGCCTCTGCCTCCCGAGTGCTGGGATTAAAGGCGTGCGCCACCACCGCCCGGCATAATATTAATTTTGTATCAGTATACAAAGGCATAAGGCCATATTCAGTAATCTGTCCTTTTTTCTTGATCTTTCCTATACTATGTCTATGTCCCATTTTTCTCAAGTCTGTTCACTCCTACATAGGAGAGAAAGAAGGATACAGAAAAGAAAAAGAGAGAAGTCCCTGGGTATAACCTCCAAAACCCATTTAACAAGACCATTTAACAGTTTGTAGTCTTTTCCCCTAAATAACAAAATTTTCTATTATTTATCAAATAACCAAAGTGGGGGGAACACCCTCCCCACCTTCTGGGGATGGGACGTTGTTCTCTTAAAATGACTTCCTGCTGATTTGGGACGTAGTAAACCTGTTTGGGGCCCAAATAAGAATGGAAAAATGGTTAAAAATGTTAATAGAATCATTTGATGTTCAGTCCTTTTGTGCTCAGCTATTTAGATGTCCTAAGAAGTTCATAGACAGAAGCTGATCTTCAGAGCTTTACTGGAGATCTGGCTGGAGTAGTCTGTGGAGCTGAACGATCTTAGCGATTTTGAGTTGTTGTGGTTGTAGACTTTTGAGGAAACTGCTATTGAGGAAGTCTGCAAGGCTGGATCATCTGGGCCACTCGTCTTTTTTGGTGTCTGATCTGTTTTCTGCTGAGGTTTCCGTTGTCCAGTTGTCCCTGGATTCCTTGAATGGATGCTTTAAATCTCCTGGAAAGATAAGAACAGAGCCCTGCCCTAATCCTAAGTCTGGGACAATTACCTTTTTTTTTGGGGGGGGGGTGTTTGCTCTTGACATGGGTGGCACACTGAAGGACACCTGGTGCGGCATGCATTTCCCCCCAGACATCTAAAGGGCCAGATTCAACATGAGATCAGCAAGGGACAGCCTGGTGTCGGGGGTTGGCGAAGGGTGCCCACACCAATGTCAGGAGAGACAAGTAATGGGAACTTTAGTGGGGGAGAGAGGCTCCAGAATCAGGGATGTAGATAGAGAACCAGGGCTGCTGGGAGGACGGTGGGTAAGGAGAGGAAGGCATGTTTGTCTGGGTAGGGTCAAGAACCTAAATCATGTTGCAGAGACAAAGCAGGGTGGTGCATAGCCAGACAGAGGGGGAGGGACCTGCAGGATTGAGGGAGGGGCTTGATGAGCTTGGTTGATACTGTGGATTTTCAGCTAGGAAGAACACTGGGGAGTCAGGGCTGATCACAGAACAACAGGACGGGCTCCCAGATTGTGTTCATGGACTTGAATGGGAAGGTAGTGGGTTAGGAGTGGCTTTTGGCTCCACCCAATGTCCCTTCTTGGTAACTGCACCCTGGACAGTCCAAACCCAGCTTCCGTGTTCTTTAACTGCATCCCACCTGTGGGGCTGGATCCCTGTTTCCCGGTTAGGACAGTGCTGGGCTGGGAAGGCACGGATAGGGAGTAGTAACAACCAAAAGCTAAGACCATAATGGAACCACTGACACACGGGTCCCACCTGTTCTTAACTCACTTGGAACCACTGTGCTGGCGTGGGTCACACATCTCACGAGCACTGCACCTCACCTCACAGATATGTGTTCCTATCACATTTACCAGCTGTGTGACATATGGCAAGAACCCACTAGCCCAGTTACCATTCTGCAAAGTGGGAATAACAGCAAGACTTAAGACTCTGGGCTGGAGAGGTGGCTCAGTGGTTAAGAGCTGCTCTTACAGCCGGGCGGTGGTGGCGCACGCCTTTAATCCCAGCACTTGGGAGGCAGAGGCAGGCGGATCTTTGTGAGTTCGAGGCCAGCCTGGTCTACAAAGCGAGTCCAGGACAGCCAGAGATATTCAGAGAAACCCTGTCTCGAAAAACCAAAAAAAAAAAAACCAAAAACAAAACAAAAAAAAAAAAAGAAAGACATAGAGCTGGGTGTGGTGGTGCATGCCAAGCAGGTGGATCTCTGTGAGTTCGAGACCAACCTGGTCTACAAAGCGAGTCCAGGACAGCCAGGACTCTGTTACACAGAGAAACTCTGTCTAGAAAAAAAAAAAAAAACAAAAGTCAAAAAAAAAAGAAAGAAAGAAAAGAAAAAGACATACCTGCTAGTACCACACCCCCAGACGGGTGCTCAGTATATAGTAAATGTGAGGCTGCCAGATTAACATTAAAGTTCAAGATGTTGGAGAGATAGCTCCGTGGGTAAGAGTGCATGCTGCTCTTGTAGAGGACCCAAGTTTGGGTTCCAAAACCACCTGCAATCCCAGCCCTATGGGAGTCTTACACCTCTGCCTTCTGCAGGCCCCTGTATTCATATGCCCAAACCAATACACAGATACACACACATAATTAAAACATCGAATCCAGTACTTTGTATATGCTAGAATATCATTTGATGTCCGTCTGAAGTTCGGGTTTAAATGGGCGTGCTGCATTTTAGCTGGAAGCCTCCAGTCTTGCTGTCTAGAAAATCAGTTTCCTGGGAGAGGCCCAAGCCAGTAGCAGTTACAGCTACCCAAACAGGCCACGCCACTAAAGGAACTGCTCCAAGGTGGGAGGAACTTCCAGAGGGGATGGGGAGAAAGGACAGGAAAGTTTCAGGGAAGAGCAGTGTGGGGACTGAGGAGGAAAGAGTGGGGCATTCTAAATGGGGAGCCACCAGAGACAGGCACAGAGTTCAGACAGAAGTGTGGGGGCACACAGAGATAGTGGCTGTGGGTGACTGAGCAAGTCAGAGAAACCAGGTAATCATGTCCTTATAGACACTGATTAAAAGGCGGGTCTAAGGCTTGTGAGATGGTTCAAAGGGGAAAGGTGTTTGCCACTAAGTGTGATGACCTGAGTTCCATCCCCAGGAACACCATGGTGGAAGAAGAGAAGCAACTGGCTCCCAAAAGCTGTCCTCTGACCACCTTGTTGTCACAGGACAAAAACACAAACAATATAATTTATGAGAAAAGAGTCTATTTTTCAATAAAAGAGAAAAATAAAATTGATAAAAAGATAAATAAATATAATTAAAATAATTTTTAGCTGGATATAGTGGTGGCTGCCTTTAATCCAACACTCAAAAGTCAGAGACAAACAGATCTCTGTGAGTTCAAAGCCAGCCTGGTCTACAAAATGAAGGACAGCCAGGACTACATAAAGAGACCCTGTTAGAGAGAGAGAGAGAGAGAGAGAGAGAGAGAGAGAGAGAGAGAGAGAGAGAGAGAAGCCAGGACTACATAAAGAGACCCTGTTGAGAGAGAGGCACTCTGAGGGACAGCAGTGTAGGACTGAGCCAGAGAATTCAGGGACAACCTGTGACAAAGCCCACTTTCAGCACTCCAGAGAGCCAAGCTAGGGTGGAAGCAGGCATTGATAAGAGTCCAGTGGGCATCTAGAGCCCACGCTGGGTGTTGCCTATTCGCAGGGGAGTGAATGCCCAAACCATCAACGGTGCCACGCCCCTGTACCTGGCATGCCAGGAGGGCCACCTGGAGGTGACGAAGTACCTGGTGCAGGAATGCAAGGCGGATCCGCATGTGCGCGCCCAAGACGGCATGACCCCGCTTCACGCTGCGGCGCAGATGGGCCACAACCCAGTCCTGGTGTGGCTGGTGAGCTGGGGACGGGGCCGGTCAGCGCCGGGAGTGGGCGGGAACCGCCTGGGGACTGAGGCGGGGCCGGGAGGGGCCTAGCGCAAGTCCTGCCCTCTACCCCGCCCCGCCCTCCCAGGTGGGCTTCGGGAACGTGAGCTTGTCAGAGCAGGACCACGACGGCGCCACGGCCATGCACTTTGCTGCCAGTCGCGGCCACTCCAAAGTGCTCAGCTGGCTCCTGCTGCACGGCGCAGAGATCTCGCAGGACCTGTGGGGCGGGACCCCGCTGCATGACGCTGCTGAGAACGGGGAGCTGGAGGTCCGGGAGGGGCGGGGCCGGGTGCTGGGACGCGGTCGCCCTCTGGCGGCTGCTCGCTCTCTTCGCAGCCTCTCTGGAGGTGGAGGGACCCAGCTCCCCGTGGTGTCCCCTCCTCACGCTTTTTCCCACTACAGTGCTGCCAGATCCTCGTAGTGAATGGCGCGGGGCTGGATGTCCGCGACCAAGATGGGTACACGGCTGCCGACCTGTCTGATTTCAATGGCCACACCCACTGCTCCCACTACCTGCGAACCGTGGAAACCCTGGTATGACCCAGGAGTGGCTGGTGTGGAGTTATCCCTTCTCACCATTTAGCCCCAAGAATAAGAGTCTTGCCCTTTTACCAAGAAGAAAGCTGAGGTTCAGGGATATGAAACCTCTTGCCTGAGGTGGTACAAGGAGTACGTGTCCTTGATCACTGCATCAATTCAAATTCAAAACCATGGCCATGGGCGTGAGGACAGGCAGAGGCAGGGGAGGGGACCGTTGGACCCAGGCGAGTTCATGCCGAGTTCGTTTTTCACCCATCTATATGTACTGTCTGATTTAAGTCTTACAGATTCTCTCTTGTAGGGTGTGTTTGTGGTCGTATTTCACAGATGGGTAAACTGCGTCTCCAGAAGCCCAAAGGTCACATACTCAGTAAATGATGGGGTCCAATGGCCTGGCTTGGCTATAAGCTCTCTCTCTCTATCTATCTCTCTCTTTCTCACCTACAATGCTGAGGGTTGAACCCAGGGCCTTGGGAGTGCTAGGCAAGTGATCTACCATTAAGCTACACCTCCAGTCTCTCCCCCATCTGGTCTTGAACTTGTGACCCTCTTCATGTGGCCTCCTACGTAGCTAGGGTTACAGCCATGCATTATAGTACCTGGCAGGAGCCACCTCTCTTGACTAGCACACAATTGCTCACTTTGTAGTTAATTCATAGCCAAAAAGTGATGTGACTCTTGTAAATTATTTTATGATATGCTTACAAAGCCATGAGATGACCCTGTGGGACTCAAGTTCAAGTGTGGGTGTCTCCAAGTCCAGGTCCCAGGTAGTACAATGCCTACTTTGGGGCAGTAGAGGAGGAAAAGGATAGGACTCACTGTCCCCATCAGAGGAATGCTATCCCCAGGGCCTAGCCCAGCCATGAGAAAGGCTTCCAGAGGAAGCCTTGGGGAGAGAAGGCTAATGACCCTGCTCTGTTTGCGAGCATGAGGTGGTGACCCTGGTTGAGATCTGAACAGTACAGCAGGGCCTAGGGGGTCAAGGATGGCTGGAAGTTTGGGGGATGAACTTCCAGAAAGAGCCTCCCAGAGTACACAACAGGTCATGGGTACCCTGTCACTGGGCCATATAAGTGGGGGTGGACACTGTGAGGCCTCTATCTGTACCAGGAGTGAGTTCCCTGAGGCTGAGTGTCCCTGTTATCAGACTCAGCTATGTGGCCCCAGGGCCCCCAGCACCCCCTGAGAGCCTCCCAGGCTGCAGCTGCTGATGCTGGCTCAGCCATAAGCACCATTGTTGAATTCTGACACTGGTAGGTTCTCTGCTCTGTGCTTTCAAGCTGCGACCCCAGTCCGTCTTTGCCATATTATTGGCACTTTACAGTTAAGGCAGGTGCTGGGTACCATGCAGTGGCCTGGCACCAACTTTGAACACCTTTGCCTCCATGGAGCAAGCACTCTTATTCCTATTTACAGATGAAGAGACTCAGGTGCAGAAAATATTGCTATAGGGGCTGGAGAGGTGGCTCAGAGGTTAAGAGCACTGGCTGCTCCTCCAGAGGTCCTGAGTTCAATTCCCAGCAACCACATGGTGGCTCACAACCATTTCTAATGGGATCTGATTCCATCTTCTGGTGTGCATGAAGACAGAGCACATATACATATATATATAATATTAGTATATAATATGCTCATAATCCCATATGTCGTTAGTAGAGGAGAGGAAGTTAAAGGTATTATTACAGGCTGCAAAGTCTGTGCACCATGTCCCAGACTCTATCTTCTGTGGTCTACAGAGCTCAGGCTGTGTCCCTATGCTGCCCACTAGTGTTAGTAAAGAAAAGAGTACCATCAGGTTGTCTCCCCCTCAAGTCATCTTCTGGGGCTCCCCTTTCCTCTAAGGGAAGGCAACAGGGCCTAAACCCCTTGAAGTGAATGGAGTAACCAGGAGGATTTGGTCCCCTCACCCTGGCAGGCCCAGAAGCAGCAGTGACAGATCCAAGCCACCGAGGTAGCTGGCCCAGAAAAGGCAAACACTAATTACAGGGCCAATGAACGTGGTGGCTGCGCCCGTTACCTGGTGCCAGCCTGCTTCCCTCTCCCAGGGGGCCTGTGACACTTCTCAGGCAGGGAGGGGCAAGGGGCAGGGAAGAGTAGCTTTGGGCTGGAGGCCACAGAGGAGGAGGCTTGCCGGTAGCAGGGGCAGCATGGGCAATGTAAGTAAGACCCTCACCCTAAGCTCCCGGCAGGGACGGACAAGCCTGCAGCCACAGGCCAGGCTGGTGAGAGGGAGGATGAGAGAGCTGCCAGCCTCAGCTGGGGCATCCCATCCAGAGCCCAGCCTTTCCCCTCAGCATCCCATCAGGTGCACTGGCCTAGGGTAGGGAGCTGGCAGGTCAGGCCAGTTAAGATGGGGAAGTTGAGACTATCCTTCCTCTTCCTACAGTAGCAGCCCTGGGGCTCTCTGTACACAGCGGCATAGAAGCCAGGCCTTCTGCCCACTGGTGAGAGAGGAGGCACTAGTGCAGGGGTTCATCCACTTGGGGTGCAGCCCAGACCCTCCTTCCCAAGTCTCTGCCTTCCTGAGCAGGGGGAGAGTCAGGTGGGAGTTCCTCTAAGGCCCACCGTGCTGCGGGGAGGGTCTGCCCTTGACTCCTCTTCTGTGAAGACACAGAAATGGTGGAGAGAGCAGGAAGTGGCATGGCGGGTTATTCAGTGAGGATTTCTGACGGGATCCCTGGCCTGGAGGTTAACCCCACAGCCTCTCTCCTTTCCCCTCAGAGCGTGGAACACCGAGTCCTGTCCCGGGATCCATCCATGGACCTGGAGGCAAAGCAGCCCGACTCGGGCATGTGCTCGCCCAACACCACCATGTCGGTCCAGCCACTGAACTTTGCCCTTGGCTCACCCACCAGCACCCTCTCCAACTATGATTCCTGCTCTTCCAGCCGTTCCAGCACCAAGGGTCAGCGCTCTGTTCAAGGTGAGTGAGTGGAATGGTAGGAAGAGGAAGAAGAGAGGGAAGGTGAGTCAAAGCGCGCAGCCATTCTGTCTGTATCACTCCTTGTCTTAACGTGGGAGGGGAGGCAATGGAGCGTGTATGTCCAAATATACTCCCCGACACAAAGCCCGCATGTACCCACACATGATTCGTTGCTCTCTGTTCTAAGCTACCAAACACAAAGGTGCACATATGGGCAGGTGTGGATAACATAAGCATGCACAAGCACATATACACACTTATGCAGATAATATACACACATACATCTATATTGCCAAACAAAAAACCTCCATTTCCCTATTACAGACAAGGACACCCACACACAAGCTCCCACAACCCGACACAGACACGCGGAAACACAGAGGAGCAGGGTTAAGTGCATAACAGAAACCCTCAGACAGCCTGGCGTATGTGTGCACACTGACCACACCCTGAGCACTAGTCCAACCCCTTGCAGTGTCCGCTTCCCACCACCAGGTGGCGCCTGCACAGCTGGCTGAGTGAAGCCATCCAGACTCCTGCCCGGCCTGGCCGTCCTACTCCACAGTACCCTGGAACCCAAAATCTCCTGAAGTGTCCCCTTGAACCCTGAGAGCATCAACCTCCTGCCTACTGGAGAGGCCACAACAAGCCATACCAAGCAGTGACCCCAGTTAGCCTTGCCGCTAGATAAGCTGTGTGTAGAGTTAGGATATCTTGGATCTCGTGTGTGTTCTTCCAATTTACACATCCCGCCTGCTCTTTCATCCCTCCCCCCACCCCCGCAACCCCAGAGCTTCCCAGTGCAAGAGCTGCAGACTTACAGAGCTACATGGATATGCTGAACCCAGAGCTGAGTTTTCCTCGAAGCAAGATAGGGAAGTTGATACCATCGCTACCACCACCACCAAGCTTCCCTCCGCCTCCACCACCCCCAGGCACTCAGCTGCCCCCACCTCCACCAGGCTACCCAGCTCCTAATCCCCCTTTGAGGCTGCATACAGATAACATCTACACACAGACCAAGAACAAGTTTCGCCACGTGGAGGTGGACTCAATCAAGAAGGAGGTAGGTAGAGAGCTGACCCTGTCATCTGTCTGATGGACTAGTGTGGTTTGACTGGGCTGGCTGGGGATTGGGCCAACAGGGAACTGGCCCTGTTTCCTGAGCCCAGGGCAGCTTCAAGAATTGAAGTTCTTAGCCAGGTCCATGAGAGCTCAGGGCTGAATGTTGGGGATGGAGTAGGGGGACAGAGCCACCATTCCTAGTGAGGAGCTGATGCTGAAGGAACTTAGACCCAGGAAGTGAGGCCTAGCAAGGAGCTGTACCACAGCTAGCACATGGTGGAAGGGCTGTCGGTCGGTCGTGGAGTCAGCAGAAGCATGCAGATTTTGTGAGTTTTAGACAATGGCATCCTAAGGATGACAGTAGAGCTGGGCAGTGGTGGCACATGCCTTTAATCCTAGCACTTGGGAAGCAGAGGCAGGAGGCTGTCTGTGAGTTCAAGGCCACCCTGGTCTACAGAGTGAGTTCCAGGACAGCCAGGGGAGACCCTGTCTCAAAAACAAACAAACAAAAAGAACAACAACTCTTGAGGTGTCTTCCAGGTGAAGCACTCTGGGAGTTTGACTTCAAGGTGAAGGCCAGAGGGTGAGTGGGGAAGTTGAACTGGCTACCTAGGGGAGTAGAGGCTGAAGCTGGCTCCTCCTTCCATCAGGGTAAAAAAGACTTGCCCCAAAGCTAACTCCCCTCCCACTCCATAACCTCTGGGTGGGTGAAGCAGGAGCACCCATGTCAGAAGAAGGGAACCCTTTTCAAGGGGTAGATGAATGTGAGGGACTAGAACATCCAAGGCCTTTGAACTTTCGGCTGTGACTGGGGAGCAGAGGAAGGGTAAATGTAATAGCAGGGAGACCCAAAGCAAGGCTAGTCAGAGGGGGAGGTGAGGGGACTACCTAAGACTACAGGTGGCCAGGTGTAGGGTGGCAAGTCCTGCCAGAGCCCAGACCTTGCAATTCTCTCCCCAGCTCAAGGCATGCCACCCCAAGGTGGAGCTGAGTGATCAGTTTACACAGGTGAGCCAGGCCATGGGGCGGAGGCGGCATGGGAGGGACACAGATTTCACAGGGACTCTGCATCCATTCTTTTGCCTCCCTTCCGGTACACCGTGCTCTCTGGCAAGATTCTTTTTTCATCTGGAGGGGAGAAAGAAGGCTGGACAGAGATGGGGGCAGTGAGGCCAGCCCATTTGCGAAGCCTGGCACAGCATATAGGCCTTGCCCAAAACCGTGCCCACTCCCCACCAGTAGGCCTGAATGCCAGGATTACCCCATTCTCCTCTTTGGCGTGTGTTCGTGCAGAAGTGCAGGCGCTAATAGGTTCCACAAAGGGCCCTTTGTGTGCCACTTATGTCCCTCGCCCCTCAGGCACGGGTGCCTAAACTGTCCGAGAGAATTGAGTTGAGGGGTGTGTGCATCCGTGGTTGTAGTGGGTGCCGAAGGGGCTGGCTGACCCAGAAAACAAATCCCCCGAGTTGTGTTTCCTGTCACGTGAACCTGGTCCAGTGCAGTTAGGAGGAGGGTCTGAGGCCACAGCAGAGACCCACAAGCTTAGGTGTGAGTCAGGGGAAAGCCCCCACCCGGTCATTTGGTCTTTGGCCACACGGCCTCTTCTCTCTCAAGTGGGGAGCAACGGAGCGAGAAGTGGTTTGTCACCCGAGCCCACCCTGCCACCCCTGAAACTTGAGGCCTGGGCCCGGGTGTGGTGTCGTTTACATGGATAGCGATGGGTTCCAGATGCGGGCGGGGAAGGACGGGGCGCGCGACCTGGAATGGGGGAGTGGACATAAATGAGCGATTTCACTGCCCAGGGTCAGGCCCTCTTGCGGTCCCAGCAAAAGATTCGGGGTGGGGAGGACGAAGGTAGCGTACGCAGGCCCCCAGAGGGAAGAGAAGTGCAGGGGGCGGAGCCGCCCCTGGCTCGTGGCAGAGCGGTGGGGCTCCATGACCGCCCAGCCTGCCTGAGGGTTAAGCCTGCGATTGGCGGACCCCGGGTGATGTCAGGCAGACCGAGCTCATAGGAGGGCCGCGTGCGGGCCGGGCTGTAACCTGAGAGGTAGGATCAGGTAACGCAGGTGTCGGGTCCCGGACGCCCCCGCCGCCAGGTGCGCAGGGGCCACCGGAACAGTTCCAGGTAGGAGCAGCCCTAGGCGGTGGCCCCCCGAGCCAGCCGAAGCGTCCCCGCGTACCAGTTTTTGTCAGGGCCCCCTCCAGGCCGCGACCCCCGCCAGCGAGAGTTCGAGGAGCCTTCTGCGCTCACGTGCGGTTGGCGGAGCGGCTAGCAGGGTGCAGCAGCGGAGCCCTCGGGCGGGCTGAGTGGGAGCTGTCCCAGCTCAGGCTCCCCCTGGCGTCCAGGCTGGGCCACCCCGCCCTTGGGGCCGCCCCTTCTGGCCTCAGCGGGGGCCTCTATGCCCTTGGCCCTAAACCTGACCTCTCCTGGTGACCCGGTCCTTCCTTTCGCCAAGATCCCCACGCCCCCTGCACCATCCTGCAGGGAGAACTGAAGGGGCCCAGGGACGCGGCCAGCCACGCCACTCGACGGCCACTGGCCGCGAGCCCCCCAGGCAGAGTGGGGAGGGAGGCGCGAGGGACATCCGGGCCAAGTACATCATCCGCCACTGTCTTCCCTCAGCCGAGCTCCGACGACGGCCACTCCGGGCTGCTCAGTCTGGACTCGGGGCTGCGCAGGCAAAACGTCGAACTGCGCAGGCAGGACTCCGGCCGCAAATCGCGCTCGTTCAGCAAACAGCCCAGCACGGGGGACTACTACCGCCTGCTGGGCCGCAGCCCGGGGGAGCCGCTGGCCGCACGCCCGGGCATGGCCCACAGCGAGGAGGTGCGTGTCCGCCAGCCCGCAGCCGCGGGCCGCCCGGGACCGGGCTCGGTCGCACGCTCCTCACTCTCTGGCCACTCTGCTCCCCCGCAGGCGGCGCTGCTCCCCGGGAACCACGTGCAAAACGGTTGCCCAGCGGACCCCAAGCTGTCCAAGGAGCTGCCGCCGCCGCCGCCGCCGCCGCCGCCGCCGCCGCCGCCTGCTCCACCTCTGCCCATCGAGGGCGCCGGAGCGGGCGCTGGCGCAGGTGCAGGCTGCGGGCAGCGTCGTTCATCGTCGTCGACCGGCAGTGAGTAGGGGCGCGACGAGGGTAGGGGCAACGCCAGCCGTAAAGGGGAGGGAAACCTAGAGACCTCCCCCTCCCCATTGCCACTTCCCTGGTCCTTCTTCCTCCTTCCGGGCTCTTCTTTCCAGACCCTACCCCGCTGATGATAAGGGAAAGAAAGTTTTGAGTCGCTTCAGAACTGGGCTGAGTGTGGCTTTCGGCGAGGCCCATGCCCTCCCTGGGCCGCCTCCCTTGGGAGAGCTCTGATGGCTGGTGTTTCTGAGCAGCTGCTGGAGGGACTCCTCCGTCTTCAGTCTTCGCACTTCCCCCCCAACTTCTAACTCTTGTCCTTCCAGCTAAGCACAGCCCTGGGCTTCTCTCAGCTCTGACCGGGAGTCTTCCTGAGCTGCTGTGCTTGGCCAGGAGAACAAAGACAATGTCCCAGCAACCCACCATGTTTTCCTTTCCTTAGGCTTGTGTGTGTGTGTGTGATGGTGATCATGGAATAGGACGTACAATTCAGGGTCCCCCTCAAGCATGCAAGGCACACTCTCCACCACTGGGCTTGGCATTCTTGCTTACAGAGTTAAACTGGAGACCAGGATTGCTGACAGATCGTTCCTTCTGCCAGGAATCCTGGAAGATTATGGTTTTCCAATCCTAGAGAGGCAGGGCTCAGTGCAGAAACTATACCGAGGTAGATCCAGCTGAAGCTTCCTTTCCCTGACCATACTAGCAGAGCGGTTCTTATGGAGCCTGTGGTAGCATGCCCTCTCCTGGCTGAGCCTCTAGAGAGTCCTCAGTCTTCCCCAGCTTGACAACTCTCCTCCCTCTGCAGCCCAGGAAAATAGACTCTGGCTGCCCCAGCTAACTCCAGCCTCCCTTAGAGACCTAGATGGACCACCCTTGTGGGGCCCCACAGTGGCCTGAGCCAGGGTCACAAGGGCAGGAGAGCTCCTCCCTCTTCTCCCCCCTCCTGCCCTCCCTGGCCCTCTTGCTGTCCCTGTTTCACCTCAGCCCCTCTTCCTCTAACTTCACTGTCAATTCTTTCCTCCCGGTTCCTAGAAGTGAGAGTCCTGAGACACAGGAAGAGTGAGTAGCTGCTGGGCTCAAAGCTGCCGCTAAGGCTGAGGCGTGGGGCGGGGGAGGTGGCTTGCCCAGAAAATATGGTAGAATGGGCCTGGGACTGAGGAAAGGGCTTGGTAGGGGCCAGCCGGTGAGAGGACCTGATGCCCGCCCAGAACACCTATGGCATCATAGATAGCATCCAGTGCCTGGCTTGCACTTTTGCTTAAGTAAATGAGCCGGCTACATGCTTTCCTTCTCTTTGGGATGTACTCTGGATCACCAGTCCTGACATCTAAGAACCTTTAGCATAACTTTGTTTCTGCCCCCATCCCGGGTGCAAAAGACAGCCCTCCCCAAGTACTCATTCACCTCCGCCAGCCCTGCTGAAAAATGCAAACTGTGTCCAGGTATTTGCATGCCATTGGCCTGGTGCTTCTCCCTGCATGCCCTCTCCCATGTCCTCAGTAAGCTCCTCCTTCCAAGGTCCCCCAGGGCCACGCAATGCTTTGCCATAATTGTATGCTCCGCTTGCAGTTAGTGTGTCTGTTGTCTGTCTATGGATGTGGGTCCTGCCGGGTGGTGCTGCAGGGTCCTGAGTCTTATGCCCAGGAGGCTCCACTCGGCTCAGTCCAAGGGTCACTGGGCTTTGCTGATGAAGGGAGAGGGCCATAGGGAGACTCCACCCTAGTGGGGCTGAGCCAGGAAACCTGGGACAAAGGTTGGGTGGCTAGCCAGGCACTGCTTTGGAGCTGGGCAGCTGATGGTGGGCAGAGATCTGCTGGAGTCCCCAGGGCTGGCCCAAGAGCCACCATGAACTCCCAGGGGCCTCCAGGTGGGGGCCGTATGCCCAGTGAGTAAGACCTGGTGGGGTCACCATGGACTGGGAGCTGATGGCCCACCTTTGGGTGCCCTGAAAGCTACCTTCGGTATCCCAGGATCTGGAGTGCTGCCTCTGGGCCCAAAGGTGGGCCCCAGCCATCTGGCTTAGAGAGGGGGGCCTTGGGGGCAGGGGGAAGTGGGAATGTTCTCCTACCCCCAACTGAGCACTTCTTCTCCTGTGGGCAGGCACCAAGTCTTTCAACATGATGTCCCCAACCGGTGATAACTCAGAGCTGCTGGCTGAGATAAAGGCAGGCAAGAGCCTGAAGCCGACACCGCATAGCAAGGGGCTGACCACAGTGTTCTCAGGCAGCGGGCAGCCAGCCTCCCAGGTAGGCACTGGACGAGTGCCCCACCCGGGCTCCCAGTGCCAGCGCAGTACTCAGTCCTACCGCTTCTCCCGGCAGCCTGAGTCACCGCAGCCATCACCACAGGCATTGGTGTCACCTGCGCCATCTCGGCCCCGGAGCCCCACCCCACCAGCCTCTGCACTTCAGCCACTGCTAAACGGTGGCAGCGTAGTGCCGGCACCACCCACCACACCGGCTCCAGGAGTGCAGCTGGATGTGGAGGCCCTGATCCCCACACTTGATGAGCAGGGCCGGCCCATCCCAGAGTGGAAGCGCCAGGTGATGGTTCGAAAGCTGCAACAGAAGATGCAGGAGGAAGAGGAGCAGAGGAGGAAGGTGGGTGGGGTGCCGTATGGCATCCTAGAAAGCCCTGGGGTCTGCACTAAGCCTACAGCCTGTTCCCCATGTCACCCCTCAACCTTTTGTGACCCTTCAACTGCCAGCAAAGCCCATTACCCTTGGAGAAAAGCAAGAATATAAGACACCCTGCCTATACTGGTCTCAATCTTCCCACCTCTAGCTGTCCCTTGGAGTGAGATGTCAGTGTTTGCCAGACTCTAGCCTGCCTTCAAGTCACTTGGGGCCCTTAATTAAGAGCGTACTGTGCTTTGGGGGGCATTTGTAACAAGCTCCTGAGTGGCCAAAGGACACAAAGAGAGAGGCCTTCTTTGTGTCCAGACTGGCTTGTGTTCTCTCCTGGCACTGCCACTGAGCCTCGTTCAGCCTCAATTCTGCAAGATGACTTGGTCATGCAGCAAACATTCCCAACTGCCATCTGTCTACTGTGCTCATGGTTGTGTCCTCTGAGTGTTCACAGGGAATAATCAAAGCCTGCTATCAAGGTGGCTGTGGGTGCGTGCGTGCGTGCGTGCGTGTGCGTGTGTGTGTGTGTGTGTGTGCCTGTGTGTGCGTGTGCGTGTGTGTGCGTGTGTGTGTGTGTGTGCGTGTGTGTGATCAACAAGCAAATAAGTGTCCCTAAGGGGCAGTGATGTGAGAACAACAACTTGGGGTGGCTTTATAATACTCTGAGTGGTCAGGAGCACAGCGTGCGGAGGTAGGAGGAGGTGATGCAGGGGGAGAGGAGAATGGGAGGCACACAGAGCTGATTAGGAAAGAGTGGGATGAGGAGAAAGGCAGGCAGAATGGGTCGGTCTGGAAGTCACAGGGGATGTGTCTGGGGTGACAGTTGGTGTGTGTGAGGGTGTGAGCCACGATCACTAAAGTTTGAGCTATCGGCCTAGAAGAGAAAAGGCCCTGGAGCAAGGAAGCCTGGGGGCAGTTAATTGGGGAAGTGGGGTCATCATATTGTGTGGGAGGTGGACTGCAGTGGGTCTAGCTAGATGGATCTGGTCCTAGAGGTAGAACGGGGTCCCATATATAATGTGGGGTAGGAGACTGTAACTTCAACCTCTTTAAGAATGAAATAGAGCTGGACTTGGGAGGCAGAGGTAGGTGGATCTCTGTGAGTTCAAGGCCAGGCTGGTCTACAAAGTGAGTCTAGGACAGTCAAGGATACAGAGAGAAACCTTGTCTCGAAAAACCTAAAAAAAGAAAAAAGAATGAAATAGGAAGCTGGGCGTGGCACACCTTTAATCCCAGCACTAGGGAGGTAGACACAGGCAGATCTCTGTGAGTTCAAAGCCAGGCTGGTCTACAGAGTGAGTTCCAGGGTACCCAGGGCTACATGGAGAAACCCTGTCTGAAAAACCAAAACAAAACAAAAGCAAACAACAACAAAAGAGTGAAGTAGGAGGGTGAGGAAAAAAAAAATCGAAGTGGCCTTTCATCTGGCCATGTGAAACATTGACCACTGAGACTAGGCGGACTTGGACCACAGGAAGCCTGAGAAAGGGTCCATGATCTGGTGACAGGAGAGGAACGCTGGGATCTGGCTTGGAAATGGCAGGCTGTGGATCGGGTAGGGGAAGACCTCTGTGCCTCTCTCAGCCTCAAAACGCCTTTCGCATGTTCTTTGGGTGGTGTAATGAGTGACCAAGCCAGGCATGGAGACCCGGTCTGCAGGCCTGCCTTTCCTGCCTCAGGCAGCACTGCAGCCCAGCCAGTGGCCTCTACCAACAACCAAAGTGGACATTGCTCAGAGCCGAAGCCTTACTGCAATGCAATCTCGCCTCCAGCGGTGCGGCTGGTCCCTGCAAACGCAGCCCAGCGGAGCCATTACACCACCCAGGACTTGCAAAAGGTCTCCGGCTCTGCTGCCGGAGCTGGGCCAGAGGGAGACGTGCCCCCCTCCCCTCTCTTGTCTTCCCCGCCTTAGCTGACAGCGGCCAGCTCCTGTTGCTACCCCCCAGAGGGCTGGAGGTACTCCCACGAACACAACGCCATCCTGGGGCCCTTTGGCGAGCTCATGACCGAGGCCGACATCCTCCGCATCGAACAGCAAATTGAGAACCTGCAGGTGCTGCACAAGGCAAAGAAACTGGAGGCGCGCCTGGAGCAGCTGGAGCTGGAGTTGGAGCAGCTGCTACCGATCTCCGCCGCCCTGTCGGCACCGCGATTCACCGTGGACCCACGCCGCATGCACGGCCGCGCAGCCAACCTGCCTGCCTGGTGCAGCAAGATCTCCACGCTGCTCAAGAGCATGGCCACGCTGCTAGCCGCCCTGGGCGGGCGGCCCGCGCACCTCGCAGAGCTGCTGGCTGCAGACACTGGCCAACCGCTGGCGCCGCTGCCAGACGCACCTTCAAGGCCTGGACCACTCTGTTTAGGACGCTCTCATTCGCTCAGCTGGTGCCGGGAGGCGGTGGCCCGGGAGATCCTCGAATGTGGCGTCTCCGTGCAGGACCTCCGCGCAGCGTACGAACTTCGCACTAGGGGCGCATTGCCCACTCATAGTCTGCGCCGCAAGCACCCTCATCCCGCCAGCACCCCGGACCGGGAGCCCATCCTCGAGGAGGACTATGTGGCGATCGGTTCCACTGAACCGAGAGCTGCTCTCGCCAATGGCCCGTGGGCGGCAGGGGAGCCCCCGGACACTCTGGACACACCGGAGACATGGCACCGGGGGGAAGCTCTTCCAGAGTCTGAGTGGCTAACTAGCAGGCCGCCGCTCTCCACCGAACTGCCCGGAGTCCAGGACTACATCGACATGCGCAAGGAGCGCATCGTCTACCTCTTCCTGGAGCACTGGCGCAAGTGGACTTTCCAAGGACCCGGGCGTCATGCCCAAGCGCGCCTGAGAAGACTGCTGCCCCAGGTGGTGGCCTCTGGCGCTGGTCCCCTCCCAGAGGCAGAAGGCACTCTCCAACAGCAACCAGCTGGGGAGGATTCGGACCGTGGCCCTGAAGAGAGGCTGCTACAGCCGCTAAAGCAGCGACAGGTGGTGGGCAAACTCCTGGGCCACTGGAGGAGCCTGCTGAGACAGGTGCCAGCGCACCAGGAACCCGGCTCAGAGCTTACGCGGCGGCGTGGTCTGTACTGGCCCGAGCACTTCCTGCCACCACTGGACGACGGCGCTCCGCGGAGCTACGACAGTCTCACCCTGGATCTCTTCATGTTAGGCTACTTCCAGCTTCTGGAGATGGGCCTGAGCCGCGAGGAACGGAAATTCCGCCACCTGCTGTGCTACGAGATGTTCGACCGTCTGGGCAGCCACCCATGGGAGCTTATCCGCCAGTTCCACCACGCAGTGCTTGAGGAAGTGGAGGCCGGTACGCGAAGCTGGGACGATGGCTTTGAAGACCTCAGGAGACAGTTCTTCGGAGACACCCCGGAGCCTGAGCCGGCTCCAAAAGAGGCCCCTGAGAAGGAGGAAGAAGGAGAGGAGCAGGAACAAGATCAGGAGGAAGGGGAGAAGGAAGTGGAGGAAGAAGACAAGGAGGAAAAATTGGAGGGGAAAGAGAAGAAAGAGGAGGAGGAAGACAAGGAGGAGAGAGAGGAGGAGATGGAATTCGATTCTCCACAATCACAAGGCTCCACACAGGGGGAGTCAGAGGACCCAACTCCCACACCGCCTCTGCCTCCTGCAGCACCACCCCCAACCTCAGACATGCCTGGTCCAGAACCCCGAACTGAAGAGCCCTTGGAGCTGGTATCTGAGATGGGCGAATTCAGCAATGAGGACATCTGCCGCTATATTGACCGGAGCTTCTCCTTTTGGAAGGAGAAGGAGGCGGAACTCTTTGACATCTGACAGAAAATGTAGAGTTTAGTTTTGTGCCTGGATACCTGTCTGACATCTAGAGGCCAGAATCACACAGGCAGAACTAGGTTTTCAGGAAGCCTGGTTCTCTGGGAACTTTCAGGTCCTTAGGAGGAAGGAAATGAGGCATATGTGAAATTGGAGGGACAGGGCAGGTGTTTCTATGAAGCCAAACAGCAGAAGTGTTCTGAGCTAAGGAACTCTAGGTTCCCTGAGGCAGTGGCAGTCTGTATCTCCACTTCTGGTTATTTGCTCTCGTTAGCAGCTCTTCCTTGGCCACCTGTGCAATGTTCTGTGTGGTGTTTGATATGCCAGACCCTTTCTGTTGTGTAATATCCAAAGAATAAAACACTCTGTTGTAGGCTGTGATGGTACCCCCCCTCCCCATGTCATTAAAGCCCCATAGTTGTGGAACATTCCTGGTCCCACTAAGAAAAGAGCAAGCATGGGCCAGCAGCTCCTCCATAGGGGACCCAGAGGCAGTCTGGGCCTTCCTAAGCTGACCAGGTGTGTGGAAATGTTGGAAGACAGACGTGGGGCCACCTGCTTTGGGTGGGAAATCTGAACCCAGCTACTTTTCTGTCTGTTCCCTTTTACCTCCCTGATCTAAGAGGCTCCACCTCTAGGAAACTGGATGGGTCACTGGGGAGCCGGGACCCCTTCTCAGCAGGCCACCACCAAGTACCAGTACCTGATTGTACCATAGAAGGCCATCAAAAAGGTCTTTTCTTGCAAACACATCTGTTCTGCTGTCTCTGAGCTCTCTATGTCCCCTGGGTAGGGCTGCGAATCTCAGGCCAAACTTGTCCCGAAGCTGTATGGTTGTGTTTTAGGAGGAGGAGGAGGAGGCCCGGCTGTCCATCCTCCCTGCCTGGAGACGAGACATTCTTCGGAAGAAGCTGGAAGAGGAGAGGTGAGCCTGTGGAGGAGGCTGCTCTGCATTATGTCTTGACTGTCTCTGAGGTTGTCTGACACTGTCTCTTTCTCATTGCAGGAAGCAGAAGCGGTAAGTATGGTGCTGGCCCAACCCTGCTACCTCTTTCTACACCCAATTCCAGAGGTGTGTTCCTCTGCTGCTTCATCCAGCCCAGGACTTCAGTCCTTGTGCCATAACCTTTCATCTCCCAATAATAACACAAGACCCTTAATTAGTTAACACGTATCCCTCAAAGTCTAGCTCTGGACACTCTGATTACATTCTTGGTTTTTTTTTTTTTTTTTTTTTTGAGACAGGGTTTCTCTGTGTAACAGCTCTGGCTGTCCTGGACTCGCTTTGTAGACCAGGCTGGCTTCGAACTCACAATGATCCGCCTGCCTCTGCCTCCCGGGTGCTGGGATTAAAGGCATGCGCCACCACGCCCGGCTCTGATTACATTCTTAAGTTACCCAGACCCCATTTCTATTAGCCTAGCTTTTCACCAAGTGTGTTAGCACATACCTATAATCTCATTGGTAGATATAGGCAGGAGGATTAGGAGGTCAAGATCACCCTTGGCTCACAGCCAGCTCAAGGCCAACCTGACCTATATGTGACCTTGTCGCAAAAAGAGAAAAGAAAAAAAAAAAACCCTACCCTTTTTACCCTGCAGTACTTTTTTTCTCTTTTTAAATTATGTATGTGTGGGGGGGGGAGCATATGAGTGCAGGTGCCCTGGAGGTCAGTGGTAACAGATCTCCTGGAGCTGGAGTTACAAGTGGTTATGAGCCACCCAGAGCGGGTGCCAGGAATTGAACCTGGGTCTTCTGGAAGAGTAGCACACAGTCTTAACTACTGAGCCATCTTTCCAGGCCTAAGACAGTTACTTTAATCCCAGGACCAATGAACCCGATCCTCCATGTGTTCCCCTCACCTTAATTTCTGTACCCTGGAATCCAGCCCGTGCTGTCAAATAGAAATATAACATGCACCACATATGTAACTGTAAATTTTGTAGTAGCCATGCTGAGAAAAAAATATAGGTAAACTTTTTTTTTGGTTTTTTTTTCGAGACAGGGTTTCTCTGTGTAGCTCTGGCTGTCCTGGACTTACTTTGTAGACCAGGCTGGCCTCGAACTCACAAAGATCCACCTGCCTCTGCCTCCCAAGTGCTGAGATTAAAGGCATGGTAAACTTAATTTTAATACTTTAACCCAATGTATGAAAAGTGTCATTTCAGCATTTCAATGTGAGAGTTTTTTTTTTTTTTTTTTTTTTGTTTTTTG
>CAJQZJ010032232.1:3701069-3722857 GCA_907164525.1 Lophiomys imhausi
TTTTTTTTTTTTTTTTTTTTGGTTTTTCGAGACAGGGTTTCTCTGTGTAGCCCTGGCTGTCCTGGACTCAATTTGTAGACCAGGCTGGCCTCGAACTCGCAAAGATCTGCCTGCCTCTGCCTCCCAAGTGCTGGGATTAAAGGCGTGCGCCACCACTGCCCGGCTAATGTGAGAGTTATTAATGAGGGCTAGACATATAGCTCAGTCAGTCATGTGCTTGCCTAGAGTGCAGGAAGCCCTAAGTGCTGTGTCTGGTATTGCATAAATCTGGCGTCGTGGGGCCCGAGAGATAGCTCAGTGGTTGAAACACTTGCTGCTCTTTCAGAGGACCCAGGTTCTACTCCCAGCACCCACAAAGCAGCTCAAAACCATATGCGACTCCAGTTCTAAAGGATCTAATGGCACCAGGATCCTCCTTGGGCCCTAGGCACACATGTGGTGCAGGCAAAGTACCCATCCACATTCAAGTAAATGAAATTGAAAACAAAAAACAACCCTGGAGCCATGGCACGGGCTTGTAATTCCAGCAAGCAGGAGGATCAGAAGTTCAAAGTCAGCCTTGTCAGCCCAGTGAGTTTGATACTAGTCTGCAATATACAACAGGACCCCCCAATATCACACACACACACACACACACACACACACACACACACACACACACGAGATGTTCTTTCCTTAAAAAAGTTTTCACCGGGCGTGGTGACACATGCCTTTAATCCCAGCACTTGGGAGGCAGAGGCAGGCGGATTTCTGTGAGTTCAAGGCCAGCCCGTTCTACAAAGAGAGTCCAGGACGGCCAAGGCTATCACACAGAGAAACCCTGTCTCAAAAAAACAAAACAACAACAAAAAAAGTTTTCAAAATATCATGTGCATACCAATTTGAACATTTCGATTGCTCCATAACCAGATGTGATTAGTGGTGACCCTGTCAAAAGTGAGCAGATCTACCCTTAATCATTTTTCTGAGTTGGAAATTAAACTTTGAGTATTGTAGGCAAGCACTCTCACCACAGAGCTATTCCCCCCCCCCCCCCCGCAGTCCCTAGCCTTGGCCTGTTCCCTGGTAATGAGATCCCTCAGCATCTAGCCCTATTCCCTGGTCATTTAGATTGACAGCTCCCTGACAACTCAAGCCCTGTCTCCAATGACAGGCCTCCTGTCATTGATCCCCTGAACCCAGTAACATTCAATGCTCTCACAGGGCCGCCTAATGACCCAGCACCTCTTTCCAGTAACACTCTTCCATAAAGTTGTCTAACTTCGACCTCCACGTATCCCTCTCCTCTGAGTACCCCTCTAACTCCAGTATGACCCCATGAATGCCCCACATTCTAGGCAGAGTAGCCCTGTCTTCTTAGCTGCCTCCCTCCCCCTGCCATCCTGGGGTCTGGCCTACCCCACTGTCTGACCCCAGGCATCACTGACTTTTGCCACCCATAAACAGAAAAGAGGAGGAACGGCAAAAGCAGGAGGAAATTCAGAGGGCGAAAGAACAGTCGGAGAAGCTGCGGACACTAGGCTACGACGAGGCCAAGCTTGCACCCTGGCAGCGGCAGGTCATCTTGAAGAAAGGGGAGATCCCTAAGTAATAGGAGTCTCGGTCTCTTGCGTGTAGCCTCACAAGTTCTGAGAGTTGGTTAGCGGCCCCTAGACCCCCCGCCCATCCTATCAGGTTGGTGCGGAAGGGCTGAGAGCCTTGCTGCCCTTCCCTTCGGTGCGGTGCCGGAACCCTCCCTGTTCCCCGTCCCTGGCCCCACATCCCCAGCCCTGACGCTAAGTGCTCTCGCATACTGCTGCTGTCGCCTGGAAAAAGTGCCCAAGCTGCTGACGCAAAAAAAGAAAAAAAAAAAAAGACAAAAGATGCTTATTTGCATGCTCACTTACATATATTTGCATGGTCATCCACCCGGTGCTGAGCTCTCCCCAGCCCCGTGGGTGGTGACTTTTCCTGCAGGGCGCCCGCCCTGCTGCAGCCCCCTCCCCCGCAGTCCGGAACTCGCATTGCCGGCGCATCCTGGGTGGAGGCAGACCCCGAGCTCGGGGAAGGGGTTTTCCTCCCTCCACGACCCAGATCTGTACTGGCCAAGGTCGCGCTGCATTTCTCATCCCCAGCCAGGGTTTCCTCTCAGTCATTTGTTTACCAGAAAGGATGAAACTTGCCTGTCGAGGCGGAGCTGCCGCTCCTGAGGGGCCCCAACTTTTACACTGCCCCCACCCCCGCCCCAATTATGCCTTCCGAGTCCCCAGCCAGAACCTTCGCTCCCCTGACCCTTTCACTGCCCCAGTGGTGTGAGTGGAGGGGCGGGGACCCTGCATCTGTACCTGTAACTGCCCCTGACCCCACCACCACCCCCTTCCTTCCTCCCCCATTAAACCTCTATCCGCCAACTGTGGCTCTCGTTCACTCTCACTCGCCGTCCTAGTGACTTTCTCCTGAAGCCACTGACTGGGTCGTGGCAGGCACGGGAGGGGCTAGTGTGGGAGCCGAGTAGGACACTGGTTACCACTGTGTGCCTCAGTTCCCGAGGCATTAGGACCCCCAGCCCAGTCATCGTCTGGGGAAACAAAGGGAACCAGGGTGCCACTTAACAACCCTAACCTCCACTGAAACACCAAGAAGTTGCTTTTCTTAAGATATTTAATACCAAGTCCAAACTCAGGCTAACAACCTGAGCAATCAGTCACTCGGCCCCTTCTGGTAGTTCTTCACGATGCTTCCCTTAGTTGGAGCTCTGTGCTGCAGGCTACGCAGGACCATGCCAGGGGGTTAGTAAGTGACATAAAAAATGTCTACACGCGTAAGTAACAATACTTAAGGCTCCTTCAAGGGTCACTAATATGCCAAAGTGGCCGGTGGGCCTCACATCACGGGCGGCGCTGCAGGCGGCTGCGCAGGTCCTCAGCACAGCCTTCCAGCCCCATGCGCTCCAGGGCCGCATAGATGGCACCCAGGCCTGCAGGCTGCTGCTGGCGCCAACGCTTGAGCATCTCATACTGCTGGTCTCGGAAGCGACAGATCTCCACTTCCACAGCCTCGATTTCCGCCTCCCGCAGCCCCAACGTGCGCACGAACTCCTTCCACCTTCGGGCTGGGACTGCATCCATCACGTCGTAGAGCTGCGGGCCAGGCTGGAGCACAGCAGCCGGAGAGCCTGCAGGGGTCGCTGGCGAGAGCGGAGGTGCCTGAGGAGGGCCTGAGGTGGGGTCAGGGATGTGAGGATGCTGTCCACCAGAGGGTCTAATGGGCCGGCCTTTGAGCAGGGCAGATACCACCCAGTGAAGACAGGAAGTCGGCTGTGAAACAGCAATGTCCCACCTTGGATTTGGGAAGTTAAGGTCAAGCCTCAGCTACTGTGATCCCTTACCAAGAGTTCTGTTTAGCAGCTGATCCCAGGGTTGTGAGGAAGGCTGGCAGGCCACCTCCTGGATCTGGGGTAAATCTGGGGTCCAACTGTTGCCTACCAACTGGATGGTGGTGCAGACTTTCCCAGTACTGTCTGAGGGTGCCAGGAGAGTGTGGGCACTGTCTGAGGCTGAGAGATGGGTAGCCTGGAAGGTAGGAGGCACCAAGTCACCAGTCAGGACTCTAGAAAGGCCCCTTAGCTAGTCTCTGCCCAGGAGTGGACATTCCCTGGCTCAGGCAACAGACTCACCTTCCACTGACTACACACACACACACACCTGGGGCCCTGCAGAAGGACTGCTGTGCTTGCCTGGAAGTCTGTCCCCAATCCTTTGGAGTTGCTCACCCTGTCAATGTTAGGCCTGGAGTACTTATCTGACTCCAGTAGACAGTAACTTGAGAGCAGGTGCCGTGGATGGTCTTTTCCACCGACAGCCCTTAAGCACTTTTGTCGTTGGGTCTAACTGTGCTAGCAATCATGCTGAGCACTGGGGAATTGTAATTCTTCCTGGTGCTGAGATAATTACCTGTGGTGAGGTTGGGGTCTCCGTCCCGGCTGTGTCTGCTAAGAGGCAGAAAGGACCCAGTCAGAAACCAGGCAAGGCCCCTGGACTTGGGTGATGGTTTAATGCCTCTTCAGCTCTTTTGCGCCTCATAATCCTTCCCTCAGTTTTCCCTTCTGCATTAAGTTATGGGGGCTCTAGAGGACCCATCCTTATCCGGGCCTCGTACATGCATGGACTTACCAGGAACTACAGGCTTACGGGGCTGGCATGGATGGTATACACAGATCAGGGTGGCCCCGAGAAGGAATGAGGCCCCTAGAATCACCTGGATCCAAAATACTGAAAAAACAGTAACTGGTGAGTGCCAGCCAGCAGCCACCCGCCCCACACTGGTCCTCCCGGGACTCCCCACTAGGATTCCCAGCACTATCACCTACTCTGCTTCCAGCCACAGACTGCAGTGCAAGCTTGAGGACAAATGGGGCTGAAGCTCCTGCAATGGGAGTGGGGCAGGGCTGAAGGCTACCCAGACTGCCTGACAACTTCCCCATCTTGTAGGGGGTGGGCTTCCATCCTGCCCAAAAACATTCCCTAAGTGTTGCAGAAATTGTTACTTGGGCCATTATTATCAGCCATCATTAGTGAGCTTCGAGCCTGACACTGCAAGAAGTTTCCATCTTCAGTTCCTGGGCAGCCCTAGCACCTAGAGTTAGTGTCTGGGAAGAAGCAGTTACTAAGGACTTGGGTGGAAGAGCAAATAAGGTGCCATTTCCCCTTTCCTAAGACGGGGGAAGGCCATCCAAGCACGCCCATGTTCAGAGGGGAAACCTGAGATCTCTCAACTTGCCAAGGACTACCAGCAAACTTAGTCTCAGCCTAAGTTTCAAAGCTAGCCGTGTAACCAAATAAGTGATAGTCATCCTACATACGGGGTAGAAGGGCTACATTCTGGCAGGTGGTGAAGATATGCCTCTTTATAATAGGTACGCCTGCAATACTTTACCATCCTGGTTGTCTGAAATGCCCCTTCTGTGGCAGAGCCACGCTTCTACCACTGACATCTTTTCCCACAGCACCTATCCCCAAAGTCCCCACCCTGGTCCCAGCCTCCCTTCCCTATGGCCCAAGACAGCCCATAAGTTACGTGGGGCAGGACACGCAGCCATTGCCATGTTTGTAGAAGCCAGACGGGCAGGGCCCTGCAGACCAAAAGATGGTTTATGTCAGGATAGGAAAGGAAGGAGCTGAAAGAAAAGGGCTTGGGGGCAGACAGCCTGGGATGGACACTCACGAGGTGTTGTAGTCTCACAGCCTGAGCATGGGATGCAAGAGAAAGGTGAACTGTTCATACAGTGCTTCGTGGAGCAGTCAAGAATCCAGCCGGACTGGCAGCCACAGAGGGTATCCGACACTGCTGAGCAATTCTGGAGGGTCACTTGAGAGGCTGTCAGGGGTGCAGGAATATGGGAACACAACATGTCAGGGCTACTGGCCTCCTCCACAAAGAAGGAGGGGATAACCTCCCAGAAAAGAAGGCACTGGGTAGCCCCACAGGTAGAAGAAGGCAGCTCAGAGTTGACCAGAGGCCAAAGCATGTGGAGATAGGAAGGCCACAGGAAAGTAAGGCATAGTGAAGCAGAATGCAGGATAGACTGAATACAGGGACCTCTCTCCCAAAGGCTGGGCCCAAGCCAACCCTCTCAAGGGCCCTGGACATGGCCCTGGGCAGCCCCCTCACCCCCTTCATCACAGATTCGGCAGCGGGTACAGTCAGTCTTAGAGTGATTTTCCCTGCCCAAGAAGGTGCCCCGAGGGCAGGGAAAGCAGCTGGAGTTGCCACAGGGCTCTGTGCAGGGGACCTTCATGTAGTGTCCTGTGGAACCCAGGCAAGGGTTAGAGTCCAAGGCCCCTGGAACCTTCCTACCTGCTCCCTGCCTTTTCCTCCCCCTCCCTTCCTATCTCTGGCTTCCACTTCTTTCCCATGGCTATTACCACCCGATCTCCCTGGACCCCAGCCCCAGTCCATCTCACCCTCTCCCACCCTCAGCCTGCCCTCCTTTTCCCTGTTTCACCCCTTTTGCCCTTCCAGACACTTACCCATTGGGCAGCCCCTGCAACAAAACGGGCCATACCTCTTCTGTGAATCATCACTACAGCCACACCTGCCAGGAGTGCTGCCCTGGCCCTGGCCACCAAGCAGCAGCACCAGCAGCAACAGAACCTGGGGAACAGGCCCTGCTGATCCTGAAGTGGCTGCCCCAGGGGGCAACTTCTCCCTCCTAGGCTCCTCCTCCATTCCAGAGGCCCTAGTATTTGCCTGAGTAATTCACTTCTCAGGCTCCCGGGCAGAACGGGGTGCCCATGGGTCTGGGGAGCAGGACCAGTTTCTTTCTGTCTACAGACCCAGTAGAAGAGGGCCCCTTGCCCCCTTTTGCCTTTTCCCATCCACCCAGTCAGACTGGGCCACCCTGCCCCCAGCCATACCTTCTGAGAGGTGGAGGCCCCCAGACCCCTTTCCCCGGGAGCCTGTGCTTCCTCTCAGCGGAAGGGCGCGCCCGAGCCTCTAACTAGGTCGGCGGCCGTGGCAACCCAACCCTCAGGGAGGTCGGAGTTGAGCGGGGCCCCAAGACCGTCCCTGCGAGGCTCAACTCCAGGGCTGCAGGTCAGGTTCCAGGCTGTTTGCTGGCCTCCCGCAACCCCACTCACCTCCACCATGGAGCCTTGCGGCCGTGACTCTGTGGCGGTCTGCACCGTCTGGGCCCCTCGAGTGCTGCTCTGGTCGTGCAAGCCGGGGCTTCCCCACTTGCCCAACCCCTGTTTCTAGACTAGAGCCTACCCGCCCGCCCGCCCACGCCATCCAGAGCAGCCCGCCTCAGGGGATGGCCAGGGTGGGGTCTGCCGCTCTTCCGAAGCTGAGGGTGTATGCCTCCCACTACCAGATCGAGACCCTCCCCACTGGCCGGTGTGGTGCACACTCCGCACTTGAGGCTGGCACAAGCCCTAAGCCCATACAAGACAAAGCTGCTTCCTGACCCCACCCTAGGTCTAGCTCCATCCCTATCCCTGAGAACCATACTTAGAGGTGGGTCCACAGCAAGCGAGTTTTCTCTGGGCCCCAAGTATTGGCATGGGGTAGGGCAACCTAGGTAGGAGACCTACATCTCCCAGAATAGTTGGGTACGGGTGCTGGGATGGACACAGCCTTGTGTTCTAAGGAAAACCTCTAGATTCTAGAGTCTAGAAGATTCAGCTAAGACAGGTCCAAGAAACATTTCCTGGGGGTTCCCGTTAGTAGTGGCCTCCAGGCTGTAGCAAGAAACAAGCTTGGTCTTGGGGTGCTGGCCCATAGTATCTTCCACAGGGGCCCCCAGCCCAGCCCACTTGAGCAGAGAGCAGAAGGGGTTCCAGAAACACAGGACTCTTTCCAGTAGAGTATATACAAGTGTTTATAGAAGAGCCAAACTCAATAAATAAGCAGCCTGAAAGAGCCCAGGCTGAGCCTCAGAGGTCAGAGTGACCAACAGGGAGGGCCTAGGCTGGGGTAGGGACTCATTCCATGAGTTCAGATGACTGATGGTGGCAATGGGAGGATGGCCTGGGAGCCTAGCCCAGAGGACAAGGGGCTGCCTGGGCAAGGGGGTGGAGCATCACAGTCAGGGCCCGGAAGTCCACAGAGCCCTTTTGCATTCCATCCAGTCTGGCAAAGTGCATATTGGCCTTGGGGTGATAGGTAGCCATCTTGCCCGGCACTCTGGCACACACACAAGGCAGCAGTGAAGCAGGTGCTATATCTCCCAGGAAGCATGGTCTCTGCTGTCCCTTAGTCAGTGGCACCTGGGGGGAGGGGGGGTCTCCTTCCACTCACACTTCTCTGCAAGGAGTGGGGAGAAAGTCCATCCTTGGCTGATGCCTTCACAAAATGATTCCAGCTAGCCCTCCTCCCCACCATGGTCCTCTGTCCCCTTCACTGCTGCCTGCTATGGATACCCCTGCCTGGCACAAGGGCAGGTCTAAAGATCCCCCTCATTCTCCACCCCAAATGCTGATGGCTCTATCACCACCCACTACCAAGACTTGGTGCCACCCATGCCATCACACTGAGTCACCTGTCCCTCCCCCAGTCAGGCCACTCACGAGGCAGTGAGCGTGGAGTTAAGCAGCAGGGTGGTCCTGATCCGGTAGAGCTGGGCCAGGGTCAGCTTCCTGTGTTGAGCAGAGATCCCTGGGGGAGGCTCAGGTTGTACCCTAGGAGCAGCCCCAGAAGGCATTTCTCTGCATCTCCTTCCAGCAGAATCTGCAGGTCCCCCAGTCAAATGTCTGGCTCTGTTCTCAGTCTCTGACAACTCAGGGCCATGGCCAGGGCCACACGTCCCTGGGCAATTCCAGCCAGGCCCACCTTCCTGAAGGGAGCTCTGAGTCCTAACCCCAGAGGCCACAGTGATCAGGCAGAGTTCTGACAGGCTGCGGCTGGGACCTGGGGGGACTATTCGGGTGGCAGTTCCTGACAGCAACTGTAAGAGGCTAGCCTCAGATTTGGACTTGAGAAGGTGGGGTAGACGAGGAAGCAGCTGGACAGGAGTCCTGCGGCGGAGGCGGGGTGAGGGAGGGGGTGAAGGGGTCTGTGACAACTCTAGAGGCTGAAGCACTGGCTGGACCACAGGAGGTGGGGCCACAAAGTCTTGCAGAGAAGTGGGGGACAGGGTGCCATAGGCAGAGTCCATGGAGCAGGAGCGGCCATCCACAGGGCCCAGGGGCAGCAGCTCGCTGGTGGGTGTGACGGATGAAGCAGTGTTGCTAAGAGAGGTCTCGTCAGACTGGGAGCTGAAGGGTGCATGGTCAAACTCCGGGGAGGACGGTGTCTCCCCAGGCTCCACCACAACCATGGCCAGGGTCTCAGTGGAGCCATCTGAGGCGCTGTGGGAGCCAGAAGGAGAGTCAGCCAGCCAGAAGATAAAAAGCTTAAAGCAGCCTGGAGCCCTAGGAGCTCAAAGCTCAGCTCTTCCAGTCCCTGTAGTCAGATATTAGCCTGGCCTGAGACACCCGTGCCCATGTAATGGGTCATGTTGCAAACTGTCTCCACACCTGGACTCCAGTAGGAGACAGCTACCTCGACACTGTTCAGAGGGCAATCCCCATCTGTGTCCTGGGCTGCGGTATTTGTCCTGATGGGTCTGCTGAATGTTTTTATTTTGTGTGTGTGACATGGTCTGGCTGTGTAGTCCTGGAGCTCACTACAAAAACCAGGCTAGCAAAAACTTGAGGTAATCCTCCTGCCTCAGCTCTCAAGTGCTGGTGTTATAGGCATGAGGTCCAAGCTTGGGTGAGCATACCAGGGCTGAGAGTTGAGGCTGTTGCTGCTCTTTCGCAGGATGGTGGGGGAGCTGGCGGCAGAGGTGCTGCTGTCCTCCTCACCGTCCTCCTGCTCATCCTCCTCCTCCTCCAGGCTCTGCAGGTGCTGCCTGCCGGGATGTTCCTGTGCATGCAGCTGTGCACGCAGCTGCTGCAGTTGGTTCTGCAGGTTGAGAGGACACAGACACAGAAGGAGCTGTGAGCAGCAGGTCCCATTTTCCCTGCACCCCTGCACTACTCCATCCTCACCTGTGCGTTGTAAAGAGTGTCCACCCAGCTTCGGCACAAGGCCTGGCTGCTGGCCTGGAACGTATAGGCTCCCACGGCACTGTGGAACTCATTCAGGTAGATAAGGAGGAAGGAGCCTGGTCATGGAAAGCCCAGGTTAGTATTGGCCCCTGCCCCTGGCAGCCCCATGACCAGCAGGGGGCAGAATTCCTCACCAGGATCCCGGAGCTCCCGGCACACAATCTTGTCCACCAGCAGGGGTGGCCTGATGACCTTGGTCCTCTCTGCTTTCCTCACAGCCTTGGTCACCAAGAGCAGGTCAGTGAACAGGAAGCAGTACACCTCCATCTGAAGCGGGAGCAGGAGATGTGGGTCACAGATAGGACCCTGAGGTTTGCTGCAAACCTTTGTTGTCTTGTTTTTAAAAATTTATTTGAACTTTACTCATTTACTTAAAACCGTTTTTTAGCCTTCATTTTTTATGTGCATGAGTGTTTGCCTCCATGTATGTGTTCCATGTGCATCCCTGGTGCCTGAGGGGTCCCATGGAGCTGCAGCTAGAGATGGAACTGCAGATGAGATACCATGGAGATGGGGGGACTGAACCCAAGAAGCACTGTGACCACTGAGCAATCCTGCAGCCCCCCCTCCAGTGTCAGCTGGGGGCTTCCTTTTGTTTTTGTATATGTGTGTGCAGTTGTGGGGTTCACAGGGTTGGTTCTCTTCTTTAACCCAGTGAGCAAACTCAGATCATCAACAGACTTGGTGGTGTGTCCCTAGCCCTCTTGGGCCCAACTGCACCCTGGGAGCTCAGTTTCTGTCAAACATCTCCCTTCCCTATAATGAGCCTTAAATTGTTTTTAATAAAGTATATTATATATTTTATCTATGTTCTTTATGTATATGGATACTTTGTCTACATGTACACGTGCACACCAGAACACAACATCAGACAGTTATGACCTGCCATGTGGGTGATGGGAATTGAACACAGGACTGTAGGAAGAGGAGTACTTTTAACCACCGAGCCATCTCTCCAGCCTGAGCCCCAAAATTAAAAGATGAGTTTTGTTTTTTTTTTTAAACCAGAGATATACATTTATGAGCTGAGTGTGGTGGCAGAGACAAGCAGATCCCTGAGTCCAAGGTCAGCCAGAACTACATAGTGAGACCCTGTCTCAAAAAAAAGGAAAACTTGCCGGGCAGTGGTGGCGCACGCCTTTAACCCCAGCACTTGGGAGGCAGAGGCAGGCGGATCTTTGTGAGTTCGAGGCCAGCCTAGTCTACAAAGTGAGTCCAGGACAGCCAAGGATACACAGAGAAACCCTGTCTCGAAAAACCAAAACAAAAAAAACAAACAAAAAAAAATGAGTTGGGTGATGGTGGTGGCACATACTCTTGATCCTCCTGCCTCTGCCTCCTTCAACAAATCCTACCGGCGTGTGCCACCACAACCGGCAAGCACATACTCTTAATACCAGCACTTGGGAGGCAGAGAAAGACACGTCTCTATGAGTTAGAGACCAGCCTGGTCTACATAGGGAGTTCCCGGCCACCCAAGGTTACATAGTAAAACCTTATCTCAAAACAAATCAAAACAAAAAGCAAAACAACAAAATGAATTCAAGGCCAGCCTCAACTACACAGTGATTTTTGGGGGGCTACAGGAGACTCTATTAAAAAAAAAAACAAATAATGGGCAAGAGAAAAACATGCTAGGAGTGTGGTGGGGCCACACTAGACAGGCTTGTAGCACTCCTGAGGCCCTGGACTCAATTGGTCATAAAAAGTGCAGAGGAGCCTAGTGAAGTGGTGCACGCCTTTAATCCCAGCACTCGGGAGGCAGAGGCAGGCGGATCTTTGCGAGTTCAAGGCAAGACAGCCAGAGCTTGGTGCACAGAGAAACCCTGTCTCGAAAAAAACAAAAAACAAAAACAAAGACACACACAGAGAGAGAAGAGGAGAAGAGAGGAGAGGAGAGGGGCTGGAGAGATGGCTCAGAGGTTAAGAGCACTGGCTGCTCTCCCAGTAACCTCATGCTGGCTCACAACCATCTTTAATGGGACCCGATCCCCTGTTCTGGCAAGCAAGACTACATGAAGACAGACCACTCATATATACAACAAACACATAAATAACTATTTAAAAAGAGAAGAAATTTAAAGGCGGTGAAATCAGAATTATGGTTTCCAAGTGTTTACCTATCAGGTAGGCTAGCATCTCAATAGTAAGGTTCTGGGGAGCTCTTGGCCTTGCAGAATACATCCCCTCCCTGTCACCTTCAAGGGCTGGGACCCTGACACTGTACTTTGTACACTTTTAAGCAGGCAACCATCCTCACTATGACATCTGTCACATAATCTTAGCTCACATGCTGGTTTCGTTTGTGGGAAGGCCCAGTCTTCTGTAGGCAGCGGCATCTCTGGGCAGGTGGTCCTGGGTTGTGAAAGCAAGCAATCTGAGCTGGGTGTCATGGCGCACGCCTTTAATCCCAGCACTTGGGAGGCAGAAGCAGGCGGATCTCTGTGAGTTCAAGGCCAGCCTGGTCTACAAAGCGAGTCCTGGACAGCCAGGGATACTCAGTGGAACCCTGTCTCACAAGCCAGTAGGCAGCACTACTCCATAGCTGCTTCAGTTCCTGCCTCTGGCCTGTGACATGGGAGTTTAGGACAAAGACACTCTTTCCTCCCCAGATCGCTTTTGATTATAGTGGTTTGTCACATCAATGGAAAGTAAACCAGGGCAGTTACCATATAATTAACCAGGCAGTTATGAACTACTGACTCAGGCCCAGAAGATCCTCAGCAAGGTCAGAAACCTACAAGGTAAGGGTGGGTGGGACAAAGGCTGGGTGTAGGGGGTCCGAGAGTCACCTTGCTATCTTTCCCCTCCTTCATCCTCAAGCTCCCTTCCAGTAGCAGCTGTCGAGTCTCTTCTGGGGAGGTGCCAGGCATGGGTGATGTCAGGTCCAGATGTAGAAATTCCTTCAAGAGCTTTAGATGTGGAGTGCGGGTGTCAGACAGGCCAGGGCCAAGACTGGGGTTCCCCTAGGCAATCAGTAGCACCCCACTCTGACAATCTGGTGCTTCCAGGACACCAGAGACTCAGTGCCCACCTTATCCACCTCGTCATTGCTGCCCTCCACAACCTCGTAGGCATCGATCCGGCTCACCACTCCCGCCAGTCGCTGGCGCTCCTGGCGCTGCCGCATGCACGTGTTCACATGGTGGATGAAGTGTTCTGCAGAGCTGATCTGAGGACAGAGGAAGGGGTTTAGAGCCAGGACCTGGAAGAGACAGAGCCTAGGACATGCAGCTCACGACTCAGGTTACCATGGTGATGACAGCTTCCTTGGCACGGGGTTCTTCTGTCTTCCTCAGCACTGACTTGAGCAGCAGTGGGTATTTGGTGAGCCGCTGGTGGGGCTTGGCCAGCATGTCGCTCAGCTTCAGCCGCTGGCACTGCTGATGCTTCTCAGCCCACTGCGGGGAAACGGGGCGGAGCTCAGGTCTAACCACCCCCCCTTAGGAGCCACCAACTCTGCTGTGCTCAAGGTCCTGAACCCAAATCTCCAGGGCCTCACCGTGACATACGCGCGGAACAGGTCGTTGTCACGCAGCAGGCCGCGCATGTACTCCATGCAGCCCTCTTCCTCCATACAGTACCGGATGTAAGGCTTGAAGAGAGAGCCGAACTGGCTCGGGACAAACGACAGCACCTGTTACCTCCGGATCCACGGGCCCCAAGGGCTTCCCATACCACCCCACCGAGGCCTTTCCAGGTGAGGATACTAAGCCTCAGAGAGTCATAGCCGGTTGGGTGGCAAAGACTCAAGTCACCAACATGTACTACTTCCTCTCCTGGCCACAGAGGTAACCTGGGGTTAAGGTAAGTGGGAACTAGAGAGAATGCATGGGCAAACAGGCTATAGCCCTGGGTTTTTGTTTTTTTCCGCGTCCCTGTCCATACCATCTTGAAGCCTTTGAGAAAGTCCCCGGGCTGCAGGAGCGCCCGCGTCCGCCGAGCCTTTTCCAGCACCGGCACCATCACGCTGCACCACAGCCCGCGGTGCAGTCGCGCGATCTCAGGGATGTTGCTGAACAAGCGTTCAGCCTCCACCTGGGCGAAGAGCGACGTGGGTCGGCTCCGCCCCGGCCCACCGCTCTTCCCGGCGAGCCCCGCCCAAGCTCCTCCCTCGCCCCGCCCCTTCCCTCCCCAGCCAGGCCCCGCCCCCTTCCTAGTACCTCCCCCGCCGCCGCCCCAGGCCAGGTCGCACCTCACACAGGATCCCCGAATCTTGCAGGTTAAGAAGACAGCACAGGAACAGCTGTGGGGGGAGGGGACGCTGCAGCGGGGATATGTAGGGGTGGTGTCCCGGCCCTCAAGTCCTACCCAGACTCTTAGTTATCCCTTGCCCTGAAGGCCCTGAAGTAGCCAGAGATAAAGAGGGTGTGCAGACCTTCACATCCGGAAGCTCAAAACCACCTATGGCCTAACTGGGGGAGGGGCCGCCCTGACTGGTCCCACCAGGAGGAGAGCTGGGGAGATCAGCTTCTCAGCACACCTGGAAGGTTCACCTCTGCCCCGGTTCAGCCTCCAGGAAGCTCTTTCCAGGAAGCCCAGACCAGGTGCCACTACCCCCACAGTCGAAATCCCTTAAGTGCATCTCCATTCTGTCCCACCCAGGGTGTCGGCTCCTGGGAACCTGACATACAACGGGTGTTCAGAAATAGCTGTTGAACTGAGGCCTCCATGGGTTAAGCCGGCTTCACCGGGCCAATGGGCCTGAAAGCCCCTCCCGGGAGTAGGGAGCCACTCCTCCCCAGATAAAATCCTTGTGTGACTGCCCTGCTTTAAACCACATCTGGCAAAGGCCCAACTTGGCTGAAGGTTCACTCGGTTGACCTGGGCAGGCAGGTGAGACAGCAACAGGGACCCGGGTCCCACACTCACGTTGGTGATCACACGCAGTTTCCGGATGTAGGAGACTTCTGTGTGCAGGAGTTCCCACACTGCCTCCTGTTGGTGGCACTGCCGCCGGGTCAGCTTCTAGAAGGAGGGCAGAACAGGTCGGTAGCCGAGGATGTGTGGGAGGGTCAGCAACTCTGCATGCAACTTCCTCCTTTTCTTGATTGGAACACAAAGATCTGGGGGGTCCACCCTCCCCACCATGTGGATCGTGACTGCCAAGATATCTACTATGGTGGGCCTCTACCACTAAAGCAGCCAAGCAGCCTGTTTTCTCTAGCTATGCCCACCTCGTGCCCATCAATGAGCTCCCTCCAGCTGTCCTCCAGCCTCAGGCTTGAATTGTCTTCATCCTCTTCATCATCCTCTTCTTCCTCCTCCCAGGAATCATGATCAAAGCGCAGCCTCCGGGGCATCCGGGGTAGCCCGAAGAGGCTGTAGGCATGTAGCTTGCCTTCTAGCTGCTCCATCTTGTCTACTTCCTGAAAGGAGACCCAGGGCCAGGGTCAGGGTCAGGGTCAGAGTCAGCCAACTGCTCTGCCCTGAGCCCAAGGGACCACATACCCGACCGAAGGGGCTGGGGCTGGGGCTGGAGCTGAAGAAACCGCTGAATCGACTGGCTGCCCGGTTCTTCCAGCTCTCGTTGCCCCCACTGCTGCCAACAGGCAGAGAACAGCTAGAAGGTGTGGGGGGCTCCTGCCCAGGGATGCTTGTCTCCCCCAGGAACTCAGACATGTTCTTGCGACGGCGGCTGGGGGCCTGACCAGGAAGGGACTGTCAAGTGCAGCTCTCACCAGCCCCACAGCTGCACACCAGGGTTTCCCAAGCCACAGATCAACTAAGCAGGCAAAAGGGTCTCTGCACCCTTGACCTAGGATACTACCTCCCCTGAGACCCAAATGTCCACATGGGTTCACCTGGACTACTGCCCCAGACCACCTGGCTACAAGCAGGCAACCGGAAGAAACTGTGCGTGCGCGCGCGCACGCGCGCGCGCACACACACACACACTCTCAGTGGTACCAACAAACATCTTCAAAAGGTCCTACTGGGGCTGGAGAGATGGTGCAATGATTAAGAGCAAAGAGTACTGGCTGTTCTTGCAGAGGCACAGGGTTTGGCTCCCATCACCTACATGGGAACTCACAACTGTCTGTAATAACCCCAGTTCCAGGGGATCTAATGCTCTGTGATAGCCTCCAAGGGCACTGCATGTATGTGGTACACATGTATACACACATATATACATACTCTGTACACATTAAAAATTTTGAAATTAAATGCTCAAAAAGAAAAGAGAAAAAGAAGAAAGAGCCAGGTGGCTGGGTACACACCTTTAATCCAAGCACTCAGGAGGCAGAGGTAGGCAGATCTCTGTGAGTTCAAGGCCAGCCTGGTCTACAGAGTGAGTTCCAGGACAGTCAGGGCTACACAGTGAGACCTTGTCTCAAAAACAAAATAAATTTTAAGCCGGGTGGTGGTGGCGCACGCCTTTAATCCCAGCACTGGGGAGGCAGAGGCAGGTGGACCACTGTGAATTTGAGGCCAGGCTGGTCTACAAAGTGAGTCCAGGACAGCCAGGGCTACAGAGAAACCCTGTCTCGAAAAACCAAAAAAAAACAAAATAAATTAAAAAAAAAAAAGGAAGAAAAGAAAAGGGACAAGATCTACCACTTCCCAACACAAATGTGCTCATTTCCTGCCCCACAGTTAAACATGCTCCATGTGCCTGATTCCCTGGGCACTTCTATAGAACACTCAGACAGGACAGACACTCAGACACACACATCCTATGGTCGTTACATACAGACCCCAATGTCCTCACAGTCAACCACACCTTACGAAGTGGGAACCAAGCCCCAAGACCACTGTAGTGAAGAAGCCAGGATGCCTCTTCCTTGAAGAGGTGCCCTGCCCTACCCCCACCCCAACACACCCTCCTGCTCACCAAGATGTCCAGACTACTCTCTCGGCGGCTCTGAGGGTCCACACGCTCCAACATGGGGGGCTTCAGGACTGGCAGACTCAGGGACTTGGAATCCTTCACTCCCTGCTCCACCTTGTTCTCGTCCCCTGGCTTGGCTAGGGTGGCATGTGGGAGCACAAGTTGTCCTCAGTGCCCAGGTATAAGAGATATAGGGGTCCTAGTCCTCTTTCCCCTGAGGATTCAAGTCTAGGCCTAGTTACCCTCCCAGGGAGCCTCACCCTGCCAGTACCAGCCAACAGCAGAGACACCTGTATGTTAATAAGCCTGCCCAGGAACATGACCAATGGGAACCTGAGCCTTGGAAGGGTTCCGTATCCAGGATGCTCCAATAAGCCCAAGCCACCCCACCCAGACAGCTGGCCTGTGGAGCCTGCTGCTCTGCTTACCTTTGACCCGCAGGTAGTGTCCTCCAAACCTGTAGGCCTCGAAGGTGAGGGACAGGGGTGTGTTGGACTGGTCCAGGTAGATATCCACTTTGCTCAGGGCAATGCCCTTCCTTTCAAACACAGGCAGCAGCACCTCCCTGCCCCCCAGGAGGGAATATGTGTTTTAGGGGGACAATCATGTGGTTCCCCAGCATATCCACAGACACAGCTCCAGCCACTTCCACGATATTAAAAAAAAAAAAAAAAAGCAGAAGCACAGAGGTACACAGACACCTGTCCCCTGTCAGGCACAGGTGTACAGTCAGGATTAGAGTGCACAGGTGAGCCTTGTAAAGGGCTTACATCCACGAATGCACAGGTGAGCCTTGTAAAGGGCTTACATCCACGAAGGCCGGCCCACAGCAGCGGTGCACAGATGCATGTGAGTGTGTTCGAAAGTGCACATGGACACACACACGTACATACACATACACACACACACTGCAAAGACTGGGAACCCTGGAAATGGAGCTGCATCTGTCCTCCCCACTTCCTCTTCATCAAGCCCTACCCCAGCGACTTCTTCTTCATGGCTGGCACAATTTCTGTTTCAATGTCCACGTTCAGGTCAAATTTCAAGGTGAAACACTCCTTGCTTGGGTCCTGAGAGGACATGAGTCTGTTAGCCTTTCCACTGCTAGTCATCACTTGCCTGCCACACCCTGTGGTCCAGGGATGGGAAGGCCAGGGATCTCCCAGCCCTTCTAGAGAGACTCCTGGTGTTCCACCCGCCTGAGAAGCTCCGGTGCATCTATTCTTAGCCAGTCTGGGTAGCTCTGAGCTGAAGGGTGGGGAGGCAGGGAGAGGCATGCTCACTCCAGACCCCATCCCTAGAGTTCAGAGCAGGGAGAGTAACCTCAGGCACAGAAAAGGTCAGAGAGAAAAAAAAGCCGAGGCAGTCAGCCCTCCTGGTTCCTTACATCGGTGTGTCTCCTTCTGGCTTTCTTCTTGGACATTTTTAGGCCAGTGCCCTTCCGGTCCCTGCTGGGAAACAGATGCTGAGGTGCTGGTGGGTCCTCACCGGTTGGGATGTAAGTGGGGTCTTGGTAGGCTCCCCACCCCTCATCAACTGGAAGTAACTTGGATGAAGTAGCTTCCTGCTGCCTGGATGGAACTGTCCGCCCTCTGGTGGTTACCACCGGAGTCCCACATAATGGTTAACTAGTTTGGACAGGAGCCAACCAGGCATGCTGGCCTGAGCTGGGGCAGCTTCCTCTAGAAATCAGGGCAAGGCATAAGTGCAGAGGGGTCAACCATCCATCAGTCCTCTGGAGCAGGACACTGAAGTGTGTAGGCTTTGGTCTTGCTCCTATGGGGGCTGCTCTGCCTGTGGACCACACCTACCCTTTTCCATCCAAACAGCTTTCCTCTTCTTCCTCCAAGTCTGCAGTATGGCTTGTGCGTGGGGGACAGGACCTGGTGGAAACATTCCGGGCCAGGACAGAGCCTTTGGAGAAAAGGAGCAGGGGTTAAGTATGGCCTCTTGCACAGTGCCTGGGTCTCCCCAGTTCCTCTCTTCCTAGTGCTTCAAGCCCTTCAGTTATGCCAAGAATGGGACCTGTCATTATTATCTGTGACCCCAGACCCAAAAGGACCACAGGCTCTGCCCCACCCTAAACACAGCCCCCCTGTAGCCTCGGCTACTTTTCTAGAGTGTGAAGGTAAGAAGGCCAGGCCTCAAGGACTGTCTCAGACAGTGAGCAAGTCCAAGCTCTTCCTTTCAGGCCTCCTTTCCCTGTCTGTCTCGACCACACTTGAAGTCTCAGGAACGCCTGGGGAGTGGAGAGTCCATCTGTCTCTCTTCCCAGTGGTGGGGGGGGGGGCTTTCAGAGCTAGTCAGCCGGAGGGGTTTCTAAATCCCTCCTCCAAGTTCCTTCCAAACACAGTGGGCACCACACCTGCTCTCCTAGGCCCGCAGCATGGCATGGAGAATTTGCCCAGAAGTTGCTGGCCCCAAGGACAGGCAGAATCGAGTAGAAAGGGGCTTCTGCATTGACCCTGCCCAGTGGCCGGGTCAGCTATGGGAAGTGAGGAGGTGTATCTGTAGATCTGTATTTCATTCTCCTGTGTTCTTCACACAGATCCCCCAAGATTCCAATAGCTACCCAAACACTGTCACCACCGAGATACAGGGTTCTGAGCTGCCCAGGGACTTCTAGGGGCCAGGCTGGGTCCTTGGCAGGGCTTACCTTGTGGAGGCAGGTCAAAACGGACATGCCCGCCATAATGCATGGCGTTGTGGACCTTGTTATCACAGGCCTCACACAGCCTGAGGGGCCCCCCGTGGTGCAGCTGCTGGCAGTCCGCATGATGGCACACCTGCGGGGGAAGCGGGGTGAACAGACACACCTAATGCTCAGACCACTGCTACGACCATCCACCATCTTCTCCCACCAGGTATCTTCTCCTTCTCTTAGTCAATTCGTTTGGACAGCCTTCCCGGAGAACCCACTGTTTCCAAGGAATGCAGAGAAAAACAAATCCTTTGTTGATCCTTTGAGACTTTGGTAGGGCAGGGCTACCAGAGCTTTTCTGGCAGGAAGAGCCCCCCCAAAAGAAGCTTGGGATGTTCTTTAGTCGGCCCTGGAACATCTCGAACTGTGAAAAGCATTGTAGCCTGGCTGCCTGGGGCCTTTGCTCTCAGGTCTATGGCCTGAACCTTGAATAGTAGACCTTACCTGGGTTGCTACAGACACCGCATAGAGCTACAGGAGCACAAAGTAGGTGTCGTGGCCGTCACTCTCTCACACACACACACCACCCCTGTCTGGTGACTTGTGCTTGTATTTACCGTATTCATCCGTTACTTATCTGTCCCTCTCCCTTCCCGGAAGGCTGTAGGCTTCTTAGCCTTCTAACTGCCAAGGGCCTAGCCTACAATGGCCTGGCTCTAACGCAGCCCCACTTCACTTCGTACATTTTCCATTAAAAAAAAAAGAGAGAGAAAAGAAAAAATTCAAAAGCCAGCAAGAAGCCCAAAGGGTCCCACCCCGTGTCAGCCACACACCCAGGGCAGCTGGGGTTTCCCATGACTGGCCCTGATCCAACCTGCAGCCAGCTCTTCCTCCCAGATCTGCCCATACTTTCACCCCAGACTCTCCCATTTTCTGCATGGCCAGGCTCCCCTCCACCAGCACAATCCATGCTACCCCTCCACTTTACAATGGAGTCTTGGGCTCACTCACCTTTGGCATCGGCTCCTCTCTTTCCCTTTCAGGAAAAAATGGCAGTCTCTGTCTTCACAGCCTTCACACAATTCTCCACTCTCCCTGCCCTGCCCTTCTGACAGTCTGGGATTCCAGGAGTTTTCCCATTTTTTTTTTTTTTTGGTTTTTTGAGACAGGGTTTCTCTATTTAACAGCTCTGGCTGTCCTGGACTCGCTTTGTAGACCAGGCTGGCCTCGAACTCGCAAAGATCCGCCTGCCTCTGCCTCCCAAGTGCTGGGATTAAAGGCGTGCGCCACCACCACCCGGCTGAGTTTTCCCATTTTTGGGTGGTGGTAATCTGAAACAGGATCTCACTCTATAGCTCAGGCAGGCCTCAAACTCAAAGCAATCCTCCTGCCTCAGCCTCCCTACTGCTGGTATTACAGGCATAAGCCACCACGCCTGGTTTTCCCCACTTCTCATCTTTAAATATCTCAAACCTACAGAGTTCTAAGAATAGCATGCTGACATACTTCAACCCTCTGGATTCTGAGACTCAGCCACATCTCATCTGCCTCCTCTCACAATGCCTCATCATGTCTCCTTTGGTGCAGAAATTCCACATGGCCTGAGTTAACAAGGGTTCAACTACTGGTCTCCTGTGCTCTCCTCAGTGTCTCACTAACTGTGAACTTGTGATCCTCTGGCTCTAGAGAAGCTAGGATTACAGCTTGTACCTCCCTATGATCGTTCTGTAGAGCAGGCTGGCCTCACAGGGATCCAACTTCCTCTGGGATTCAAGGCATGCACCCACATTTTCTTTTTTCTTTCTTTAAGATTTGAGGTGGTTGGCCGGGCGGTGGTGGCGCACGCCTTTAATCCCAGCACTTGGGAGGCAGAGGTAGGCGGATCTTTGCGAGTTCGAGGCCAGCCTGGTCTACAAAGCGAGTCCAGGACAGCCAGAGCTGTTAAACAGAGAAACCCTGTCTCGAAAAACCAAAAAAAAAAAAAAAGATTTGAGGTGGCACACACCTTCTTGGGGTTTTTGGGTTTTTTGTTTTGTTTTGCTTTTTTTTTGGGGGGGGAGGGTTTCAAGACAGGGTTTCTCTGTATAACAGCTCTGGCTGTCCTGGACTTGCTTTGTAGACAAGGCTGGCCTCGAACTCACAGAGATCCGCCTGCCTCTGTCTCCTGAGTGCTGGGATTAAAGGCGTGTGCCACCACACCCAGTCGAGGCAGGTGGATCTCTGAGTTCGAGGCTAGCCTGGTCCACAGAGTGAGTTCCAGGATAGCCAGGGCTACACAGAGAAACCCTGTCTCAAAACCCCTCCCCTGCAAAAAAGATTTAAAGTTTTATTTTGTGTATAACTATTTGCCTGTGTATGTCATGTGAGTGTACTGCCTGGGGAGGCCAGACACATAGTTGGAGCCCCAGAGCTGAAGTTACAGATGGTTATGAGCCACAATGTGGGTGATGGGAACTGAATCTGGGTCCTCTGCAAAAAGCAGTCAGTGAATGCTCGTAACCCCTGGGCCATCTCTCTGGTCCAGCTTTTCTCTCTCTGTCTTTTAAATTACTCTGTGTATGTGTGTGTTGATCAGAGAACAACCTTTAGGAATAAACTGTCCCCACTTCAGGTTTCAGGAACTCAGCATAGGCCATCAACCTGTCTCCAAAAGTACTTTTCCTTACTGAGTCGTCTGGTACATCAGGGTGGGTGGGTGGGTGTGTGTGTGTGTGTGTGTGTGTGTGTGTGTGTGTGTGTGTGTGTG